>JAENPR010000786.1:0-300120 GCA_018135685.1 Themeda triandra | reverse complement strand
AGATGACCAGAAATTAAGTAAATCAAGAGCTTGATTGGCTTGGCTATTTTTGTAATTTATCTCATGGAACTAAAAACATATCATATCTCAGGATGAAGAAAGTGAATATTCAGTACAAATTTTATGAGTACTCATGAAACATCGTGTTTTGTAAACATCAATTGAGCTTCTTTTTCACGCAATTTTTTCCTTTAGCGTTTTTATTTTTTAAATATATTTTTACTTTTTTTTGAGAGGAAATATATTTTTACTTGGGTTTCATTTCCGGACTAGTGGGCCTGTGCGCTGCAGCTGTAGTGAAATGGGGCTGCTTTGGGAACCGGTCGTAAGTCCAAAGTATAGTTGGTTTCGTTTCAAGAGGCAGGTAGTTTTGATCGGGCCGGCTTGCGAAAAATCCTTTGTTTGTTGGGCTCTTTTTACCAGGCCAGAATTCCAGGAATCCTTTATGGGTTGGATTGAATAGGCTCTACTTTGTTTTCCTCCTCAAATGAAAAAGAAAAGGAAAAAAGGGTCCGGCTCTGGTTTGTACAGTTTGGGCTGGTTTTAACATGTATTTAAGGGCATGCTCAATTCTCAAGTTTTGATTTTGCTAAAAAAACTCTCAATTTTAGATAATTTTTTTATTTAACGAGATATTTACCTCAGTGATACAATACATGGAAAACTAGTTTTCCAGGGAAGCAAAAGAAACAAATAGCTTAACACAAGAGCTAGATATCACAAATTTTATTGGACGTCAAGTTGCTGGGCTTGAAAGTCTTCATACTTCACTTTGCAGTGTTGGCGATCATCCTCCGTGAGCAGCACACTCCACTTTTGCAGGGATGATAAAGCGACATATATGATATCATACAGAGCTTTTGGAAACCTGTGTTGAATAGCCATCTTGTTCCTAGAGTTCGAAACGGCCCAAGCAAATCATGCAAATAAGCTAAATAGAATGTCAGATAAACATTTTTTTTGTGTAGTAAGTACAGTTATTACTTGAAAATTGGCAAAATCATTACTCATCTGAGAAACGGCATTGTTGCTTGGCTTCCCCAAAGACAAGAGAAAAGACTTTGGTTCCTAGTATTATTGGGCCTAATTTAGAAGTAAGAGAAAAGCTGGCACACCTAGGGATGAAAAACTCTAAATATAAATGGGTTACTCAAATTATATCCCAATTTTCTATTATAGAAAAAGTCAAGGATTTTAAGGGACTTTGAGTTTCCAACGGAGGAATCTACTCTTACCCTTATTTTTGTATACCATTTTTTGTTCCCACAGCGTGCCACGTCGCTATCTTTTCCTGACCATACGATCTGCCATCAATGACCATCCATACAACGTCTCAACGGAACTTCCAGGACATCATCGTCTTATCCATATCACCAGTTTCCCACCGCAATACGGAGACAGGACAGAAATTAGTTTTGACTGAAATTAGTTTTAATTAACTTTAAAATACTTTTAAAGAAATATGCTAATGTCTATTATATCTTACCCTTATTTTTGTATACCATTTTTTGTTCCCACAGCATGCCACGTCGCTATCTTTTCCTGACCATACAATCTGCCATCAATGACCATCCATACAACGTCTCAACGGAGCTTCCAGGACATCATCGTCTCATCCATATCACCAGTTTCCCACCGCAATACGGAGACAGGACAGAAATTAGTTTTGACTGAAATTAGTTTTAATTAACTTTAAAATACTTTTAAAGAAATATGCTAATGTCAATTATAATAATGCAAAACAAATGTTCAAAAATATATTTATACTAAAATTTAATAACATCTATTAATGTTGAAAGATAGATTTAAGACCTACGAGGGAATACCTATGAGGCACTGAAACCAAACACAAGGAGCCAACGTCTCCCCATAATTATCAACAGGAACATGGGAACTTTCGGTTGTGCTGTGAGGCCGCTAGCTAGGCGTTCAGCGGGATCTACTCTGGACCGTAATGAAATTTCCTGGTAACACAAACGATGTGCAGTGCCGTAATGAAACACAAACCATGTTGAAACTTGGATACGCGCGCCGCCAAATATTAGACTTGAGACGTGTGTATGCAATGCCAGCCAATGACCTACTGGCCGACGCACATGCATACTGTAGTAGATTAGCATAGCACCGCCTTGGCTACTTTCTCGACGTTTGAAGAGGATCAGGAAGGGGAACGTGTACGTTGCCGACTTTGCTTGGAAAACTAAATTGAAGGAAGGAAGAAGGTATATTTATTGATTCTATGGATCTGCAGTAATTGTCAATCATCTAAAAACGTTACAACGAACAACCAAAAGCTAGAGTAATTATTAATCAAAACCGTAGCTAACGATTAGTCCATTAGGTACCCAATCACCCATCTCTCCGCCACGCTTAGAATCAAAGCTGCCCCAGTGCGGGCATGATCCAAAAAGAAAGAGCACGGTGTGAAAGAACCAAGATCATTATCGGAAAAACCATAGACGAATCATGATGGGAAAAAGCCAAACTGTTACTACTGTTTTGTTATAGGTCTAGCCAAATTTAAAATTATGTACTCTCAATGCAAAACCGCTTCTTTAGGAGTGAGGGATCTAAGAGCATCTTCAAGGGCTTTGGCAAATTGACTTGACATTTGTTGTTGTTTGCAAACTTACATAACAAAATGTAAAGGATAAAATAGGCCACTCCAAAGGAATTGGCATTTGGACTTGGCAAAGGATAAAAATAGAAGGTCTCCGGGGGCGCGCGCTCTCCTCGCGTGCGACTTTGCTCGTGCGATCGGGTTTGCAAAGCCGTCCACGGCTTGGCATTTTTGCCAAGTTGCTCCCCTCATTTGCCAAATTGCCCAAATTGCAACTCCAAATCTGCAGATTGGATACCTTTTTTGGAGCCTTTTAGCAAATTACTCAAATGCAAACCTCAACGCAAAAACCATTGGAGATACTCTAAGTAAAAAAATCAATGAGGGGAAATCGTAAGAAAATGAGTATCTATATCCTAATTTGTTGAAGCACGAAATAATGGTGGCAAATGAAATGCTAGTATGTAATTCAGGAAAAAATAATTCCGGATATCACAAATTTAACAATACCAGTCAGTCGGAGACAGAAAACAGACGATCGGATCTGGCCTTTGTTTTTACTCGTACACACACGGAGGACAGCTTGCGACAACAAGGGTCCAAAGCGTGCACGCGCTGCGTTGCGTTGTGTTGCGTGCATGCGACACGGAATGATGGCCGTGGTCGTGGAGACGTTTCCTTTGCTCGCCGTGCGATTCGACGACGACACGGACGTCATCCGAAGGATCGAATCGAGGAGCATGCATGGGCATGATTAAGCATGGAACGATCAAATTAAGGCCATATCCCTCCGTGGGGCCCACACCAAACACCAAGCAGGGGGTGTTTGCGTTTGGATTTGCCCCCGATCGACCATCTTATGCTTGCGATTGCGACGAGATTATATTAGAGTATACTTAAATCAATCCATGTTTGGTTCATCAAACTAATAATTCTTTTTTTAGGGAACACAAGGGGTTTGGCCCCCTACTGTATTTTATTAAAAAGAAGTACAATAAAATAAAAGTTACAAGCTCCACTTTCGGAGAATTAGGATATAAAAAAGGAAAAAAAAAGAAAATAAGGAAGATTACACATAAGCTTCTATCCATGTCAACATTAAAGGTTGTAAATCTTTCTTTGCTCTTAGGATAACCGAGCAAATTCTCTCTTGAAAATCATCTTGCATCGAAGAAGGGAGTTATCAATGCCCCTGAAAATTTTATCATTCCGCGAAGACCAAATTGCCCAACACATTGTTATTATTACTTCCATGAAAAAAGGACGAGGTGACAGAGATTTTATGGACTCCATCACATAAAACAAATCCATTGAGTTTGGCATTAAAACCTGTATGCACCACCAGCGAGAGGTGGAAAAGGGGCAGTGGAGAAAAAGGTGAAGTAGATCCTCCTCGGTGTTGAATTGGCAGAGAACACAATTGTAGGAGGGAAGGTGCATGGATTTTCTTTGAAGTAGAGACCTGCTAAGTCTATCCTTAAGGAGAAGCCAGAAGAAGAATTTTCGTTTGTTCTAGCAAGCAGAATTCTAGAGCCATTTGAAAGCATGGTAGGCTTGGTGGTGGCAAGTGAGGTGGAGATATGTTTTGTGGGAGAAGAAAAGGTTGTTCCCCCAGAGATAAGACCATGTGTCATGTTCCCCAGAAAGAGTGAGATTCTGAAAGATTAGAGAGAGATCTAAGAATTGTTGGAAAGCTTCAGGGGATAGAGGTAGATAAAAGAGGGAGTGAAAGTCCACAGTGGAGGCTGCAGTGGCAACAGAAAGTCCACAATCAAACTAATAATTAGCTGCTAATAATTAACTTCGTGGATCTAAATGAATCTAACTCATACTTTAGCTAATTGTTAATTGAATACTCAACTAATTTAACAACTATTTCACCATTTGGACCAAAACTAGCTAATACCGACTAATATTATAGTAGTGAGCTATTGCAGCTAACATATTCAAATAGGACCTGATTCAATTTACAAAGTTTTGTTAAATATGGTGCCTAATTTTCAAAGGCACACAATTAAATATGACATCATTTCTCAAATTATGGTTTAACCATTTATTTATTTTTATATTGTATTTTGTGTAATTATATAATTATTATGAGTCTACAATTATATATTTGATTATAAATCTAGCTAACCGCATCAAATTTGTATAAAAATAATATAAAATTACTGAGTAAATTATTGGTCAAAGGTTATGAAGTTTGAACCTTAATACGTATGTACAAATTCAAATATTCCTTCCCCATCTCACTAGTACAGTATATACATAGTGATGTTTCTTTTCAACATGTATACATATTGATGTTTATATAGTGTGGCATCCTTGCAGAGCATGGCACAAGAAATTAATTAGATAGGGAATACATAGCCTAATAATATAGTGGGTTGATGTGGTGTAAATTCGAAATAAAGAACAAAAAATAATTAGGCCAGAAATTTATGTATTTTCCAAACAAGCAAATAATAATGTAATCTTGTATGGATGCAAACCAAGCGAATGTCGCTTTTTTTTTCTTCAAAAAAGGCAGCAAACACTGGTGGAGAATCGGCTTCTTGTCCTGGTTGGGAAACCCCATTTAGTCCCGGTTTCCCAACCGGGATTAACATGCGAGACTAAAGGTACCTTTAGTCCCGGTTAGGCAACCGGGACTAAAAATAGACCTTTATTCTCGGTTTCAACTACCAACCGGGATTAAAAGGCAAGCCAAGCATGACACCACGGGGCAATCACTAAAGGTGTTTTTTTTTTTCTTTTCTTTCTTTTTTCTATTATTGTTTCTTTTTCAAATCATACAAATTATAATATGAGCTATCCCAAAATAATGATATATCACATAACACATAAGCAATGCCAAAATTATATTATATTTTTATTATGAACTCATACAACAAAGTAAAATATTCTTTCAGCCTATACAAAAGCACATACATTCCAACCATGTTTTTCTATACAAAATCACCACTAAATATGCCAGCAACCGGCACCCAAGTTCTTGCCAGCTAACACCGAACATTCAGTTCCAAGTACCTGTATTTGCAAACAAACATTTTGATAAGTCAAATCATAATATTCAGTGTCTATTATTCAGTCTCTAGCACTATGTTGAAGGGCAATGTAAAAAATTCAGTGCCAAATTCAGCGCCTATATCTCGCTAAAAGCAGTTAGCTCAACAATTCATGGCTTTGTCTTACCTTTTATTAGATTTATCTTCAAAATGCTGCTAGCACATTAGCGCTCCCAGTATGGAAAATGACGCACCCAACCTGCAAAGAAAAGGATAAATGCAAACATAAATTTATTAAATAAATATACAAATCATGTAATACTAGAAAAGCAAGCAAGATTGGAAGGGAATAAAACTCACTACATTATGCACGTAAATCCATATCGCTTACTCCGTATGTGCGAAGCTCCTCAGCCATTGAAATTGCTCGCTCTTGCCCCGTATGTGCGAAGCTTCTCAGCCATTGAAACTGCTCGCTCTTGCCTACAGTCAAACTTTGAGGAAGGATATAGGCATGCATGCACTTTCGTTGGAATTGCTCAACTTTGAGGAAGGATATAGGCATGCATGCACTTTCGTTGGAATTGCTCCGGTGGCGATGCAATCTAGGGAAGTGGTGGCGAGATGGGTGAGGATTGGATCTAGACTTGGCGCAAATGGATGCAATCTATGGAAGTGGAGGCGAGATGGGTGAGAATTGGATCGAGACTTGGCGCAAATGGCACCACTTGAGGAAGGATATAGGCATGCATGCACTTTCATCCCGGTTCGTGGTTTCACCCGAGACTAGATGTCTATTTTTAACCCCGGCTGAGTCTACCAACCGAGACTAACAATTTACCAGGACTAAAGAATGATCTTTAGTCTCGGTTTTAGCCACCAACCGAGACTAAAGGTCCCTCTCATGTTCTCCTCCTGCAAAAACTACTGCACGAGCCTTTGGACAGGGATTTTATCCCAGTTGAAGCTACCAACCGCGACTAAATTTTTCTTTAGTCCCGGATCAAAAACTAGCCAGGACTAAATCCTAGATTCGAAAGTCTGTTCTCTACCAGTGAAAAGTGATAATGCTCAGAAATTGAGCAGTTTTTGGTGCACCTATATATTTGGAACACGTCACTACAGATCAAATCCGTAGTCAAATGGAATAAACGTGCCCACAGAACCAAACAAAAAGCGAGGTGCAAGATACTGTTAACGTAGCGTGCCCACAGCGACAGCAACGTACAGGGAACTTTCGGTTTAGTAATTTGTTGACGCTACTAGACTTCCGTAGCGCAGTAGCATACCATTGGTGCAGCGACGAAGAAACTGCTCATGAAGATGAAGTCTGTCAACGTTAGAAGTACTGTATCTGACGTCGCAAAATGAAATAGAACTGCTTGCTTGTATTTCAATTTGTGAAATAAACCGAACCGACGGCTTAGCTCGTGTATGCGTTGGTGTACATTGTCAAATTAATACAGCTCGAAATGAAAAGTTGAGAAAAAACTTGTACACCTACTTTTCGTTTGTAATTATAGTAATTTATACGAGAGTAGTAGTACCAATGTGTCGTAGTAAGCGGTAGGAAGCCAAAACAATAAACGTTAGAAGCAAACGACCTTTGTGGCATGGTCAGCAGAGCCCTGCTTGGAAAGTCCAAGTGAACGCCGCTGACACACGCGGCTCGTTTGAGCAGCTGATCGAGTCAGCCCCTGCCATTTGTATGTTTCCCTTGTATATTAACGGTTGGTTGGCATCACCGTCAACTTTTTTTTTTATTATTTTTGGGTGGCTAGTCGTGCTTTACCTTAGTGCGCGGCTAGAATTAATTTGCTAAAAAGATGCCATCTCCAGGCAACATCTTTTGCTTTTAACCTTTGTATTAGGTAGTGTAATCTACTCTAGTCAATCAAAAATTTCATTGCTAAAAATTTCATTGTTACTTCATTTCATACTACCTTCTTTTGCTAGTAGTAGTATAATATAAACCACAAAACGTGCACGATCATTCTTAGATCTCACCCAACCGCGACAAAATAAACAATGACAGTTCAACAGTCAAATTGTACTTCACCTAGATTTCCCTTCTACTTTGGTTACACAGACAACAACCATTTCTCAAACTGAACTAGCGTAAGAATGTAGAGAATGGATATCAAGATTTTTTGTAACAAAATAAATGCTATGAGATTCAAGCCGAGTATGTCCGTACCGAACTTGGGAAAATCGCTCTCTGGCACTCATTTGCCAACGTGTTATTGTTTTATTAAGTCTTTTAAGCAATTCCTTCCTTGAATGTTATTATAACTTTTAACAATAGAGTGGCTATTTTTTTTCTTTCTATAGGTTATTAAACAACATTATAGCGTGCTCATTGAGCAGGTTTAGCCACTACTACAGATTCACACAACAACGCCCACCGTATCACCGCCCGAAATGGCCAAACCGGCTGATGATGACTCAACACTGGCCGGTGCCAAGGTCGACGGGCACGACTCGCGTCGGTACGATGGCACCGCAGCGATGAGGATATTACTGCCGGCTCGTGTCTAGCGCCCGGCGGTGACGTGATGGCAACTATCACCGCCGGCTCTCGCCAGCGCCGGCCGTGGTAATACCAATCGCTGCCGGCGTCTGGCAAGAACCGCAGTGGCCACCTGACAGCACTAAGATGGCTGCAACCTTCATCTTTTTTTTTTCTACCGGATTGCTTTCTTCCTCACCGAGTACAAAATATGAATTTTTGCTTTCTTCCTTATCTTTTTTTTTGCATTACATATAAATAAATAAAAACGAAAATTCATAAGACCAACTTAATAATAAATTTTTCATTACATATGAATAGAATTCTTATATGAATTCTGCATTACATAGAGGATTGATTATATTCTAATAAATAATATTAAAGATCGACGACGGCGATCGTCACGTCCCCGCGATCGCCGCCGCGATTACCGCCGCCGCCCGCTGCCGACGGCCTAACGCGGGCCGCCGCCACGCCCGCCTCGGCGACCCTCACGCCGCTGCGCCGCGTGCGGCGCTTCACGGATCGCGTCGGCCTCATTCTCGGCCCACAAGTGGGCCGCCCGCTCCACCTCCACCTCCTGGCGGAGCGAGGGCGGCCTCCCACCTCCGCCTCCCTACACCAACCCCGTTCGGGCGGGCGCGCGCGCGGGCTTGATTTTGATTCTCCGTCGTGCGCACCTGGAAGTTGGGGTTCACCGAACCCCGTCCTCTGCGGCCGTGGCCGCCGCGGCCACGTGCATTCATCGTCGTCGGAGCAGGGGATCGTAGGTGAAAGAGTAGTAGGAGGAGAAAGAAAGCGCCTGGTGAAGACGCCAAAGTCGAATGGCGCAGCTTTATAAAGGTCACCGAGCATGGGCGCTTCAGTTCCCCATTGCCGCTTCCAATTCCCCATGCTCCCTTGCGCTGGTTCCCACGCAGCCACGAGGAAGACGAAGCATCCGGTAATTAATCCCGGCTTGGTCCCAACCGGCAGGGATGTATATGTATCCTTTGCCCGGTCAAACCACGGGCCGGCGTACTTTGGTTCATCGCTGCGGCGCTTGCCACCCGGCCGGCGGTGATTACGAAACCTTTATGTCCCATCAAGACAAGCCTTTGCCGGTTCGTGAATACGGCCGGTAGTGATGTTTTGACAAGACATAAAGCCTTGTACCATCGTCCTCTCGCTTTCCTCCTCACTCCATTCCGGAAACGAGGGAGCGCGCGGCCATTTTCTCCAATGTTGCGGCACTGAAAACCGTGAGCTAGTACTTGAATTTTGAAGAATGCCTTGATCATTTTGCTTCATGGTTAGTCACAAGCATCCACTCCTTTGGTTTTCTAGATTCAATCTATGTTTTGATGGCTACATTGCTTGCTTGATTCTCATTGTAGTTCTTCCTCTCTCCTAAGGAGAGCAAATTCGGTGGGAACACTGTGCAAGGATTTCAAGCAACTTCGTTGGGAACATTGTGCTAGGATTCCATCATCTCCATCATCCAAGAAGCTAGGTTGGTGATATACCTTAGAAAATTTTATGGTTTGATCAAGATGATTGTTAGTATGTGATGCTCGAATTAGTTCATTTTGTCGGATAGAGTAGATTACTTTACAATTTTGTTAAATTATTTAAGTGGACACATTCTTTGGAGCTACACTGTTCAATTTTTTCATAATTAATCCATAATTTTGTCCATGAAGCTAATTCACTAGGTACTACTTTTTTTCTTCTTTTGTTTTGTGCGAGAGATGGATCGAAAGTGGATGAATCGCCTCGAACGGACAAGTTTTTTATGAAAGGCGTAAGAGATTTTTGCAAAGCTGCGGTAGCTCACGCCGGGTTGGGAAGATGATCTTCTTCCATGCAAAGATTGCATGAACGTTAGGATGATTTTGAATCCATACACTATCATATCGCACTTGCAAATGAGGGGGTTCATGCCAAACTATATGACATGGTGTCACCATGGGGAAGTTCCTTTTTTGATGCGAGAGGAAACAATGATGATGTGGACATGGCTGATGTGCACCACGACGACGATGACGACGATCCCATTGTCAACCTGGAACCTATTGCTTTGAGGTGCTTAGGAATACGCTAGCGGATGACACGGTAGAAGAAGATGGCATTTCTTTGATGCTCGTAATGCGAGATACCGGGTTTCTTAGTGGTAGTCAACTTAAAAAGCTAGAGAAAATGAGAGAGGATGGCAAGACACCATTGTTCAAGCATTGTCCTATGAGTAAATTGGAAGCCACCATCATGTTGTTAGAGTTCAAATCTACAAACGGGTTGAGCGTACGGGCTTTGATGACTTGTTAGGTAAACTAGGGAAAATACTCCTGCGGAGACAGTGGGCTACCGAGAAAATACATACCGAGCCAAGCAAATGATCTGCCCCCTTGGACTCGAGGTTGAACGAATACACGCGTGTTACAATGACTGCATATTGTACCGTGGCAAATATATTGACCTGGATAATTGCCCCATTTGTAATCATCCACGGTACAAGGCAGAGCTGTCGGAGGAGGAGGAGGGTACGAAGACGAGAAGAGGCCCCATAAAGGTCACCTGGTACTTCCCTATAGCTCCACGGATATGTAGGCTATTCGCATGTGCGAAGACAGCCAAGCTGCTGCGTTGGCATGGTGAGGAGCGTAAGAACGACGGCATGCTGAGGCATCCTGCCGATGGACAGGACTAGAGGACTCTGAAAACCATGTTCTATAAGGAAATCGGTGGAGATGTAACGAACCTTTGGGTTGCATTGAGCACGGATGGGATGAATCCTTTTGACCAGGTTAGAAGCACTCATAGCACGTGGCCAGTGACGCTCTGTATATACAACCTTCGCCTCACCTCGTTATGAAGCGGTCGTACATCCGGATGCCATTACGATCCAAGGCCCAAAGCAACCGGGAATGACATCGACACTTACCTAGAGCCGGTTGTCGATGAACTAGTGGATCTGTTCAAGAAGGGTGTTGAGCATGTTTGGGATGAGTACAAAAAGGAAGAAATCACTTCCAAGGTGGTACTTGTGGTTACAATCACCGACCTTCCGGGCGAGGTTCCTTGTCCGGAGAGAAGACAAAAGGCTATACGAGGTTGTGTCGAGTGCCTAGACAAAGCGATGCGGTACACCTACCCAATAACTCAAAAATGGTTGTATTTGGGCACCGTAAGTTCTGCCTATTAAACACAGATTCCAAAAAAACAAGATAAATTTTAATGGAAAGGTTGAGACACGCAAGCCTCCTAAGTATCGAGACGGAAACAGATACTTGAAGAACTTAACAAACTGGACGTTGTTCTTGGCAAGGGGCAAGGGGCTAAACGAGCGCCTGAGGAGAGCATCTGGAAGAAAAAATCAGTATTTTGGAAACTACCTTACGGGCCATTTTTGTACGTACGCCACTTGTCTTGATCCCATGCACATTACTAAAAACGTGTGCTTTCACACACTTAACACCTTGATGAACACCGGGGGGACACATAAGGATTCGTACGACACACGCAAAGACATGGAGTATTTGGGAATCGGAGCCGAGCCGCATCCCGTGGTTCAAGAAAATGGCCAATATGTACTTCCAGTTGCGTCTTGGACACTAAGCAAGAAAGAGCAGGACATGTGTTGACGGTCGTTAAGTGCCAATTTTTACCGTCAACTAGACATGAGAAAGGACTAAAATATGTTCAGCAACTAGATATAGGGGTTATCTTGACAGAATTCCACGAGTTTTGGTGAATGTCCGTTTACCGTGTCGCCTGAAAATACCCAAGGAAGGCCCACATGTCGGGTTTACATAGAGATAATCGGGAACCGGTGAAAATTCATGTCTGGAAGGTTCGAGAAGGCTCGGACCAAACGGGAGCCCGAACCGGCTCGGTGGAGAGTCGGCCGCCCCAACCCTAGAGTCAGCCGACTCGGCATCTCGACCAATCAGAACGAGTCTCACGAATCCCTGTTCCACCGCCTTTGAGGATGAATAAAAATCGTCTGTTTAGGTCGGTTTGATCCGAGGGCTGTGGTGCATCCTAGAGGGCTATATAAACAGGGCCCCTGGCCCCTGGAGGAGGCATCTCTTAAACCCTAATTCATTATCTCCCAGCGGGATCAGAGTTGTAGAGGCGTCCCTTGAATGGATGACTTCTCTTCTCTAGGGAATTAGAGCTAGACTTTCCAATGTAGTAGATTAGATCTAGATGAGAGTTAAGGAGAGGGGAGCTACGCTCCGGTTAGAGAAGTCTTGGAGATTTGGTATGTCTTTGTATCTACTCTTTGTAAGACTTATGCTTTAATATATTTATCTTCTCTATCTACTTTATGCCTTTCATATGTATGCTTAGTATAGTTGTTACATTCTAGCATGGGATCTTCGCTCGTATTGAGTGCTCTAGTTATCATATGTAATTAGAGTAGTAATCGATAGTGTAGGCATGGTGTCTAGGCTTGTAGGTTACCCGAGGTTGCGCCCAATCCACGGATAGTTGTGGTAGCCCCCGAGGTGACAAACTCTGTCGGGCCTTTGTATTCCACCATGTTCGGGTTGATGTTTCGTAGAGCTTTTTGGCAGCCTTCCCCGACTACTCTTTACCCGGTCTTCTTCGAGAGTTGGAAAGGTCTTGTTGCTCCAAAGTGCTATTGTGTGATCGCTATACTTATCCATACCCCCGTTATTATAGAACCAAAGTAGTAGAGAAGAACATAGGAACCTAGATCTCTCCCATTGTCCTCCCACTATATCTAGCTACTCATTTATCGAGTTAATTCTCCTATTTGTGCTTATACATATATCCTATCATATATCTTTTACCCCTGCTTTAGTCTAGTTGGTTTACTAAGTTAGTAGATACATGATGGTGATTTATTAGATTCTTTAACCCTTGCTTCCCTGTGGTAAAATATAAATAACGATACCAGGTTTACTCCCGGTAAAATGCTACAATGGTATGTTACTAAGGCTTCTTGAATCCCTCTTATTTTAGTTGCATTTAACAATTACCAACAAGCATTTTTGGCGCCGTTGCCGGGGAAGCAATCGGTGTTAAGTTTTTGATAGTGATCTTGATGTCTGCTAATTTAGCGTATCACTAGCTTTAGTAGGATTACCCCTTGTTACGTTGAGTTGGAATAGACAGGGACAAAAGATGTCGTTTCGACCTTCCGACAAGTTTCCACAAGACAATGAAGAGCCCGGGTCCCCCAACATTCAAAATCCATCAACATTGGAACCCCGCCACCTCACGAGTGTAGAAAAGGTCGTCGTCACAAGAATTCAACTCACATCTCAAGTGACGAACATAGATGTTGCACCACTCTCAAATTTCATCATGTGAGTCATGGTAAGTATGATCAAACGGTGAGATAGTCTTGCTCATGGACTTTAAAATTATGAGTAGTTATCTTTTAAATTCTTGCATCTCACTGCATGTTTACTTTTCATGCATTCACTCCGTTTAACTTATTTATGTTTGCTCATCCACGCATGTTTAGTACCTTGCATGCATTCATGTCGCTTGCATCTAAATATTTTTTTTTCATATATATAAAAAAAAATTCCTCACCATGATCATGCTTTGTCATCTCTCGTTTGAGTAACTACGTATAATGCTTTCAAGCTACCTTTGTTTGCTATAGTATGCTTTGGTTTGGAAGTGCTACATATGGCCGTATGGGTGCTTCTAAAGGCTTTTAAATTAAGCATGGTGCTTAGGTTAAATAGCCTTCCTTAATTAAATTAGACATGGAGCCTAGTTTAGTTATTGAGCTGAAAATTGCTAGTGTAGACATTGGTTATTTTGTTAGACTAACCCCTAAAAAACTCTCAAATCCAATTCGGGTAAGTCAAGAGATGAACTCACTTCATAGATGAAGCAAGGCATATAATGAACTCCAACAACTTCGCACAAAAGACACAACTCATTCATCATCCAAGGAAGAATTGAAAGAACTTATGATGTGCCTGTTTGTGGATTGGCATCACCAGCAAAATTGCCACTTCAGTGATGGAACAAAGAAGAAGACAAGAGTGCCACAAGAAGGATCAACATCTTGAACTCACTCAAAGAAGTGGATCAAGGCGACAAGCTATGAGCAACCTTGAGGACATCATAGCATTGAGCCCAAAACTCAAACTAGGATGCCAATGAGGAGTAGGGTGTAACTCATCTCATTCTAGCCAATCAAAGACCTGCTCTCATTGTTCCTAAAGAGTGAAGACACCATCTTGCACATCGGCAGCAAGGACAAGGATGGCATGATAAGCATGCATCCTTGTGTCAACCAATCACCAATCAAAGGTTGACCACCGACCAAGCCTTGAAGGACCATGACCATGGTTGCAAGATGATGTCCCTAAGCCATTGGAGATGAAGTCTGCATACAAATACTAAAGAAGCTCCTTCCTTGATCATCAAGACGGATGGCGTATCATTAACTGCAACTCTTCGCCATGCCGCTAGAAGAAAAAGACCTTCAAGGAAGAATTCGAGTCTACATCTCCAATGAACATCAATTAGTCAACCAAGACTCAGCAAAAATCAAGAATGGTCGACAAAAGAAGATCATGCAACTGTCTGTCCTGGATTGGATAGTCCAACGAAAAGAAGAATGCAAGGAGAGATCTTTGCTCAACGGACTTAGAATCAAGAGCCCTCTCCGACAGACTTAAGAACAGAGGACAGACAATGTCTAAGACATGGAGTTATTACAACACACTTTGAGGGATGATTCAACACACACACTTGGCTTCCAGTGACGAGCAACAACAAGCTTGGGGGAGGAAGGCAGCCAACTCCTCTAATGATGATCCGACAATGCTCTTCCTCTTCTTAAGCCCTCGTCGTTCTGGCACACTGGTTTGCAATCCCTCCACTCACAATTACTTCCTCTCTATAAGGTTGGTTGTTCTATAGATGTCATACACACGAATCAAACTTAAGACAAAGTAAAATAAATCCTTAAGAGAAGAAGTAATGGTGAGTAGATGTTCTATGCTAATTAAAATTTTCAACCCAATCTTTTTTGTAGCATAGAATATGATCTTAGCTCTATGACAAATCTACCCTTGTTATTATATTCCTTCGGGTATGTGTTGTCCACTAATCCTCTGCAGAGAAGAAACAATAAGTGGAGCGCAAGGTCTAGAAAGGACCACTAGAAGCATCCACTCTTCATCACAAGCCGCTCCAGTGAAAGTTCTGAACCTGCAACATACACACTAAAACAAGATGCTGCCAGCTTCACAATTAAAGCTTCACTTCAGACCTCTGGACAAGAAAATAACATGGGTGAAATCTTCCTCAGAGATACCATCTCAAGAGGTGTAGTTCTCAAGGTCTCTACCTTTGAGAACAAATGATGCACCAAAGGATTGAACATGACAAGAAGTCCTATTCGAGGGACTTAAAACACCGAACCCTCGACAAGGAGGTAACTTGGTAGTTATCCATATTTCCCATTTTAGCGGTGCATAAGTCTTACTTTAGCATATTTAATTTTTGCATAATCAATTCTTGTTGCATATTTGCTTTGTTGCATCTGCATTAGAAAAGAAAATAATTTTGTCATGCATTGCATCTAGAAAATGCTAAGCCCCATGTGAATAATTTTGTGGTGCGACACTGACCGCAAAGATATCCACCGTGGTGGCGTAAAAAAATAAGTTTTCATCTTAGTTGCATTTTTCTCGTCTACATACCATAAAATATAAAATTGCAAAAAATATTAAGATCCCGCTAAAAAGATTTTTATGTGTTAAGAAGGTTCTAGACATCCAAGGCTTAGAGGTTTTTATCACTAACGCTTAATCGGTTCCACAAGCTTTGTTGTCTATTTGAGCTTCACGAACATAAAGGATCAAGAAGAGCTAACGTACGAAAGGATGTCCAGTCTCTGTTGAAGTGCTGCCCTCAACAATTGAACGCCGTCTCCAACAAAGAACTATCCACGAAACTCCGGGAAGACTAGAACTCCTTCACTTGCTGTCGGCAATATCCGCAGACTATGTCAACATCCAGGCTTGGGGAGAGCATCCCCGTGTACCAAGCTAAGTGTTTCCAACTTATCTATTTATGCCTTGTTAGAGCATGCTTGGTTAAAACAACTAAAAAAGATGCATAACCATAGAAACCCGTAAAGATTTCCTTATTTACCTTTTGGAGAGCTCTTGCAACTGTCTTTAAAGTGATCCCTAGAATAAACTCGCATGGAGATGATGAATAGTTGCTCGCCGTAATTCCTTTCAAGTACCTAGTTTTCAACCTTGCACTCTCTCGAGTTTTGGACACAACCGTTAGATTTGAGATTTGCTCAACTGAAACTTGTGGGTAGCAAACACTTGATCTAAGTCTAGGTGGTTGACGGGTATGATATGGGAAGGTTTTGAGCTGTCCCATCTTGTTCCTAGAGATACTAGAGTTCGGAGAATTTATCTCGTGAAAATATTAAATTCCTGCATGATGAGTTCCTTTATGATGAGAGTTTAAATTCCTACCACAAACCATATATTCATGCTTACTAGATTAGGAAAACCCATCTATTTATATAGATCATACTGTAGGCTTGAGTGTAGTTTTTATAGGCATTGAGTGTGGTTATGCTGTGGACCCATAAGGAATCAGTCATGCAGTTAAAGTCAATACTATGTGCTCTCCATCCATTGATCTATGCTACTTCTGTCCTCAGAAGCATGCACCCATTTTATAAATGTTACATTCATTATGTGCTACTTCTGTCCTTAGAGGTACCACCTGCATACAGATCCATATCCACCACATATTGTGCTATCTCTACTCTGGAGATACGCACTTATGCTGCTCCTACCCTGGGAGTACGCATTCCCCCACATATTGTGCTGTCTCTACCCTGGAGATACGCACCTATGCTGCTCCTACCCTGGGAGTACGCATCCATCCATCCATCCATCCATCCATTCACATACACATACTCCATTCATTTCACTTCATCCAGAAAAGGTTCTACTCCTATCCTGGGAGTGAACATCTAGAAATAATCATCGCCGTTCCATTTGCCTACATAAAAGCTCCAGTCGTTATCATTTCAAGTTATACACTCCCCGTTGCTAAAGTTAGTTTCGAGAGGATTGGTTCTATCTAAAAAAAGAGAGAGAAAAGAAAAGAGTAGCCAAGTCCTTCCTTTCAAGAAGTTTCAAGGTTTCCAAATAAAGGGAGTCATGTTATCCCCAAAGGAGCAAGTGTAGAAGTAGATGTTCACCAGTTGAGTACCCCTCATAATCATTTTCCTATCACCATCATCCCATCATCATCCTATCATCATCTTATCATCCATTCCATTTCCTCATTCACATGCACATATGACTTTATTATTATTTTAGTTCCTATTGGATCCATGTCTTAACCGTGCAATATATGCAAGTGAGTTTGAGTGTCTCCCCACCTATGAGCTCCACATAAGCCTATTAGAAAGTAGGGTGAGAGAGAGCGGCTCTTTCCACTATGCCTTAGTTCCATAAATACCACATATTCGAGAGAAGAGAGAAGGCATACGCTACGCACATGCCTTGGATAGGATCCAGAAATACCACAAATGAGAGACCTGAAAGGTTCATACAAGGAACTCTGAGTTTTATTTGAAAATCTTGCAAAAACTCCAGAATAATAGTTGATCAAAGAGCGAGAAACATAGCGCTTGACTTGACCGTTACGTCTTTCAACCGCTCAAGACCCAAGTGACGGTTACAAGCCCCATGGTGAAAGGTAATATGAGTAAGTTTTGAGTCGAATAGTTCACTCTAATTCGGAGGAGAGTTCTTGTTTGAACGCATGTGTACTTTTGAGGCGTGAAAGCATTGTAGCAACTCCCCGATCCACACTTGAGTTTATCTTTGCTCAGAGACGAGCAAAGGGTAAGCTTGGGGGAGTTGTTGACGGTCGATAAGTGTCAATTTTTACCGTCAACTAAACATGAGAAAGGACTAAAATATGTTCAGCAACTAGATATAGGGGTTATACTGACAGAATTCCACGAGTTTTGGTGAATGTCTGTTTCTGCAGGGTGTCAGCTGAAAATACCCAAGGAAGGCCCACATGTCAGGTTTACAGTTCAGTTAAGTGTGCAGTTTTTTTTTATTTACTAGCAGCTGCACATGATGACTATTTAAGTGTGCTGTTTTTTTTGTGCCGACAGCAGTAGCTATCTTGTGTATCTGATTTGCATGTCAGGCAGTAGCATCTAGCCTTGCAGCAGCAGTTCGCCCTACAACATGAGTTCAGTGTTGTTTGTTCAGCAAGAGGAGCTGTGCTTTTGCTGCAGGCTGGAGTTTACAACCTTAACCACATCTATGTTGTGCCTCGTTCTTTTGTTTCTTGTAAGAAATGCATTTCATTTACTTGCAGCAACAGCTACAATTTCTAGTTTAGCATCGGTCCAGCAGCAGCAGCAGCAGCTTTAGCCTAGCTTTTCTAATTTTAGGTGGGCAGGATGTGCAGACCCTAACTTATGATTAGTAGATAAGATTAGACAAATTAGTAGATAAGATTATCATAACTCTAATATACTGCAGATATGACATAGAACTGAGGGTAATTTAACATGCTCATTTGCATAATTCAATCAATATTCTATTGAAATTGAGAGAAAATTTTAGTCTTAGTTGAGAACTATTACTTGTTATTAACTTCCTGAGGCTAGAACAGAATTCAATTCAGCTCACTGAAATTCCTTTGTCCATCTTTATGTACTATTTTATCTACACCAAATGTATGTATTGTTTTTTTACCTACAATAACTATAGCTACTATTTGGATAGCTAAGTTGTTTCCTTAATAATACAGGACAAGGTTATGGAAGGATCACATATTGATCAAATAATGAGGTGGAACTAATAAATGCAAATATATTTACACTTGTTTGGTGTAGCAACTTGGCGCTGGATGCATACCCAGTTCAAAGAGACCAATGAATTGTTGCGAGCTGTCCTGAAACTTTGATTGAGTTAGGTATGAATGCAGTTTTTGAGGATGAGGCCCAAATTTTACTCCGGGAGACCCAAGAAGAAGTGAAGGGGATGCATACCAAGTTTAAAGAGACTAATGCACTCATGCGAACTCTCCTAAAACTTCAGAAAGAGTGAGGTAGGTAGAAATGCAGTGTGTGAGGATGAGGCCTTTGCGCCTAGGCTTTTGCTACCTTGTCTGTCCTCGAATGTGTGAGGATGAGGCCTTTGCGCCTAAGATTTTGCTACCATGTTTGTCCTGGAACTTTGTTAGAATGTTTGTACCTTTGTGGTGGAACCTGGAGCTTTGGGCTGGAAGTGGAATAGGTGCTAGAACCTGTTAATTTTTGTGTATGCATTATGACTTGAGACCTATAGTGACTATGATTTGTGAATTGTGATGTGAATCATGTGGATGATTTCTTGGCTGGTATAAATCTGTCAACCTGTGTATTGTGATGGGATGAAACATGAATGCATGTCGTCACGAAGATGCCTTTGGTTGTGATGCCGTACATCGTCTTAAAATGCCCTGAGTGAACATACGTTATATGACAGAACAACCCGTCATGAAAGCTAACATACATTATATGACGCGCAACTGTCGTCACAAAATCTTGTTGGAGTCTGACCTCCGGAACCCCTTTCATGACGACAAGATGATTATGTGACGCGTTGACCACACAATACGTGACACTAAGAGGCATCATAAAAGGTTACTTTATGTGACGACATTTGCTCTCCATCACAAAAAGTCTTGACATTTTGTGACGGTTGTGCATAAAATCGTCACGAGGTACTTTTTTTGACGGTCGATTTGTGACGACCGGCGTGACGATGACTTTTCGTCACGAAGATCTTTATATGACGATTTTTGTACTTTACATGACACTTTGCCTTTGTCATACTATCCTAGTTTTCTTGTAGTGGTGACAACAAGTGACAAAAGGTGGAGCCACAATCTGTGACAGGTGGGGACAACAACCAACCGACCTTGGCTGGTCCCACAAGTCATAGGGGAGTCGGCCGATCCCCCTGGTGGCCAGCCAAGTCGGTTGGCCTCCCACCGACTCCACCTACCTACCCACGTACTTGTTTCATCCAGACCATCCATCTTGAGGCGGTTTCAAGGTCGGTTTGACCCAAAGGCAAAGAAAAGACATCACGCGGATTGCTGATGTGGAGGTGGAGTAGCCCCTACTCCACCTTCCCCTATAAATAGAGGCTGAGTTCACACTTGTAAATCATCTCTTATTCTCTGAATCTCAGAATCTCCAAGAGATCAAGCTAGATTAGTAGTTGTTAGTCTAGAGTGGGAGTTAGAGTCGAGTCGAGCATGCTCGGAGTCTCCGGAGTCGTCTTCGATAGAGTTTGGGAGCTCTTGTATCTTTTTTCTTTTGTAAGACTTTATCTTTTATTAATATACTAGTCTTTCTTTACTTTGCTTAGTATTTACTTAGTGCAAGTCTATAGCCTTTATAGTCTTGTAGTGTGCTAAGTCTTAGTAGTGTAGTTGTCTTAGTTGGATTGTTCTCTATACCAACTCCACGTGTGTAGGTCAACGTCCTATCTTGCATAGGAGTTTTAGCTATCTGTGCGTTAGCTATAGTTGTAAGAGTAAGTGAGCGTGGTGCTCATACTTAGTCTTATCGTTGGAGGCCGCTGGTCCGGACGGAACGATTGTGGGCGCACTGGCGGGAGGTGACAGATCCTGCTCGGTATTAGGATTCTCACCACGTACTTGGCTAGTTCTTAAAAGGCAGGGTGTACATAAGTTTGTAGCCGCTTTAACAGGGGTTATGTCTCCTGTTTTCTTGCCTACTCCCCTCACACAAGTAGTACGAACCAGTTTAGCTATTTCAGTTATCTACTAGGATTAAGTCCACTAGAGTTGAGAGATACATAGAAGTTCTTTACTCACTCGTTGTCATCCCACCTAGCTAATACTCTACCAGTTACCTTAGATTAGGATCTGTGCTACCTTACTTATCTATCTGTCGGTGTTTCGTATCCCGGGGGGTATGACACCAACAAGTAAATTTCTAAGCGTGCTCCCTAATCCGGATGGTGATGCAAGAAGGACACAAGGTTTTTATCCTGGTTCGGGCAAAAGAAGGCCCTACATCCAGCGGGGGGAGAAGAACTTGTATTATCTTGCACCGAAGTGCTTGTACAGGGGTGAGTACAAGGGAGTCCTGAGACTTAGCGTGTGGAGTGTATGTGTGTTGTGAGCGTGAAGTGTGAAGGCATGAAAGCGTGAAGGCCTGAAAGCTTGCCTTAAACTAGGCCCTGGCATCCCCTTTTATAGGCCAAGGGGAGGCTCAGGATCACATGAGAACTAGGGCGATCGTAAGCGTGATGTCAAGGTACGGATGTTGGGTCGAGTCGCTAGTACCGTGGGTGCCTCCCTCGATCCGGTTCGAGCCTGTGGATCCACGCTTTTATCCGGTTCGAGCCTGTAGCAGCATGGGTGATGATGTCCTGACTGTCCTTGGCTGATGCGAGCTGACGCAATCGAGGCGTGGACGATGATGGCCTGCCCGGGAACCCCGTCATGTGGCCGTCGAGGTGGGATGGACGAGTCACTGCGCGCCCCGTACGTCAGTCACGTCCGCCATCATTGCTCGAGTGGCTGGGGATTGCCTCGAGGGGTCGACGATCCGAGAGATGGGACGGAGCGGCGTATTTGGTGGTACGGGGAGTTGACAATGGCGTTTGAAGGGGTGCCGTACGCGGCACAGTGTGCGACGTGGTGTCACTGTGGCGCCTGCCATCCTCGAATCCAGGGCATGGGCAGCGTTATGGTGGAAGCGACCGATGTACGATCCACTATTACGGGCCCTGTAGCCATGGAGTTAGGCGGGGTTGGTGTACTGAGGCACTGTTTCGAGCCCTGTAGCCATGTGCGCGCCTTGGAAAAGCAATCATGGAAGGCGGACTCGAGCGGCTGCTCGCTCGAGCGGTTCCCGCCACCGTCTCGAGCAGTTGCTCGCTCGAGCGGTTTCCGTCGCCGTCTCGAGCGGTCGCTCACTCGAGTGGTTTCCATCACTTTTCCTCGAGCGGGCGAGCGGCCGCGTCTCGAGTTAGTGGGTCTTGTGGCTCTGTGGGCCTGATCGTGGGCCGGCCCATCAGGAGGGGAATCGGGGATTTCTCTAGTTGGTTTTTGTGATTTAGGGAGAAGCAAGGCTGGTTTGCTCACCTCTAATCTACCTAGTTTAGGACCCCCTAATCTAGGTACCCGACAGTAGCCCCCGAGCCCTTGCCTGATTGTGAAGAACTTCAGGCAAGGGATCATGAAGTGGAGTTGAAGTACCTAGACTTAGGGTTATGCTGTCTTGTCTCGAGGGGTTGATTTCTCGTTTTTCCGTGGGGGGCGCGCGAGCCCCCGCGGGGGTAGCCCCCGAGGCCCCAGAGGAATGGGGCATTCCTCTGGGGGCTTTGAAATGAGCTGTTTCGAGCAGGAGTGCTGTTAACTGGAGTTGTAGCACCCGAGGCAGGAGTCCTCCTATGATTCCTCGAGCCCCCGAGTGCTTCCTGTTCTTCCCTTGTCGAGGGATTTTGTTTTACATGACTCGAGCCCCCGAGCCTCGAAATGCTGGGCCGTAGTCGTGATCTAGTTCCCGCTAGATCTCTTGGATTAAATCCAAGTGGTGGGAGGACTGGCACTACCCGCGGTCGAGCGAGCACCATACCTCCCTGTGAGCTGGTAGCGGGGAATCCAAGTGAGAGTCCGCCTCCTTTCGAAGGGAGACGGCATCAAGGCCTGGGGGCGCTCTCATTAGAGCTGGGCGCATAGCTTTTAGAGGACCGGCCTCGTTCGAGGGGACCGGCGGCTCGAGTGCCTCCCGTCGATGGGATCTCTTGGAAGCTTAGCGCCCTGCCTTGGATGCGCCTTTGGGATTCGAGAGCTCGTTCTCGAGTGGAACCTTTCGAGGGTTCCTCCCCAAAGGCGCCCCTAACTCGGGTGCTCGAGGGCGGCTGTTCGAACCCGTTCGTGGGTCAGCCTCCGCTCCCTCGAGACTTACAGGTGGGACCGGAGTCCCGGGATGTCTTACCATGTAAGGAACCATCTGCCGAGACGTCCCATCGTCGCGCCGGTCGAGGGAAGTCCGTCCGTCGTTGGCGTGCCTTTTTAGGCGGAAACCAGTGCGTCATGATGATCGTGGCCTGGCGATGGTTCAGTCCCGCCTCGCGACGCCTGTGCCCTGTGAGTGGAGGTAGGTGGCAGTTGTCAGTAGGAATTGAATGCGGTTACCGTTTCTCGGCAAGTCCGTCGGAGTCGCATGGCCGTTGGATGGCGAAATCTGAGCCGTCGGATGCGCACGACGTGGATTGGCTCGGCATTATAAGTTTGGGGGAGGGGACTCCCGGGTTCCTTCCTTTGCATTCATCGCTTTCTTTCCTCCTGCCACCGCCAGTTGCGCTCTCGCTCCCAGCCCTAATCGCCGCCGTCGCACTCGCTTGCAACTGCCGTCACTCCTGCCGCATCCATCGGAGAGACTTAGAAAAAAAAGGGGAGTAAGAGTTCTTGAGCGTGTGCATCGCCGGAGCCACCGTTTTCACCCTGCGCCGCTACCTCATCGGATTCCGTCGTCGCCACCTTCCCGGACTCTGCCGTCGCCATGGTTTCCAGCAAGAAGGTCAGCAAGAAGACCGGCCAGGGGTCCAGCCGAGGCGCTGGGGGTAGCGGGGCCGGCGGCAAGGGCGCCGCCGGCAAGGAGCCTGCCAAGGCCCCTGTACCAGTGGTGATGTACGATGCGCTCCCGTGGCCTCGGTCTACGGTGACCGAGGCGATGCTGGAGGGCCTCGTCGAGGAGGGGTTGCTCCTCCCTAATCCGCCAGAGGGGCCGCCGGAGTGGCAGGTGCCGGAGGCCACCCACCTCGAGCCCGTCGTCCCGGAGGGCTACGTCCTGAGCTTCGTTAAGTTCCACAAGTGGGGACTTGGGGCGCGGCCGAGCCGCTTCATTCGGGCGCTTCCCCACCATTTCGGGGTCGAGCTCCAGCACTTCAACCCCAACTCCATCTCCCACGCCGCCAGCTTCGTCGGCGTCTGCGAGGGGTACCTGGGGATGGCGCCACAATGGGACTTCTTCGTCCATATTTTCAAGGCGACGCTGTTCACCTTGGTGGTGAGCGGGAACGACAACGACGACGACGACGAGGAGAAGGAGAAGGTGAACGCCCACCGCTACGTTCGAGCGGGTTCTTGCTCGCTCGGCCTGAAGAGGCGGGAACACTGGCTACCCGGCTCGTGGACGACGAACAACACCGGGTGGGTCTCGGAATGGTTCTACCTCCGAGGGGAACTATTTCCCGGAGTACACCGGCACCGTGTTGACCGCGCCCAAGCACAATTGGGGCTACGGCAACCCGTGTAAGCTCCAGCCCCGTCTTGACGCCTTGACCAATGCCATGGAAAGGCTCCGCCGTCGGAGGGCCGGCGACATTTCCTTCAACCTTTCCCATGTCGTCGCCGAGTTCCACTCTCGCCGGGTGATCCCGCTCGCCGACTGTTGACGGTCGTTAAGTATCAATTTTATACCGTCAACGCAGCAAGAGAAAGGACTAATATGAGTTCACCTGTTAGATATAGGGGTTACACTGACAGAATTCCACGAGTTTTGGTGATTGTCGATTTCTCACGGGGGTTATCGAAAGAGAACCAAAGGAGGCCCACATGTCATGATTACATAGAGATAAAGACCGAATGGGTAAAATTGTATAATCTAGAAGACTCCGGAAGGCAAACCCTAGAAGCCGGGGCCCACTGGGGGGGTGGCCGGTCGGCCGACCCGGGGGGAGTCGGCCGACTCCCCATCTCCACCAATCAGGTGGAGTCTCGTGGATCCTGCCTCCACCGTCTTTGAGGATGAATAATTATCGTCCATTTAGGTCGGTTTGATCCGAGGGCTGTGGTTCATCCTAGGGGGCTATATATTCAGAGCCCTTGGCCCCCGGGTAAAACCCTAATTCATTCAAGAGTTCATTCTCTCATCGAATTCGGAGAAGCCGAGCCACCATCTCAATTAGAGCTCCATAGTTTAGTAGCATAGCTACATAGGAATAGATCTAGAGGGAATCAAGCCTAGCTTGGAGTCCGGATCTGTCGGAGTTCTTGGTAATTCCCCTCTACATTCTTGTAATATTCATCATTGTTCGTGATACTATAAGTAGTACTTTATTCTATTCTATTATATCGACTTGACTTTGCTCTATTTGATTATGTTCTCAATTATATCGTTCTTAGTTTACTTTGATTATATGTTTAGCATAGTTGGACTAGAATTATGTTTATGCATAGGATCGTATAGCGCTTGCTCATTAGGCCAATGGGTGAGTGGTAGATATTGTGTAGGCATGGTGCCTATACCGTATTTATCTCGATTGCACCCTATATTCCGGATCGTGAGGTAGATCGCGGGAGTGATAGTCCCGTTGAGTCCTTTGTAGCCCTTCTCCCGAGTATAGGTCTAGCGAACAAACCTATTACATTGAAGTCATTGCTATGTCTCTTGTCTTCTCTGGTAATATCACTATGCATAGGTATAACCTTTTCCCGCCATGATTGCTAGATGTTCTTGCACTAATCATTGTATGCTTTGACTTTATAATTAGAATAACATAGGATTATACCCTAGATCATCCTAGTCCATGCTAGTGTTATAAGCTTAGAGTGCTAAGTTGAGATGGCTTATTACTATTATTTTATGTGGCTAAATGCTCTCATTTATCTTATGTCATTTATCATTCATTCCTATATTTTATGTGACACTTACCCCGTATGAGATGATCGATACGAGACAAGGTTAAGCTCTCCATTATAGCATGTGCATTGCTCATCACTCATTATCCAGTGCATTCCCTTCCCAAAGTGGTAAAAATATAAATAACGATACCTGGATTACTCCCGGTTAAAATGCTACGATGATATATTCTCAGGCGCTTGTGGAACCTTCTTTATTTCAGTTGCACTTAATAGACATCAACAAGCATTTTTGGCGCCGTTGCGGGGAAGGTTGAAAGCCAATGGATAATGAGCAGCATTGCACTACATAATGAGATTGAGCACTTGTCACCATTCTCTACTCATACAGCCTTACCCTTGTCTTTTCGTCTATTTTATATCTTATGCGGGGTAATGTATAAAAAGACAATTCTTCCCGATAATTATATTGACGATCCGAAGCTTTATTCGGGAAAGCCGGAAGCAAGTTGAAGAAGACCAATCAATCATCATCATCAACTCAACTTGGAAGTTTGTCGAAGCGTAAAGTCAACCTTTCGTTCGAGACTTGACACCGAGCGTTTGAAGCCATGGCGAACAAGTCACTCCGCGAATTCTCGCTCCAACTACGGACAACATTCGTCACTTGGACCACCATGCGGACATCGAAGGAGCTTTTGAGCTCAAGCCTGCGCCGATCAACATGGTGCAAGCAAGCCGGTTACGTGGGAAGGCCCATGAAGATGCTAGTGCTCATCTCCAACACTTCCCGGAGATTTGTACCACATTCACTATCAAGGATGTCCCCAGAGATGCTATACTACTTCGCCTCTTCCCATTCTCACTCTTGGGGAGAGCGAAGCAGTGGTTCTACGCCAATAAGGAAAAGAATCCTACGTGGGCATTATGTTCCACTAATTTCTTGGCGAAGTTCTTCCCCATGGGCAAGACAAATGCTCTTCGTGGGAAGATATCAAGCTTTCAAAGAACACCATGATGAGACTGTCCCGAAGCTTGGGAGCGCTTTCAAGATTACATCCTCGAGTGTCCTCATCATGGCATGGAGAATTGGCCGCTTATGCGGACATTCTACCATGGGCTTAGCAACAAGACACGTGAGACGATGGATGCTGCCGCCGGAGGTGCATTCTTATCACTCACTATTCCTCAAGCCACGCTCTTGTGGAGAAGATGGCATCCAACCGAGGTTGGAGTGAAGAAAGAACTCGACCCGCAAGAGAGGTGGAGGAATGCACCAAATGAAAGAGGTAGACATGCTTGTCGCCAAAATGGATCTGCTAATGAAGAGGCTCGATGAGAGAGCCCCAGAGAAGAAAGAAGTCATGCATATACATGATGCTCGCATGACATGTGAAGAGTGTGGAGAGACCGGGCACACAGGTGCTAACCGCCCGTAGCCGAAGGAGGACGTGAACTACCTCAATAACAACAACAATAATAATTACTATCGTCCTCGCAGAATCAAGGTTGGAATCAACAGCAGAGGCCTAACTACTCGGCAATTATTCGGCAACTACCAAGGTAACAACTCCTCCTACAATAATTACAACCAGCCGCCTTTGAGAGAGTTAGTGCTGAATCAAGGCAAGATGATGGACAATCTGTCCAAGAAGCTGACATCAAATGACAAGGTCCTAGAGACACTCAGCAACAGGATGGATGGCTTTTCCAATGCCATCAAGAGTCAGCTCAGCTTCAACAAGATACTCGAGTCGCAGGTGCAACAGCTTGTTAACCTTGCTCCCTCCACTGGCCAAGGTAAACTGGCAGGACAACCCGAAGAGCTCGAAACTGCAAATCTTGTTGATATATTCTATGTGGAAGATAGCCGGAGTGATCCATCGAAGGGGTCATGGATTGACTCAACTCTGCCAATCAAGAAGGGCGATCCAGGGAGACCAGTCATTCCGATCTCCATTGGAAGTACTAACTTTAATGAGGCAATCTGTGACTTCGGTGCAAGCATCAACATCATGCCAAGAGTGATATATGAGAAGCTATTCTGATGCCCCTTAGCATACACAACCATGTGCTTGCAGCTTGCAGATCAGTCACTCCGTGTTCCTTTGGGAGTACTAGAAGATATATGTGTACGAGTGGGCAACTCGTATGTTCCAGCAGACTTCGTGGTACCGGATACGAGCAGAATGAAAGGTCCCCTATCATTCTGGGACGACCATTCTTGAACACCGCCGGAGCCATCATGTATGCCAACACCGCCAAGATCATCTTCAACATCAAGGGCAAGAGAGAAACCTTCTTCTTCAAGAACTTTGCGGTTCAGCCTCCCAAAGACACCCTCATCGCAGAACAGTGAGAAGAAGAAGAATCCAGCTAAGAAGAGCAAGAACAAGAATAAGAAGACCAAGAAGACGGAGACAAGTGAGGATGGTCACCGCAGTCCATAAAGAGCATGACCACTTACTCGGGTCCCCACGTCGATCAAGAAGGATGACCCAGGTGTCCCAACCATTCAATGCTCCATCAACAAGCTCTTTCAATAAAGCTGTCCGTGACACCGGATCGGGCGTCAACATTATGGCCAAGGTAACCTATGAGTATTTATATGGCACTATGCCTTTGGAGCCTACCTATGCACAACAGTGCAGATGGCGGATCGTACATTCCGCTTCGTCGAAGGAGAAGTGAAGGATGTCCTCATCCGATAGATGACCATTATGTCCCTACAGACTTCCTAGTCATTGACATGGGAGATGACTATGATCCTCCAATCATCCTAGGAAGACCATTCCTGAACACCACCAGAGCTATCATCTATATTGGGACAGGAGAGATCCATTTCCACTTTCCCACTAAGAAGGTACGCCGCTACTTCAATAATAATTATATAATCACTGAGGAGCCCAAGAAGAACAGAGCAAGGAGAAGACAGCGTACCCGTCGCCAAAACAAGAAGAACATCACTACAGATGGATGGGCTGACTATGAGGGAGAAGTGTCAAGATATGAAGATCGGTACCCAGAAGAGAAGAACATTGTAAAAGAACCCGAAGAGGTGCTACCAGAAGAAAACCAAGTGCTCCAAGAAGCTTCCTCCTCGAGGTCATCTTCTCCAACAAAGAAGGTGTGGAAGGTAAAAGCAAAATCAGAATCAATTCCTACACACGAGGTGACATCATCCGAGGCGCCAGCCAATGCACCCCTTGAAAAATGAGCGAACATGACAAGTCCTGTTCGGAGGACTTAAAACTACCGAACGCCGCGCCAAGAGGTAACTTGGTATTTATCAGCATTACTTTTCAGCATTATATTTTTTACCTTAGTATATTTATTTCCCTACTTGCATCCTAGTTGCATCTTTACTCTTTTATCTCCGCATTTGAAAAGAAAATAAAGATGTTGTGCATTTTGCATCCAGAAAAATTGTTAAGCCCCATGTGGATAATCATTCACTGTGGTGGCACAAAAATAATTTCTCAGCATATTTATTTCCCCTGTCTCGCATTCCGTAAATAATAAAAAGATAAAAATAATTCTTGTGATCCTGTTAGAACAAGTCTAAGTAAAGAAAGTTTTAGACAACCAAGGCCTAGAGGTTTTATCACTAACGCTTAATTAGTTCCACAAGCTTTGTTGTCTATTTTGAGCTTCATAGAACATCAAGGATCAAGAAGAACTAACAAGCGTAAGGACATCCAGTCCCCCGTCGAGTGCTTTGCCCGTGACAATTGAATGCTTGTTTCCAACAAAACTATCTACAACACTCCCGGAGGACTAGAACGTCTTCAATGCCTCGTCGCAACATCAGCAGACTATGTCAACATCCAGCTTGGGGGAGAGCATCCCCCGTGTACCAAGCTAAGTGTCTCCAACTTATCTATTTATGCTTTATTAGAGTGTGCTTTGTTAAAACAACTAAAAAAGATGCATAACCATAGAAACCCAGAAAGATTTCCTTATTTATTTTTTTACTTTTGGAGAGCTCTTGCAATCTGTCTTTAAAGTGATCCCTAGAATAAACTCTACATGGAGATGATGAATAGTTGCTCTGCCGTAATTCCTTTAGAGTACCTAGTTTTCAACCTTGCACTCTCCCGAGTTTTGGACACAACTGTTTAGACTTGAGATTTGCTCTGAACCTGAAACTTGTGGGTAGCGAACACTTGATCTAAGTCTAGGTGGTTGACGGGTATGATATGGGAAGGTTTTGAGCTGCTGTCCATCTTGTTCCTAGAGATACTAGAGTTCTGGAGAATTTATCTTTGAAAATATTAAATTCCTGCATGATGAGTTCCTTTATGATGAGAGTTCAAATTCCTACCACAGCCATATATTCATGCTTACTAGATTAGGAAAGACCCATCTGTTTATATAGATCATATTGTAGGTTTGAGTGTAGACTTTATAGGCATTGAGTGTGGTTATGCTGTGGACCCATAAGGAATTAGTCACGCAGGTAAAGTCAATACTATGTGCTCTCCATCCATTGATCTATGCTACTTCTGTCCTCAGAAGCATGCACCCATTTTATAAATGTTATATTCATTCCGTGCTACTTCGTTCCTAGAAGTACCACCCACATATAGATCCATATCCACCACATATTGTGCTATCTCTACCCTGGAGATACGCACTTATGCTGCTCCTACCCTAGGAGTACGCATTCCCCACATATTGTGCTATCTCTACCCTGGAGATACGCACTTATGCTGCTCCTACACTGGGAGTACGCATCCATCCATTCATCCATCCACATATACATACACCATTCATTTCACCTCATCCAGAAAGGTTCCATTCCTATCCTGGGAATGAACATCTAAGACATAATCATCGCCGTTTCATTGCCTACATAAAAAGTTATCCCCAAAGGAGCGAGTGTAGAAGTAGATGTTCACCAGTTGAGTACCCATCATAATCATTTTCTTATCACCATCATACTATCATCATCCTATTATCATCATCTCATCCATTCCATTTCCTCATTCACATGCACATATGACTTTATTATTTTAGTTCCTATTGGATCCATGTCTTAACTGTGCAATATATGCAAGTGAGTTTGAGTGTCTCCCCACCTATGAGCTCCACATAAGCCTATTAGAAAGTAGGGTGAGAGAGAGAAGGCACTTTCCACTATGCCTTAGTTCCACAAATACCACATATTTTGAGAGAAGAGAGAAGGCATACACTACTCATGCCTTGGAGAGGATCCGAAATACCACAAATGAGAGACCCGAAAGGTTCATACAAGGAACTCGAGTTTTATTTCAAAACCTTGCAAAAACTCCGGATAATAGTTGATCAAAAGCGAGAAACATGGCACTTGACTTGACTGTTCTATCTTTCAACTACTCAAGACCCAAGTGACGGTTACAAGCCCCATGGTGAAAGGTAATATGAGTGAGTTTTGAGTCAGGATAGTTCACTCTAATCCGGAGGAGAGTTCTTGTTTGAACGCATGTGTACTTGTGAGGAGTGAAAGTATGGTAGCAACTCCTGATCCATCACTGAGTCTATCTTTGCTCAGGGACGAGCAAAAGGTAAGCTTGGGGGAGTTTGTTGACAGTCGTAAAGTATCAATTTTATACCGTCAACGCAGCAAGAGAAAGGACTAATATGAGTTCACCCGTTAGATATAGGGGTTACACCGACGTAATTCCACGAGTTTTGGTGATTGTCTATTTCGGGGGGTTATCGAAAGAGAACCAAAGGAGGCCCACATGTCATGATTACATAGAGATAAAGACCGAATGGGTAAAATTGTATAATCTAGAAGACTCCGAAGGCAAACCCCGGAAGCCGGGGCCCACTGCGCGGGGTGGCCGGTCGGCCGACCCGGGGGAGTCGGCCGACTCCCCATCTCCACCAATCGGGTGGAGTCTCGTGGATCCCGCCTCCACCGCCTTTGAGGATGAATAATTATCGTCCATTTAGGTCGGTTTGATCCGAGGGCCGTGGTTCATCCTAGGGGGCTATATATTCGAGCCCCCGGCCCCCGGGTAAAACCCTAATTCATTCAATAGTTCATTCTCTCATCGGAATTCGAGAAGCCGAGCCACCATCTCAATTAGAGCTCCATAGTTTAGTAGCATAGCTACATAGGAATAGATCTAGAGGCAATCAAGCCTAGCTTGGAGTCCGGATCTGTCGGAGTTCTTGGTAATTCCCCTCTACATTCTTGTAATATTCATCATTGTTCGTGATACTATGAGTAGTACTTTATTCTATTCTATTATATCGACTTGACTTTGCTCTATTTGATTATGTTCTCAATTATATCGTTCTTAGTTTACTTTGATTATATGTTTAGCATAGTTGGACTAGAATTATGTTTATGCATAGGATCGTATAGCGCTTGCTCATTAGGCCAATGGGTGAGTGGTAGATATTGTGTAGGCATGGTGCCTATACCGTATTTATCTACGATTGCACCCTATATTCCGGATCGTGAGGTAGATCGCGGGAGTGACAGGTCTGTTGAGTCCTTTGTAGCCCTTCTCCCGAGTATAGGTCTAGCGTAACAAACCTATTACATTGAAGTCATTGCTATGTCTCTTGTCTTCTCGGGTAATATCACTATGCATAGGTATAACCTTTTCCCGCCATGATTGCTAGATGTTCTTGCACTAATCATTGTATGCTTTGACTTTATAATTAGAATAACATAGGATTATACCCTAGATCGTCCTAGTCCATGCTAGTGTTATAAGCTTAGAGTGCTAAGTTGAGATGGCTTATTACTATTATTTTATGTGGCTAAATGCTCTCATTTATCTTATGTCATTTATCATTCATTCCTATATTTTATGTGACACTTACCCCGTATGAGATGATCGATACGGACAAGGTTAAGCTCTCCATTATAGTATGTGCATTGCTCATCACTCATTATCCAGTGCATTCCCTTCCCAGTGGTAAAAATATAAATAACGATACCTGGATTACTCCCGGTTAAAATGCTACGATGATATATTCTGTGCGCTTGCGGAACCTTCTTTATTTCAGTTGCACTTAATAGACATCAACACCGACCGTCAGCTACGGCTGGACCAGATGACGGAGGACGCCGACCCCCTGGCGCTCGAGGCCAGCAGGATGTCGAGCATACCTCTCCCGGCCGCCACGGTCGTGGCTCGAGTGCGCGAGGCGATCGACGGCGGCAGGAACTTTGGGGAGAACCAGGTCGGCCTCTTCCCCATGCGCCCGGAAACCGACCTGCTTGGCTACGTTCTCTTCGAGGCCCTTCTTGTTGTTGATTTTGCTTTTCTTTTAGCTTGCGCCCATCTGATCGAGTTGTGTCTCTTCAGGAGATCATCGACCACGCGGACTCGGTGCCCCCGGTGAAGGAGGATGCGCCCGACCGCGATGTAAGACGTCTTAGAAATGATTGAGAACATGCAGCAGCGCTCTCAAGGGGGGAGGAGAAGGCGAAGAAGGCCATCGCGCTGGAGGAAAAGGAGAAGCGCAAGGCCAGGTGCCGCCGGGAGCGGATGATGCGTCTGGAGGCGGATCCAAATGACTGGAGCCCCAGTTTGGATTCGACCGATGACGATGACGAGGAGGACGACGAGGCGACCGATAGCGACGACGCCACCGTCGCTCGAGCGCTGACGCCCCCTCGATCTCACGTGCAGGAGGTGTCTCTGGCGCCTGCTTGTCTCGAGCTGCGTGGCGTCTCATCACCGGCTCGAGCGGGCCAGTAAGAGGAGTCGTCCCACCGCTCCAGCCGCGGCGCTCGAACGCCGTCACCGACTCGAGCGAGGCAGCGGGAGGAGTCATCCCGCTGCTCCAGCCACAGCGCTCGAGCGCCCTCTCCGTCGCGGCGGGATTCCTCTTCTCGTCAACAACCGACGTCAACGGGCGCGTGCACCCAGCAGCACCAGGCTGCATATGCGCGTAGATCTTCCTCGGTCCAGCCCGGCGAGCGCCCCGTCGAGCGCCGGACCCCTTCTGGCGGTCGCCGGGCTGAGCAGACCCGACTCGCCGGACTCAGGATCCCGCAAGGGATCCCACGCCGGACCCGGCCAAGGAGCCGGCAGGAGCTGGGGAGGCCGCCATGGCCACAGAGCCCCCGAGTGCCTCGAGCCGAGCTGCTAACGCCCAGAAGCCCCCGAGTGGCTCGAGCGGCGGTCGAGGTTCGGAAGCCCTCGAGCAATTCGAGGGAGCCGGCCGCGGCTCGGAAGCCCCCGAGCGACTCGAACAAGTCGGGTGGTTCAAGCGGCACCACCTCAACTACAAGGTAAGTCTTTCGACCAGATCCTTCCTTATCGCCTTTCTATTCTGCTTGTGAATTTCTTGTCGTCATCATTCTTTGTTTTCCTCTTTCTTCTAGAAACAAGCGTCCCCTGCTGTCCCTTCCTCCCATCCTGCCTTCAAAAAAGCTGAAGGTCGCAGGAGGGTCGAGCGGTACCTTGTCCGCCCCAGGTGGAGTGACCCTTCCTCGTACTGCTCCGATTTGGTTAGCACAAGCCAAGGATGCGATAGAGCGTGGGAAGCTGATGGCGGCTGCGTCTCGTGCAGGTGCCGGGGCCGTGTCCACAGCGGCGGGGGAGAAAGCCGTCACTACGGCTACCGCCTCGTCCGTCTCCCCGCTCGAGGTGTCGTCGTCACCGGCCACGCAAGGTGAAGCAGCGGCCGGCAACAAAGAGGTGACGGCCGAGGCGACGGGGCCAGAGACGACAGTCGTCATGCCGCAGAGGGAGCCCGGGTCGGAGCGGCACCCCATCACGCTCGAGGATGAGAGCCCGAGCTCCGGCACCAAGGCGTGGCCAATAGGCCTGTGTCAGCTCGAGGAGGGGCGGAAGGAGAAGGAGGAAGCGAGCTCCTCAGCCGCCGAGCGGTCGGTGGGCGACGTGGAGATGAAAGAGGCGGGCCAAGTGCCTGAGCCTCAGCCGGACCGGGCGTCCACTCCTCCCCGTGACGTGGAAACTGGCCTTCCCGTCGGTCAGCAGGTCGAGGTGCCTCCAGCTCTCCCGGTCGAGCGGGGGGAGGCCCAAGTCACGGCGCAAGAGGAGGCGCCGGAGGAGCACCCTGCCGTTGTGCAGGAGGAGGAGCAGGTGGAGCAACCCGCCGCCGCACGGGAAGAGGAGCGGCAAGGCGACACGCAAGGGGAGTTGCAAACTAAGGAGCTCCGCATGGTGGTATATCAGGCACCGCCACAGCCGCTGCAGTCATGGGAGGTCGTGGTGCCCCACCTCGTGCCCGACTCGACGACAGGCGAAGTGAGGTATACCAGCATGTCCGAGGCCGATCACTGGGAAGAGGCCCAGAGGAAACATACGGCGGCCGCCATCGTTGACAGCCACATGCAGGCGGTTGGCTTTGGACCCACCGAGCCCACCGAGTCGTCCATCCTGGAGAGGAGGTGGATCGAGGCGCGAGCGCTCGCGCAAGAGGCGTCGACGTCCTGGAGCCAACCTCAGCGCCCACCTACGCTGGCCGAGCGGGTGGTGGCGGCAGGCGTCGATCTGGAGGCGGTGAGGGGGCTCCACAGCACCGTCGACCGAGACATGCGAGAGGCGTACCCGATTTGGGAGAAAGCGCCGCTGGTGCTCCCCGACCCGCTCGAGCCCGAGCCTCCCGTGATCGTGATGAACGATCAAAAGGAGCTCGAGGCCCATACGGAGTCCAAGGAGCGCCGGCAGTGGCTCGAGAACACCCTGCGGGTCGCCCTATCGCTCGTCTCCGAGGATATGCCTCGGCTGGCTGCCGTAAGTATTCTCGAACACAGTTGTTTTTCTGAATTGTCATAGTCTATATCCTGACTTTTCCTTTTTGTGGTTTAGTCGGTGCAGAGCCACTCCTACGCCAAGTCTGTCCACCTCCACGCCCTCCACGAGAGCGAGGAAGAGATCAGGCGGCTCGTGCGTCTGGGTCAGAATGCCGAAGTGGAGCTGCACCGATCCGCCCGGCTTCTCCGAGAGGCTAACACGGCGCTGGACGCCATCAAGGAGGATGCCCAGAAGGCCCGGGACGAGCTTGCTCGAGCTGCGCAAGAGGCGGAGACAGCTCGGCTGGAGAACGAGCAGCTGAAGGGGATCACCGACCAGCTCAAGAAGGATGCGGCTACGGTGTCCACGGGCTTCAAGGTCAAGTCCCAACAAGTGGAGCAGCTCGAGAAGGAGAAGGCCGCGGTCGAGAGGGAGAAGGCTGCCATCGAGAAGGAGAAGGCCGTGGCCGAGAACTACACAAAGGACCTGCAGGCGGCCGTCTCGCGGGAGACTGCTCTGAAGGTCGAGGAGAAGCGGCGGGCGAACGACTTCCAGGCAGAGGCGGCCAATCTTCGTCAGAAGGTGACGGAGAAAGACCTCGCCATCCAAGGCGCCGGCCAAGCCCTCGAGGAGTTGCGGGTGGAGAAGCGCGATCTTGGCCGTGCACTTAAGTCGAAGGAGGCCGAGCTCTCGAGGGCACTCGAGCGTGAACAGGGGCTTTCGACCCGCTGCACCAGTAAGTACTCGAGCTGTCTACTTAACCTTTCTGTGTGTGATTCTTGTATGTCGTTCGAGCACTTAATCTTTGGCGTCCTTTCTCAGCTCTGGAGGCGGACCTAGCGACGGCGCGTGAGGACGCAAGGTCAGCCCACGCGTTGCTCGATGACGAGATCTCGGCCAAGGCCCACATCACCAGCGCCATCGACACCCTCAGCGCCAACTGGGGCTTCGCGCCCGTGGTGGACATCGAGGGGCCGGACGCCGGCCCTGGCTACGCTAGCCGAGTCATCGAGTTCGGCGCTTTTGTGCGGGGCCGTGTCCGGGAGGCCCTTGTCTTCACCGCGCGTCGGACCCTGGCCATCTTCTACTTTGGGTTTGCTCTCTCGAGGGAGGAAACTCAGGCCGGGATGGAGGCCGTCCCCAGCGGCTTTACCTACACCGAGGACGAGCAGGAGGGGGGCGTGAACCCCCGGATCGAGCAGCTCAAGGTCGACGCCGAGGAGCCCGGGGCGCGTCTTGCTGAGAGCTTCGAGCCCGAAGTCCTTCCTCCTGATGTGCAGTAGCTTTTAGCCGGCCTGCGAGCCGAGATTTGGGCAACAAGGCCCTTGTAAGAAAAATATTCTGGTCGTGAAGTGGCCCAAGTGGCCTGGTTCATGCAATATGTTTTAGTTCTTTCTCTATGCTTTTAAACTTTCCATTGCTCCTTGCCTGGATTTCTCTCTTTTTGACTAAGTGTTAACATCGCGCTTCGAGTGCCTTGAGGGGAGATGAGTTGGGGTTCCGTAGCTCGGGAGCGTAGGAGACCTTGTGCTCGATCGTCCCGACTCTGGGAGCTCGAGGCGATGCTCGTCCTTAGTTTTTTGAGAGAGTTTCAAGGCGAGAAAGAAAAAGAAAGTGTCGAGCGCTTTTTGGAAAAACTACGGGTGTTTTTTCGAGGACTTCAGGGGGGTCCCCCCTGGTCTAGCCCCCGAGGGGGGCTTGACTTTGTGAAGACAAAGTCGAGCCCACCTTGCATAAGAACGAAAAAGGTATGAAGCTAATATGCAAAGCCTTTATTCATTCATACTAGCGGTACATTATACGGAAGAATGTACAAGGCATCAAGGCCTAAGGGAAAAAGCGACGTAGCTGTTCGATGTTCCACGCGTTGGTGAGAATCGAGCCGTCCTCGTCAGCCAGCTTGTAGGTTCCTAGTTTCAGTACTTCGACCACGATGAACGGGCCTTCCCAGGGTAGAGTGAGCTTGTGGCGCCCCTTATTGTCTTGGCGTCGACGGAGTACGAGGTTGCCGACCTCGAAATCCCTTTTGCGCACGTTCTTCTCGTGGTATTGCCGCAACTTTTGCTGGTAACGCGCGGAGTGCAGGAGCACCATGTCTCGAGTTTCCTCGACCTGGTCAACGGCATTGGCTAGCCTCTCCTCGTTGGTCTGCTCGTTGTAGGCCTTGAGTCGAGGGGATCCGTATTCGAGGTCAGTGGGCAGGATAGCCTCTGACCCATAGACCAGGAAAAACGGAGTGAACCCAGTGGCTCGGCTCTCGGTCGTTCGTAGACTCCACAGAACTGATTGGAGTTCGGCCGCCCACTTCTTGCCGTGCTTGTTGAGGTGGTCGAAAATCCTTGGCTTCAGCCCCTGGAGGATCATGCCATTGGCGCGCTCGACTTGGCCATTGGTTCGAGGATGGGCAACCACCGACCAATTCACACGGATGTGGTGTCGATCGTAGAAGTCCAGGAACTTTTTGCCCGTGAACTGAGTACCGTTGTCGGTGATGATGACATTAGGCACTCCAAAGCGGTGGATGATGTCGGTGAAGAACTCGACTGCTCGCTCCGAGAGGATGTTGGTGATGGGCTTGGCCTCGATCCACTTGGTGAACTTATCAATGGCCACTAGCAAGTGGGTGTAGCCTTCGGTTGTTTTCTTGAGGGGTCCGGCCAGGTCGAGCCCCCAGACGGCAAATGGCCATGTGAGGGGAATCATCTGGAGTGCATGCGCCGGGAGGTGAGTTTGTTTGGCGTAGAACTTTCACCCTTCACACGCTCGAACCAGCTTGATGGAGTCAGCAGTAGCCGTGGGCCAATAGAAGCCTCAACGGAAAGCATTTCCGACAAGGGTCCTCGGCGCAGCGTGGTGGCCACAAGCCCCCGAGTGCATGTCCCTGAGTAATTTTCTACCCTCCTCGATCAAGATGCATCATTGGAGTATGCCAGTCGGGCTGCGTCGGTAGAGCTCTTTGTCGTCTCCGTAGAGGACGTATGTTTTGGCTCGTCGAGCTAGGCGTCTTGCTTCTGTTCGATCCTCAGGTAGTTCTCCTCGAATAAGGTATTCGAGGAGGGGCGCACGCCAATCCGTGGGTGGGCTCGAGGACCCGTTGATCTCCATGACCTCAGCCCCCGTCGAAGGGAGCGCAGTCGTAGGAGCGGGCTCGACGGGCGACTCGAGGCCAGCCCCCGAGTCCCATTTTACGGATGGCTTGTGTAGATCTTTTGAGAAGACGTCTGGGGGAACCGTCGCTCGAGATGACGCGATCTTGACCAGCTCATCCGTAGCTTCATTGAAACGTCGCGGGACGTGGTTGAGCTCGAGGTAGTGGAAGTTTGCTTCCAATTTGCGCACCTCGTTGCAGTATGCTTCCATCCTTTTGTCACGGCAGCTCGAGGCTTTCATCACCTGGTCGATGACAAGCTGTGAGTCACCTCGAGCGTCGAGGCGTTGAACTCCGAGCTCGATAGCGATACGCAACCCGGTAACGAGCGCCTCATACTCTGCCATGTTGTTCGAGGCCGCGAAGTGGATCCGAACTACGTAGCGCATGTGTACTCCACGGGGTGAAATGAAGAGTAGGCCCACGCCTGCCCCTGTTTTCATGAGCGACCCATCGAAATACATGGTCCACAGCTCGGCTTGAATCTGTGTTGGGGGGAGTTGGACGTCGATCCACTCAGCGACAAAATCAGCCAACACTTGGGATTTTATAGCTTTTCGTGGGGCGTAAGTGATGGTCTCGCCCATGAGCTCGACCGACCACTTAGCGATCCGACCCACTACCTCCCGGTTCTGGATGATCTCCCCGAGCGGAAATGACGAGACCACAGTCACCGGGTGGCTAAGAAAGTAGTGCTGGATTTTTCGACGCGTGAGCACGATCGCGTAGAGCAGCTTTTGGATTTGGGGGTATCGAGTCTTGGCATCCGAGAGCACCTCACTAACAAAGTAATCCGGCCGTTGGACGGGGAGCGCGTGCCCCTCTTCCTGCCTCTCGACCACTATAACCGCACAGACCACCTGAGTAGTCGCGGCGATGTAGAGGAGGAGTGGCTCGGCCGGTTTGTCTGGTGTAGCTGGTCGAGGTGGCACGAGCACAGGAGGGGAGGTGAGCATGCTTTTTAGCCTCGAGAGGGCTTCCTCCGCCTCGGGTGTCCATGCAAAGTGCTCGGATTTTTTGAGGAGTCGATATAATGGCAGGGCCTTTTCTCCCAGGCGTGCGATGAATCGGCTAAGGGCGGCTAGGCACCCTGTGATTTTTTGCACTCCTTTCAGGTCTCGAATTGGCCCCATTCTCATGATGGCCGTGACCTTCTCAGGATTGGCCTCGATCCCACGCTGGGAGACGATGTAGCCTAGCAACATGCCTCGAGGTACGCCAAAGACGCACTTTTCGGGGTTCAATTTGATGTTCTTGGCCTTGAGGCACCCGAACATCAACTTGAGGTCCTCGACAAGGTTTTCGACTTTACGAATCTTGACAACGATGTCATCTACATACGCCTCGACCGTTTCTCCTATGTGTTTTCCAAAAACATGAAGCATGCAGCGCTGATATGTAGCCCCGGCGTTTCGAAGGCCGAAGGGCATCGTGACATAACAGTACATGCCCACAGGGGTGATGAATGAAGTCGCGAGCTGGTCGGACTCCTTCATTTTGATTTGGTGATAGCCAGAGTAAGCATCGAGAAAAGAAAGTACTTCACAGCCCGCAGTGGAATCAACGATTTGATCTATTCGAGGCAAAGGAAAAGGAACTTTGGGACATGCTTTATTTAAACTAGTGTAATCCACACACATCCTCATTTTCCCATTCTTTTTCTCTACTAACACAGGATTAGCTAACCACTCGGGATGATGTACCTCCTTGATGAATCCGGCCTTCTCGAGCTTCTCGACCTCCTCGCAGATGATCCTGCGCTTCTCCTCGTCGAAGTGGCGCAGGCGTTGCTTGACAGGTCTCGAACCCGGACGGATCTCCAAGGCGTGCTCGGCGACATCCCTCGGTATGCCAGGCATGTTCGAGGGACTCCACGCAAACATATGAGTGTTTGCGTGAAGAAAGTCGACGAGCACTGCTTCCTATGCGCTGTCGAGGGAGGCGCTGATGATCAGCGTCTTCTCGCCCGAGGAGCTCGGGTCGAGCGGGATCTTCTTGGTGTCCTCGGCAGGCTCGAAATTGCCGGCCTGCCGCTTGGGCGCTGGTGCGGCGGCCTCGGCTGCCAGGCAATCGAGCGTCTTAGCTAGCTCCTTGGATGCGGTCAGGGATTCCCCGTACTCGACGCACTCCACGTCGCAGCAGTACGCGTGCTCGTACGTGGAGTCGACAGTGATGATCCCTTTGGGCCCCGGCATCTTGAGCTTGAGGTAGGCGTAGTTGGGGATCGCCATGAACTGGGCGTAGCACGGGCGGCCCAGGATGGCGTGGTAAGTCCCCTCGAAGCCAGGTACGTCGAAAGTGAGGACCTCTTGACGGTAGTTCGAGCGTGTGCCGAAGTAGACAGGGAGGTCGATGCGGCCGATCGTGAGTGCCTTCTTGCCGGGGACGACGCCGTGGAAGCCCCTAGCGCTCGGCTTGAGCTGCGCCCTCATGATGCCGAGCAGCGTGAGTGTTTCCATGTAAATGATGTTGAGGCTGCTGCCTCCATCCATGAGGACCTTGGTGAAGCGGGCGTCGAGGATGATTGGGTCGACGACGAGGGGGTAGGCGCCCGGGTTGGTGACGTGTTCCGGATGGTCATCACGATCGAATGTGATGGGAGCATCGGACCAATCGAGAAATTGAGTCGTGGCAGGCTTCACCGAGAAGACTTCCCTCCGCTCCTGCTTCCGTTCTCGACGCGTCATCTGGGTCGTGGGGCCGCCATAGATCATGTAGCAGTTGGCAATGGGTGGGAACCCACTGTCGTCGTTGTCGTTGGCCCGGTCGTCGCCACCCTTATCCTTCTTGTCATCATCCTTGCCAATCCCGAGCTGCTTGAAGTAGCCTCGAAGCATGCGGCAATCTTCGAGGGTATGCTTGGCCGGCTCTTTATGATACGGGCATGGCTATTTCAGCATCTTGTCGAAGACAGCCCCATCCGGAGGGGGTCGAGGCTTCTTGCGCTCGGCCGCGGCGACCTCGTCTTCGACGACCGCGCGCTTGCCTTGCTGATTGCCCTTCTTTTTCTTCCCATTCTTCTTCTGGCCCTTGCTCGAGCCTTCCCCGTCGCCGAGGAGTGGCTTGGGCTTGCCTCCATCTCCGCCAAAGAATGCTCCCATGGCCTCGTCGCCGGCTGCGTAGTCGGCGACGACGTCCATGAGCTCGTCGACCATCTTTGGGCGGTTGCGCCCGAGCTCCCGCACAAGCTCCTTGCATGTGGTGCCCGAGACGAACGCCAAGATGACGTCGTGGTCGGGGATGTGCGGCAGCTCGGTGCGCAGCTTGGAGAAGCATCGAACAAAGTCTCAAAGAGACTCCCCGGTATGCTGCTTGCAATTCTGGAGGTCCCACGAGTTGCCAGGTCGAATATAGGTGCCCTTGAAATTCCCCTCGAAAATCCGGACCAGATCGGTCCAGTCGTAGATCTGATTAGGGGGGAGGTCCTCGAGCTAGCGTCGGGCGGTGTCAGTGAGAAACAGAGGGAGTTGGCATATGATTGCTTTATCCTCTCGAGCCCCTCCCAGCTGGCAGGCCAGCCGGAAGTCGGCAAGCCAGCGCTCTGGCTTGGTTTCCCCGTTATATTTGGCCAAGCTCATGGGAGGTCGAAATGGGTTGGGCAACGGCGTGTTGCAGATGGCTCGACTGAAGACTCGAGGGCCCGGCGGCTCGGGAGCCTGCCGGTCCTCGTCGCTGTCGTAGCGCCCTCCTCGATGGGCGTTGTAGCCACGGTCCTCAGCTCCCACGGCCTTGCGCCGTCAGTTGTCGTTGATGTCGTGATGCGCATCTTGAGGCTCGCGGTTGTCGAGGATACGATCACGGACGGGGGCTCTACCACCTCGAGGGGGTGCCTCTTGGTGGACCGAGCCCTCTCGCTCGTGCCATGGCGGGTTGGCCGGCTGCTCTGATTCGGCCTCGCGTAGTCTCGAGGCCGAGCTCTCAGCTTGCTGGGCGGCCGCGACTTGGGGGAGTCCCTGGACCTCATCCCGTATCCGCAATGCCTGCGGATTCGAGGGCGCGGGCATGTCTCGCAGTAGCATGGCAGCCGCGAGGACATTCTGGCTTGCTCGTGGGAAGCGGGCTGGCTCGATTGGTGCTTCTGGCCGCCCGTCGTTGACGATGCGGTCGAAAACACCCCGTGCCTTTCCTCGAGCACCAGGAGCTCGAGGCGCAGGGAGTTGGTTCTGCTCAAGGGCGCGCTTGAGCAGCTCCAAGTTTGCGCGCTCGGCGTCCATCTTAGCCTCGATGTCCCGGAGCTGAGCCCATTGTGCGGCCCGGGCGTCCTCTTCAGGTCGTGGGTTGACGTGTCCTTGCGGTCGTTCCTTGTGGGGAGGAATCACCTGCAAAGCTCCTGCGGCCGGCGTTCCGACTGGCCGGTTGGCTGCGGCGGCGGCCGCGGCGGCGTCGTCTCTGGTCTCTGAATCTGACGGGACGTCATCTTCAAGACGAAAACACTCACGAGCCGGGTCATAGCACCCTGAATCTAAGTCATCGGAGTCAGGGTCGGCGCCAGACGGTGTCCAAGGCCTCCCCGTGTTCTCCTCCTCGATCCAACGGCGCATACTCCCGACCGTAGTGTTGCGTTGCGAGCCAGGCGCCCTGTCGAACCCGCGGTCCACCGATGCTGGCCACACGATCTCCAAGTTCATGGCGACGCGCAAGAGGGGGCCAGGGCTCTCCTCTTGCGGCCCCATGGCTGACTGAATCTCGTTGGCGTACGTGGTGGCGGCGTTGGTGAGTCCGAACGGGAGCCTGCGACGAGCTTGATAGAGCCCGTGTGGCAAGAAGTTGGGCGACGTCGGCCGTGCGCGCGCTCGAGGTGCCACGCCGGGCTCTCTCGACGAGCGCATGGCGAATGTGAAGTCGGGGTTTACGTCGAGAGCCTCCTACCTACGTGCCACCCCCTGTCGCGCGCTTGGCGCCCCAGCTGGGTGTGCCATGGCGTCCGGTTGGGATGGCACGTGAGTGGTGCGCTCAGGACCCTGCGTGGGTAGACGATGAAGTTGGCGCTGGTGGCGCCTGCGCCTTGGCGGTGAGCCGTGGTGGCATGGCCTGCGCGCGACTCCACCAGCACGTGGGGGTGAAGTACGCCCCCGCTTGGCTCACCGATCGAGAGCAGAGCCATGTCATAGCCCGTGCTGAGCGACACGAACTCCAAACTCCCAAACCAGATCACCGTGGCAAACGGAAGCGATGAAGCGGGTGATGCCATCCGGAAAATGGCGGGAAATCGGGTGAAAACACGCAGTACCCCTACCTGGCGCGCCAACTGTCGGTGTTTCGTATCCCGGGGGGTATCACACCAACAAGTAAATTTCTAAGCGTGCTCCCTAATCCGGATGGTGATGCAAGAAGGACACAAGGTTTTTATCTTGGTTCGGGCAAAAGAAGGCCCTACGTCTAGCGGGGGGAGAAGAACTTGTATTATCTTGCACCGAAGTGCTTGTACAGGGGTGAGTACAAGGGAGTCCTGAGACTTAGCGTGTGGAGTGTATGTGTGTTGTGAGCGTGAAGTGTGAAGGCATGAAAGCGTGAAGGCCTGAAAGCTTGCCTTAAACTAGGCCCTGGCGTCCCCTTTTGTAGGCCAAGGGGAGGCTCAGGATCACATGAGAACTAGGACGATCGTAAGCGTGACGTCGAGGTACGGATGTTGGGTCGAGTCGCTAGTACCGTGGGTGCCTCCCTCGATCCGGTTCGAGCCTGTGGATCCACGCTTTTATCCGGTTCGAGCCTGTAGCAGCATGGGTGATGATGTCCTGACTGTCCTTGGCTGATGCGAGCTGACGCAATCGAGGCGTGGACGATGATGGCCTGCCCGGGAACCCCGTCATGTGGCCTTCGAGGTGGGATGGACGGGTCACTGCGTGCCCCGTACGTCAGTCACGTCCGCCATCATTCCTCGAGTGGCTGGGGATTGCCTCGAGGGGTCGACGATCTGAGCGATGGGACGGAGCGGCGTATTTGGTGGTATGGGGAGTTGACAATGGCATTTGAAGGGGTGCCGTACGCGGCACAGTGTGCGACGTGGTGTCACTGTGTGGCCTGCCATCCTCGAATCCAGGGCATGGGCAGCGTTATGGTGGAAGCGACCGATGTATGATCCACTATTACGGGCCCTGTAGCCATGGAGTTAGGCGGGGTTGGTGTACTGAGGCACTGTTTCGAGCCCTGTAGCCATGTGCGCGCCTTGGAAAAGCAATCATGGAAGGCGGACTCGAGCGGCTGCTCGCTCGAGCGGTTCCCGCCACCGTCTCGAGCGGGTTCTCGCTCGAGCGGTTTCCATCACCGTCTCGAGCGGTCGCTCGCTCGAGCGGTTTCCGTCACTTTTCCTCGAGCGGGCGAGCGGCCGCGTCTCGAGTTAGTGGGTCTTGTGGCTCTGTGGGCCTGATCGTGGGCCGGCCCATCAGGAGGGGAATCGGGGATTTCTCTAGTTGGTTTTTGTGATTTAGGGAGAAGCAAGGCTGGTTTGCTCACCTCTAATCTACCTAGTTTAGGACCCCCTAATCTAGGTACCCGACACTATCAATCCTATCTATCACTTACCCCCTGCTCTACTAGTTGATACTAGATTATAGTAGACATAAGGATATCTATTCTCTCTTACTAAATATTCCTAGCCCTGCTTTCCCTTGGGATAAAACAAATAACGATACCTTGTAATACTCATGCATCCTCAGTAAAGTGCTACAGCGGTATATTCTGTGCGCTTGCGGAATAATCTAATAGACATAAGAAATACCCCCCACCTGGCATCTCTGGCGTCGTTGCTAAATTAGTGACGACGCTAAGATTTGCCAACAGGCGGCTCGACGCCTTGGTCCTTGGCGGCGGTGGAGGAATACTAGCGCGGCGGTGACGCAGCTACTTGGCGCCTCAGCGTTGACCGTGCGGAGGAGCGCCCGCGTGGGGAGCGCCCACGCCGTGGCGGCGTCTCGACGGCGGCCGGCGGAGCGGCGCGTCCGCTTGGTGGTGGTGCGACTCTTCGGAGCAGTGCGCCGGTGGACGGCTCCCAGCTCGTGAGCTGGAGGCTTCGAGGGCATGTGCCTTCGTGACTCCGTGAGCGATTCCTCCTCCTCTATGAGACTACGACGCTCTGTGCTCTTTCCTCTCTCTTCTATGTCTACGTCGTTCGGCTTGTTCGGTTTGAACCGGAAACCGAACCGAACAACCGAAAACCGAAGTCATCGGTTTCTTGTTTTGTGGCAAACCAGTCGGGTAGTAGATGCTGAAAACTGAAATTTCTAGAAGCCAAATAACCCGAACCGAATTGTCGGTTAAACTTAAACCGATTGTCCAGCCCACAGAAATGTCTTGAAGAGTCATGACAAACGAGACATGACAAATGGCATAGGGGTACGTGCTGCAAATCGTGTCAAACAGCAAAGCTTCATCGCTACGGTGTTTTGGGTGCATGGTTTGTGTCCCATATGTGCTGAACCAAAGTTCAACGCTGTTTTTCAATGTCCAAAGAGTTCATAACCAAAGCACGCGCTATCGTTTTTCACTTCTAGGAAAGGGTAATAATCCATAACAGCAAGTAAATATTAACTGTTTGGATAAATACGACTATTTTATCTATAAAAACATTTAATATTCATGTATCTAAAAATCTTTTTTTGAGAATTTATCTAATAATCATTAGAAACATGGGATGGGACTCTAGACTAGGCACCATTAATAGTGTGGCACTGTAGATGGCACACAAGAATTTCGGGATTTTCAAGCCATGATATTTAAGTATACACGTTTGTGGTTAAATTAGATAGACTCACTTTACATCTACTGAACAGTCTGGTACCTTACGCTGTTTGTACTTATACCACACTGATGGGTGTGTGTCTCCAGGTTTTGTTTGAGTAGAATTCAATTTTTATATTTGATTTGGTCAATTTTTCATGATGTATTTGAACTCAAATAGGGATAGGCATTCCACTCTATACTAATATACAAGGGTTAAGGCCACTAAGTGATGCCATTGTACTAAACTAATATTATATTTTTGGGTTTTAATGTCTTTACCTTTTTCTCTGTTTGCTTGAACTTATCCGCCAGGCTTATCAGCCGATTTCTGCTTATTCTCTCTCACCAAACACTATATATTAAATCAACCGAACATGCAGATATGTTTTGCAAACTTCTCATGTGTCCCCCTAGCTAGTGGGTCCTTCCTAAGAGGCATTCCTAGTCTCAACAACGAAAATCAAATCATAGGACAGTCTGGCATGCACAATTGCCATTGCCGGACCTATAGCACCACGAGGTGGATTGCCTAGTCACCACCATAGAGCAGAGAATTCCTGACAGCTTGTGTTTTTCCTCTCGACATTACGAAAACCGATAGGAATTAATGATAACTCGTGCTAGGACGGGAAAGCAAAAGGAATATGGAAATAAATTCCTATCAACCACTCAAAAACCGTCAGGAATACAGAAAACTAACAGGATCCTAAACTAACTCTTGACAGTTAACCGACTAGAGGCCTTCTTTACTGTGGGTTGTACGCTTGCACCACAAACGAAATTAATATCTCGCGCTATTGTTTCGTGGGATCCACATGGAGCCCAATATATACAATCAAAGCCCTAATTTATCTGGACCGGCCCATTCACCTCCCACTCCCACTCACGCTTCTTGACAGCCAAATTAGGAAAGAATATTTCCTTATTTGGGTGATGGCATAAATTGTAACGAAGGATCTGTTTGGATATAATACCTACTAAACTTCATAGCCCAGCTAAACTTTAGTTGGCTTTGAGCTATTTCAAGCAAGCTAAAGCTAGCTAAACTTTAGTTGACTCTATTAGCTGGAACATGCAACCATCCCAGCCAAAAGTTAGCCAGAAAACTTTTAGCTTGACACCCTAATACACAGAGTATAACCAAACGAGCTATCTTCTTCGGCACCGGTGGCGGAGCTCACAACAAAACGTATATGGGTGGCCATTTTTGCACGCCGTGGAGTCATTATCTATAATAAGTATTGCGCATGTTGGAAAGCTAAAAGTAAGAATTATAATATATATATTTATAAACAAACAAGTGCAGAATCTTTCTATCCACCAGCAGATGATGAGTGGACTTCAGACCTTGTTTAGTTCACTTTAAAATTACTAGTTTTTTCACTCTCTCCATCACATCAATCAGCCGCTTGCATGGAACATTAAACATATATATAAAAAATAACTAATTGAACAATTTGATTATAAATCATGAGACAAAATTTTAAGTCTAATTAGTCTATAATTAAACAATATTGCCAAATACAAACGAAAGTACTACAGGAGTTTGAATTGAAATTTCTAGACAAGGCCTCGATTGGTGTGCACGCCAGCCAGGTAGAGCGCATGAAGCCGACGCGGGCGACATAAATTCACCGCGGCAGACGGGCGGAGCTAAGCAATTCGTTGTACGCAGGCGATCGACCTCGCGCGCCGGCCGGCCATAGGACGACAACTAACAGCGTGGTTGTTTCGTTACCTTCTTCGGTAGAAAGGCCAAAGGACGGAAAAGATCAAAGTTTCATAGGCCATCACATTCACATGCGTGCATCATTGATTGCGCTCCATGTTTGCCTACACATAGCTCCGCGAGTGCTCGGCACTCTCCGCCGCCGCAGCAGCTACCCAAAGCCCCGCTCCACAGCACCCCGCAGTACAATGGCGGCTCCCTCCTCCAGCTCCTGCGAGGTCATGGACCACGCCTTGGCAGCGAGCTGCGACGATGCAACCTCGTCACAGCGCTCCGGCGGCGGTGACTTGTCTTGGCCGGCGGCGGCAGAGATCAAGTCCAAGCTGAGGAAGCAAAAATCGCTGGTGGCCCTGTGCGACAAGTACCGGGTGCCCAGGGAGTTGAAGCCGGTGTGCGCCGACACCTTGAGGTGCAGGATGTCCGAGACGCCGCCCCAGGGCTCGAACGCTCTGTGCATCTACTCCGACGCGCTCGAGGCAGGTCTGCGGTTCCCGCTCCACGACTTCTACGTGAAGCTCCTCCGCCACTACCGCCTGGCGCCGAGCCAGTTGGCCCCGAATGCGTGGAAGTACATGGCCGCGTTCGTGCTACGCTGCAAGGATGCCGGCGTGGAGCTGCTCGTATCCGCCTTCCGATACTTCTTCGCCCTCTACACTCAAGACAAGCGGCCACTGGGGTGGCACCATTTCCACCCCTGTCCTAGTCGTCACCGTCTCTTCTCCGGCACTCTAGCCACCAGGCAGGACTAGAAAACAAGGTTCTTCTTCCTTAAGCCCCCGGAGGGGATGCCGTGGAAGTGCCCGGTGGCGTGGGGCGAGCCCAGGTTGGACGGCGCCTGCAGCTTAGGGCCGCAGACCGCTACGGCGGTAGAAAAGCTGAAGCAGATGCCATGCGTCGATTTGAGGTCTTTCTTGAGCCACCATGATCCGCCCGTCGGCGCTCTCACCCTGCTGCAGCTGCACTCAATGCCGAAACCGGAATGCGCAGCGGCCAGCGCCCGAGCTTTGGCTCTCACCACGCTGCACCAGCCGCACGCGACGTTGGAAGCCGACGAGGGTGACGAGCAAGCAACGCCTCGGAAGCGCAGGTGTCCTGGTCTGGCTCCGATGGCCGTGACGCCTCAAATTTCCGCAGCGCCTCCGTCGCTTGAGGGAATGGAAACTACCCCAGGACAAGGTACATCGGTCGATGGATCCTCAGGCAATAGCAAGATCTCCGTGCCGTCGGGGATTCGGACAGGCAACTCCTCCGACTATGAGTACGACATGGCGCGAATGCAAGAGGAGCAGTGGGAGCGGAACAACCAGATCGCCCAGCTTCAAGTCAAGTTACAAGAGTCTGAGGCCATCATTGACAAGTTCGTGGAGTGCCTGCATAAGAAAAACGTCGAGAATGATCTTTTGATGGAGAAGCATGCTTGGCTCATCGAGGAACACGTGGCCGTCGTCGCCCGTTTGAAGGCAGAGAGCCAGGAGGAGCACGCCTCTGCAGTTGCAGAGTTCTCTCGGCTCAAGGAGGATCACGCGGCCAGCATCGCTCGACTCAACGAGGAGCACGCGGCTGAGCTCGCTCGTGTGAAGGACGCCGCGGAGAAGAAGGTGCAAGATGTCATGAAGAATGTCGTGCGCAGCCTCTACCCAGAAGCGGACCTGTCACTGCTGGAAGGCCCAAAGCTCAAGGGAGATCTTGATGCTGCTGGAACACCCGAAGCTGAAGGGAGATCAGCGACATCATGAACCACTAAGTTGTGTTGACGCCGGAAAACAATCCGACGGCAAGCACACCACACGTGGGCTTTAGACGCCCTCGAGGTAGCCCGAAGCGACCTGCAACAATAGCAACCACGCAGCGTAACCAGCAAGAACCGATCTAGAGACCGGTAAGCCGATGTAGAGCCCGTGGATGACTGGTAAAGCTCCCGAACTCGCTCCCGGAAGGATCCGTCAGGGATGAGCACGTGGAGGATCTCCTAGGACCAGCGGATGGCGCCTAGGATGCCAATGAAACTCACGGAGAGAGCCGCCGGACAGCAACTAGAGGGATAGAGGAGAGAATTAGCAGGGCAAAGGAGAGGTAGATTTGTTGGTTTGATGATTCGATTGATAGATGGGATCAATCAGCCGTGATCCTCACATATATATAGAGGGGGGTGGTCTTATCCTAGTAGAAAACCTTTCCAAAACCCGTTCATCAAGTTTCCCACGTCAAAACCTCCCAAAAACGCGACCCGGGTCGGAGTCGGTCGCGCCCGACACTGCGCCGGACACGTCCGACGCCTCAGAGGCGCGTCCGGCGCGTGCGTCCGTCGCCCGCGTGCGCAGCACGCTCTGTGCCACGTCCGGCGCTGTGTCAGCATGGCCCTGCTGCGGTGTCCCGCGTCCGACACGTTGGCCCCCCGTCCGGCGCCTTGGCCGAGCGTTCGACGCTCAGCATCCGATGCTCGGGCCTCGGCCGATCGGTTCTGTGCCACGTCCGGCGCGTTGGCCCCGCGTCCGGTGCCTCGGGGGCCAGCGTACGACGCGGCGTCCGCCGGTCGAGTCCCCTGCAGAGGCCTCTGGACCACGTCCGACGGGCGTCGGACGCGTCCGGCGCTCCAGAGTGGCGCGTCCGACGCCTATTTGGACGTCGGTCTTCGCCGCCTCGCCGTCCGTCGATATGTTGACCTTCTTCTAGCATTTTTGAGCGTCAACACATGCTCCCCTGTTTTCAGGTAAATTTGTCGATGAACCTGAAAACACCCCTTGACCTGCAACCAACTAGCAATGATACCCATCACATCGGCTAGCCGGTGACTAAGGGCGATGTATACATCAGCCATTTTTGTTCTGAGGGCGATACATGTATCGGCCATTGTTTAAAAGAGCACTAGGCTTCTAGCCAAACACTTGGAAAGTATTTCTTGAGATATCTTTCGTTCATTGCCTTTTCGAGACGCTCCCTTTTCATTGTCTCTAGCACATAGGAATTTCCAGGCACTACCTTGATCACTCTTAAAGGACCCTCCCAATTAGGAGACCACTTGCCGAATTGATTGCTCTTCAATCCAATAGGTAGTATGGTTTTTCACACTAAATCTCCCACTTGGAATGATTTGCTTCTTACTTTTTTGTTGTAGGCCCTTGCAACACGCATCTTGTCTTTCTCAATCTCCTTAAGAGCTTGTAATCTCTTGTCGGTCACTTCATCTATGTTGTCCATCATGAGATCATGGTACACCACTGGAGATAGGTCATTTTGCTTAGCAAATCTGAATGCACCCAAGTTTACTTCAACTGGCAACATAACTTCTTGACCATAAACTAGTTCAAAAGGAGTAACTTTCGTAGCACCATGCTTTGATATGCGATATGCCCACAAAGCTTCCGACAAGACTTCATGCCACTTCCTTGGGGTCTCTTCAATTTTCTTCTTAATGAGCTTGATCAAGGTCTTGTTACTAGCCTCAGCTTGGCCATTAGCCTGAGCATAGTATGGAGATGAATGAACAACCTTAATGTTATAAGATTCGGCAAAAGCCTTCACCTCTTTGGACATAAAAGATGATCCTTGATCCGTATGCAATGATTGAGGTATGCCGAATCTATGAATTATGTTCTCTCTAAGAAATTCAATCACCTCCGTGTGTGTCATATTCTTCAAAGGGACTGCCTCACACCATTTAGTGAAATAATCCGTAGCAGCCAAGACAAACCTGTGCCCCTTTAAAGATGAGGGGTGTATTTGGCCAATGAAATCAAGCTCCCAACCTCTGAATGGCCACAGCTTCATGATAGGATGGAGCTCCAAAGAGGGCACCATCTGAATATTACCGAACTGTTGGCACTCTTCACATCCTTTGTAGTAGCGAAAGCAATCGGCTATCATAGTAGGCCATTAGAAACCAGCCCTTCTTAACAACCACTTCATTTTAGGAGCCGATTGATGCGTACCACAAACTCCTTCATGGACTTCTCCCATAGCCACTCTTGCTTGATCAGTCTCTAAACACTTTAGCAACAAACCATCGGCTGTCCTCCTATAGAGCTCATCATGTTGCAATGTAAACTTGAACGCAAGCCGCCGGATGGTCTTGTCAACTTTGGTATTAGGATCCTGCAAATAAGTTATCAAGGAAGTTCTCCAATCCTCCAAATCGGTACTAGGATTATTGGAATCTGAACTAGACCGATTTGAGACATTATCAGTGGCATACGCCTCAGAAGAATTGGCTAATCCGACAATTACGGTCGGCTGATCCAATTCATTTATTTCTGCACAACAAAGATTGATATCCTCATGCATCGGCTTATTTTGTATGTGAAAGTTATGCTTACCAACATCAAAGCCAGATGCTTGTTGAGCCAACATGTTAGCTTTTTGATTTTCATGTCTAGAAACATGCCGAATCTTAAATTCAGCAAGCTTGGAAATAAGGTTAAGACAATTATCAAGGCAAGACCGAAGTGATCCATCTAAACATTGGAATTCCCCATTAACTTGCTGCACTACTAGCAATGAATCACCATAAGCCTCAACATGCTGCACCTCCATAGAAGTTAACATGATTAATCCGAATAGTAAAGCTTGATATTCGGCTTGATTGTTAGTGCAATGAAAATCTAATCGGCTAGACATCTCGGTCACAAGGCCACTAGGAGAAATTAAAACAATGCCAGTGCCTTGACCGTTGCTGCATACCGATCCATCAAAGTATAATTTCCATGGAGTAATAGTAATGTAATTGACCTCATCATGAAGATTTATACTATGCTCAACAATAAAATCAGCAAGTACTTGACCTTTGATTGCTCGCAATGGCTCAAAGACCAAATCATATTCAATTAAAGAGTATGCCCACTTGCCTAACCTCCCACTGAGGATTGGCCAATGTAACATATGTTTAATAACATCGGCCTGGCATGCTACAACACATGTACTTAAGAGCAAATAATGTCTCATCTTTTGGCATGCAAAGTACAGTGACAAGCATAATTTTTCAATATGGGCATACCTTGTCTCGGGATCAAGAAGATGACGACCAAGATAAGTAGTCACATACTCCTTCCCTTCATCTTCTTGAGTCATTACAGCCCCAATGACTTTGTCTTCGGCACAATATATAACTTGAAAGGCACTCCTCTTCTTGGTGCACGAAGAACGGGCGGTGATGACAAATACTCCTTTATCTTGTTAAATGCATCTTTTTGGCTCGCCCCCCAAGAGAATTCAGATTCATCCTTCAACTTGAGTATAGGAGTAAAAGGAATAATTTTCCCGGACAAGTTAGCAATAAATCTTCTCAAGTAGTTCACCTTCCCTAGGAATTTCTGCATGTCTTTCTTGCACATAGGTGGCTAAACTTTCTTGATCTTCTCAATCCTCTTGGGATCAACCTCTATGCCTTTGTCATGGATGATAAAGCCTAAGAATTTTCCAGCCGATACTCCAAAAGCACCCTTGAGTGGATTCATCTTCAAACCATAGCGGCGCATTCTTTCAAAAGTAAGACGCAAATCGGCTAAGTGAGATCTATGGGCAGCCGATTTGATCACAATATCATCAATATAAACTTCCATAATCACCCCAATTAGATCATGGAAGATCAAATTCATAGCTCTTTGATAGGTTGCTCTACGTTCTTCAACCCAAAGGTCATCACAATCCACTCAAACAAACTGACAAAGCCAGGACAAATGAAAGCTGTCTTTGATGTGTCTTCCTCTGCCATGAAAATCTGATTGTATCCCGCATTACCATCAAGAAAGCTAATCATCTTGTGTCCAGAAGCATCATTGATCAACATATCGGCTATAGGTATAGGGTATTCATCTTTGGGAGTGGCTCTATTCAAATCCCTGAAATCAACACAAACTCTAATCTTGCCGGTACCTTTTTTCTCAACCGGCACAATATTAGAGACCCACTCCGCATATTGGTATGGACATATGAATTCAGCTTGCAACAACCTATTGATCTCCTCCTTTATTCGGTCATGAATGGCCGAATTGAAGCGTCTTGGATGTTGCTTGATAGGCTTGAATCCATCTTTAATGAGGAGCCGATGCTCAACAAGATCTCGGCTTAATCCTGGCATTTTAGTGTAGTTCCATGTAAAGCAATCAACATATTCCTTGAGAAGCGTGATTAATTTTTCTTTATAATCGGCTTTCAAGTTTTGATTCACAAACGTCGGCCGCGGCGTAGTACCATCCCCAATGGTCGGTCAATGTGAAACCTTGGCCCAACTTATTGAGCTCATCAAAGTCGTCAATAGCTTCACAAGCATCGGTCTGTTCAGACCGATATTGGTCTAAACGACGCTTTAACCATTCGTGATTATCCATTACAAAATTGTGTTGAGCCGATTGTCAATCGGCTTGAGAGATACAGGAACAAAGCCACCCTTGGTGTAATCTACATAATCATAAGTAGAAAGATCTCTACCTGACAAGGAACCAAAGGCGCCATACCCCCGGGCTCGGACGAATCGGCAACAGCAACTTCAGCCGATGAATCTACATGGACAATCTCAATAGCATCACCATTCCATTGGATGAGATGTTGGTGAAGACTGGAAGGCACGCACTCATTGGCGTGTATCCAATCATGCCTAAGAATCGCATTGTAGCTTCCCTTGATGTCGGCGACAAAGAAAGAGGTGGCCAAAGTCTTACTCCCGATGGTTAACTCAACGTTAGCGATACCTTTGGCCAGAATTGGAGCATCTCCGCCAACTCCCATGATGGTCATGTTGGTCTTGATCAACTCCTCCTCCTTGATCCCAAGCTTGCGGCACAGCGTGTAGGGCATGGCATTGACGATCGCACCGCTGTCCACTAGCATGCTATGCACTGGAGTTCCGTTGATGTACCCTTTCAAGTTCAAAGGCCGAAGATGGTCCACTCGGGTTTTCGGCTTCTTGAATACGGCATCCTCCACTGCAAACACCAACTCCGCTGCTGGTGGCTCTTCCTCATCATGATGAATCACGTAGTAATCCGAAGATATATATACTACGTTGATCCGCTCCGGAGACGGCTCATAGTCCACCATCTCATCATCTTGTACCTTCGGAGCTTTCATACCTACAGCATTAGCCACCACAGCAGCAAACTCTTTGGGATCCTCCCCAAGATCCTCGAAAATCGCCGGAATCGGTGCGAACACCTCGGAAGGAATCACAACCGATTCAACGATTGCCCGAGGAGTAGAATCAGCATCTACCGACTTAGCCGATTCTTCAATCGGCTTAGTCGATTCATCAATTGGTGCCGACTTCATGGCAACGTCGCTGTCCTTTTTCAACAAACACTCTTATTGATTCTCAAGAGCTTGCTTCTTCAACTTTCTAGCATGGGCGCACTGCAACTTCTGCTTCTGAGTTTTATCCAAGTTAGGTGGGCACCACTTGGGCTGCATATACTTCGGATCTCTTGGCGGCTTCCCTTTCACTTCTTCTCCAGCAACTCCCTTAGGATTTTCATCTTGCTTGTTTGCTGGAATTTTGCTATCAACCACAATCGGTTCACTACCGGCAACCACAGGAGCCAGCATTGATCTGATAATGATACTAGGTGATGGAGTACTCTTTGGAGCAGGCTTCTCAAGCACTTGAACCTTCTTAGGGACATAAGCTTGCTGCACAGGTGCCTTGATTGCCTTCTCTTGATTTGCCCCACTAAACCTCGATTGCAACTCCAATCGGCTAGAGATAGGATGCCTTGCATTGTTCTCCAACCTCTGATGAACTAGGATGCGAGCTATTGGATATGGTACCCACACACCTTGGGCGCCCCACTGTGGTAAAGGCAACACTGGTGGAGCTTGAGTAATCGGAGGTCCCCAACGAGATGGACGAGAACGAACAACTTGCATAGAAGGACCAATTGGTGGAGCTACACTTTTTGCTTCTTATCTTCAACTTCTCTCTTAGGAGGTGTAAACTCTCTTTTTTTTATTGGCCGATTCTTGGAATCGGCCTTTTGTTGCTTGTACTTCGCCATAAGTCGGTCAAAAGTACAAAGTGGCTTCACCACAAACTTCTTGGTTTTCTGCTCTTGTTTTTTCCACACTCCTATCTCCGGCTTGTGTGGTATAAATATGCGAGTCACATGAATGCCGGAAGCAATGGAGCCTTCTGGAGGTTGAGAGTTGGTTTGACCGATTGCAACAATCAGTTTAGCCGACTTTGAAATGCTGGAGACGTTGCCGGCCTGATCTTCTTGTGGCGCCACCTTAGATGTAGTAGATGGGTCAGCTTGGCCGATCGGAGGGGTCGGCCAGGCCGGCCTTTGTCGCGCCGCTTGGGTCTCATACCACCGTTGCCTCCGCAATGCTTCCACTGAACTCGCGGTGATTGTAAGCTTACTCTTGCCTTGATCATCCTTCTCAAGTGCCACTTGCCACCCCGAATTCTTTTGGACATTCGGTGCAGGACGTGGTTCGCCGATAATGATATTCTTTACTTTAGCTTTATCGGCTTGATCAGGACAAATCAAGATAGCTAGCCTTCCTGCTTCAATGGTATTGGTAGGGAAAGGATTCCTCTTGATCTCCATCTTAGCAAGGCTCAATCGTCCCTCATTAAGGGTCGATTGTATCTGTCGATGAAAATAGTTACAATCATTAGTTGCACGAGAATAAGAATTATGATATTTGCAATAAGCTCTCTTCTTAATCTCATCTGCGGAAGGCATGGTGTAATTGATTCTAATGTGTCCAATTTTAAGTAACTCATCAAAAATCCGGTCACATTTACAAGTATCAAAAGTATACTTGACTTCTTCATTTCGATTCTTTTGAATTGGCTTGAGAGAAGGACAACACACAAGTTTATTTTCTGCTGGCCAACTAATTTCAGTAGCATTGCACTCGTGATTATCATCATCCGAACAATCTGAAAAAACATCAAAAGCATGTGTGTTCGAACGATGTGTCTTATATGTGTCACAAGAATCTTTAAGGCGCGTTTCCCAGAAAATGGCCCTCTCGACAAGGCGATTGAAACTAGTAAATTGAACATTTTCTAGCTTATCACGAATTCTAGAGTGCAAACCATTAAAGCATATATCCACAAGATCTCTTTCGAAATATTAAGATAAAAACACTTATTTTTAATCTCTCTAACTCTATTGAAGAAATCTACAGCAGATTCATCACGCATTTGCCTAATAGCAGTAAGATATGCCAGTCTAGTTTCTTGGGTTCTAGTGTAAAAATGACTATGAAACTTTTCTTCTAATTGAGCCCAAGAATTAATAGAACATGGTGCTAAAGAAGTAAACCATGAAAAAGCAGTACCAGTCAATGACAAAGGGAAATTACGAATTTTCATGTGTTCATAAGCACTAGCTTCCCCTAATTGAGCAAGATACATACTAACATGTTCCATGGTAGTCTTATTACCAACACCATTAAATTTCTAAAAGTCAGGTACCTTCCATCCCTCGGGATTCTTTATGTAATCATAAGCGCAAGGGTATGGCTTGGTGTACATATTCTTAGCGGTTTTCAAGTGCACACCTAGACTTTCTTCGAGGGACTTAGTAAAATCCTCCCTAAACTGATTCAACACATCGTTGAAATTGTTAGAGGGAGGAGGAGAAGTGTTGTTGCCCTCAAGCATGGGATTCCTGCTAGGAGACTTCAGAATTAGATAGAACATTGTTCCCCTTCGAAGCTCTTGATGCTCTATGATCGGTTCACAATGGACCCGATTTGGGAGCACCCCCTGATGAACTAGCTCCAGCATGACCGGTTCCGGTAAACAGACCCGATTGGAATTTGCTGACGTCAGCAAAAGATGTTTGGTTCTTGAAAGAAGCTTGAGGCATACCAAATTCAGACTACTGCAAAACGCCTGATTCATCTGAATCGTGTACTTTACCAGCTAGCTTAAGTATCTTATCCTCTAACAATTTATGTGAATATTGCATAGTCGAAGTAAGAGCATTATTTTGATCTAGCAACATCTTAGCAACCTCAGCTTGAGTAATCGGACTGTCATCAAATTTAGGGCCAGTTTCATCGTTCTGATGATCCCATGATGTCCTCAACGCTTGGTTCTTGCTCCAGTTTCACCCGCTCCAGAAGGCCTTCATGAGTTCGTTCATCTTCGCGTCGAGTTGAGCCTTCAACTCTGGAGATAGCTCATCCATGGAGGTAGGTTGGATTATGTTGCCGCCATGGACATCGCTCTTGTCCTGTGTTGAACCATCACTCGACATGTCACCGTTTGAGGGAAACTTGAGCTTTCGCCTAGCTTTCCCCAGTGGAGTCGCCAAAAAGTATGTTGATGCAGGAGGGCATTGCATTGCTTGAGGGCATCTAGTGGCACTTGTGGGTGGTTTCGCCGGTGGATTTCTTGTTACTCTTGGAGAGTACCGCTCCTAGCCGGCTTGGAGGAAGTTGGAGGCGTTGGCAAGAGAAGGTGAATGTTCTTGGCCACCTCCGGTTGATTTGTGAGAGGTTGTGCTCACCTCGTGGGGATCACGAAGAGCAACCTAGTGGATTGCGTGTGTCATTGAGTACCTCGCTTGAGAGTGGTGTCTTGTGGTGCCTTGCGGGGCGAGCCTTGAGGGGCTAGTGACTTGAGGGTCACACTGAAGAACCATCTAGGTGTTGGTCGACACAACGGGTGACGTAGCTTGGCGGTGCCCAAGTGAACATCCGGGGATAAATAATTGTGTCTTCATCTTTGTTCCCGATGATTGGTCGTCATCTTTGTGTGTTGCCATTGTGATTGATTGTTCATCCTCTTAGTGATTGGCAACCTCGACTCGATGCATCGGTATAACAAGCTCTTTCCTCTCTTGCACTTACATTTCTAGAATTGCCTTGTGGTTCGCCAAGAGCCTTAACTGTGTAGCGCTATCTTGGCTTTACTTTCCGCAAAGTAGAACTGCCTTGTGGTTCCGCCATGAGCCTTAATTGTGTAGCGCTATCACGGCATTGTTGTTTGTTTGTGTGCAAGTGATCAAACACTAGAATTGTTGGATAGGAGGCTTGTAACACCTTGTAGGCTAAGCAAAACTTGCTTTCCGCCGTTTGTCTTACCAACGAAGTTTGCTTAGCAAGTTTGTAGAAATTTTTATAGGCTATTCACCCCCTTCTAGCCATCTAGGACCTTACAAGTGGTATCGGAGACGAGGTCACCGTTTAGTTCAAGGCTTAACATCCTTCGGTGCAAAATATGGCTCAAATTGTGTTTAACCATGTTGGAGGCAAGCCACCGCACTTTGATGGTTTTAGTTCTTTTGATCATTGGAAAAGGAGAATGATCATGTACCTTGGTTCAATTCATGAAAGAGTGTTGCAAGTTACCTTGTATGATTATGCTATCCTTGATGCCGATCACCTCACCGATTTGGATAGAGCCAACATAACATGCAATAGAATGGCTCTCAACACTATTTACAATGGCATAGATACAAAAGTGTTTGAGGGAATCAAAGATTTGGAATTGGCTAGTGAAGTGTGGACAAGGTTGAGCGAAACATATGAGGGCACAAAAGTTGTGAAGAGTGCCAAGCTTTATGGACACAAGAGTGAGTTCGAGAACTTCAAGAAGAAACATGATGAAACAATCATTGAAATGTTTCATCGCTTACAAGTGATTGTGAATGATCTCAAGAGTTTGGGGCACAAGACACAAGATGAAGATTTTTGCCACAAATTCTTGTTGAGTTTGCCTATATGATTCAAGATGCTAATCATGATGCTACAAAGAGATGGGCTTGAATCAAAGAAGCCAAATGACTTGCATGGTGAAGTCTTGACATATGACAAATATGATCAAGATGTTGATGAGAAGGAGAAGGTGGAAGAAGAGAAGAAGAAGAAGACCGTGGCATTCCAAGCCACCTTCTCCAAGGGCAAAGCACCAATCTTTGATGAAGAATAAAACAATGAGGAAGATGGTGACTTTGAAATAGATGATGAGGCACTTGCTCTTGTGGTGAAAAAGATGGGTCATATGTTTATCAAGAGAAGAGGCTTCAAGAAGAGAAATGACAACTTCAAGAGTAGAGAGCAACAAAGAAGATGCTTCAATTGTGATAGCACCGAGCATCTACAAGCCGATTGCCCATATGAGAAGAAGAACAACAACAAGAAGGGCAAGTTTGAGCAAAAGAAGCATGAGGCCAAGAGGACATTGAAGAAAGGAAAGAATGGTGCATATGTGGTCACTTGGATGAGTGACAATGATGATGATGAAGATGAAGATTCATCCAACAAGGCTCTTGCTTCAATCGCCATCAACAAGAAGCCTTCACTATTCTCTACATCATCTTCATGCTTCATGGCAAAAGAATCTAAGGTAATATATGATGATAGTGAGATGGAATATGCTCATAATAGTGATAATGATGATGATGATGAACCTTATAAGGAACAAATGTATGACTTGATGCAACAAACTAGAGATATAGCTATTACCAAGGACAAGGAGTGTAAGAAGCTTTCTATGAAAGTAGCAATACTTGAGAAAGTTCTCAGTGAGCTTAAAACCACTCATGAGTGTCTAGTTGAAGACCATGAGAAACTTGGTGATACTCATTCCAAGCTTAAAAAGGCTCACTCATTGCTTCTTGAGCAACAAGCAAAGAAAGAGGTTATTGCATTGAGTGATATAGGTGTATCTTGTGACATCATCATGTCAAATGCTAATCCTTCTTGTAGCACGTCATCCACCACCACCGACTCTACCTCCACAACTAGTGATGATTTCACTTGTGATGCCTCACTAATGGTTGAGAATGAGACCCTCAAGAAAGAGGTGGATGAGCTCACTCATGGTCTAGGCAAGGCCTATGGAGGTGAGGCCCGCTTGCTAAAGTGCTTGGGTAGCCAAAGGTTCTCTCTTAACAACGAGGGATTGGGCTATACCCCAAGAAAGGCAAGACGGCCTTTGCAACTCCAAAGCCTAGCTTTGTGAAGAGCAATGGTTAGTTTTGCTATAGATGCAAGCAAGTTGGGCACATTGAGCATAATTGCAACAAGAAGCAACAAAACAAGAAACTTGTCAATGCTTTATCTTTTGATTCTTGTTATGTGCTTACCAAGGGTGTGAAAGGTGTGCAAGCTAAGTTTATTGGTACACCCATTGTTGGCCTAAAGAAGAAGGCAATTTGGGTACCAAAGAGCTTAGTCACTAACCTACAAGGACCCAAGCAAAAATGGGTACCTAAGCTTCATTGATTTGCTTGTAGGTGAACTATAAAGCCGGAGGAAGGTATTGGATCATTGATAGTGGGTGTTCTCAACACATGACTGGCACATCGAGAATGTTTGATTCAATTGAGAAGAATGATAGTGGCATTGAGTCAATCAAATTTGGCAATAACAAGAAAGGCAAGGTTGTTGGCTTGGGCAAGATTGCAATATCAAATGACATGAGTGTCTCAAATGTGTTGCTAGTTGAGAGCTTAGACTTCAATCTTCTATCCGTGGCACAAATTTGTGATCTAGGCTACAAGTGCATTTTTGGGGCAAATGATGTTGAAGTAGTCTCTCTTGATGGTTCCAATTTGGTGTTCAAAGGCTTTAGATATGAGAACCTCTATCTTGTTGACTTCAACACTAGTGAAGCTTCCTTGACTACATGTTTGATCTCCAAATTAAGTTTGGGTTGGCTTTGACATAGAAGGCTTGGGCATGTTGGCATGAAACAATTGAAGAAGCTCACACAACACAATCTTGTTGAGGGTTTGAAGGATGTTGAATTTGAGAAGAACAAGTTGTGTAGTGCATGTCAAGCCGGGAAGCAAGTTGGAAGCTCACATCCAAAGAAGAGTACTATGAGCACATGTATGGCATTCTAATTGTTGCACATGGATCTATTTGGATCAACTACATACACTAGCATTGGTGGCAACAAGTATGGGTTTGTCATAGTGGATGACTTCATAAGATTTACATGGGTATTCTTTCTTAGTGACAAGAGTGAAGTGTATGACACCTTCAAGACATTCCTCACTAGAGTTCACAATGAGTTTGACATGAGAATCAAGAAAGTAAGAAGTGACAATGGTAGTGAGTTTAAGAATACAAGAATGGAAGAATTGTGTGATCACTATGGCATTGGTCATCAATTCTCGACCAAGTACACTCCACAATCAAATGGCCTTGTTGAGAGGAAGAATAGAACATTGCTTGATATGGCTAGATCAATGCTTCATGAGTACAATGTTAGTTAATCTTTTTGGGATGAAGTAATCAACACGGCATGCTTCTACATCAACCGGCTCTGTTGTCATCAATTCCTAGAGAAGACACCATATGAGATACTTCATGGAAGAAAGCCCAATATTGCCTATTTTAGAGTGTTTTGTTGCAAATGCTATATCTTGAGGAAGGGCACTAGATTGGGGAAGTTTGATAGAAGATGTGATGAGGGGTTCCTACTTGGTTATTCAACTACAAGCAAGGCTTATAGGGTTTGGAACAACTCAAGTAGCACACTAGAAGAAGTCCATGATGTGCAATTTGATGAAACCAATGGGTCACAAGATGAAGAAGAAAATCTAGAAGATGTTGGTGGAACTCAATTGGTTGAAGCTATGAAGAACATGGACATTGGGGACATTAGAGCAAAGCAAGTGATGATGTGCAAGATGATAAAGATGAAGTGCTCAATTCTCCATTGAAGCAAGCTAGCAATGCTCAAATACAAGATCATGGTGCTAGTTTATCCAATGAAGACAAATCAAGTGATCAACCAAGTTCAAGCAATCAAATGCAAGTGCTACAACCACAACATGTTGCAAGATATCACCCAATTGATATGTTATTGGTGATATTAGAAGTGGTGTGCAAACTAGATCAATATTGGCTATGTTTTGTGAGCATGCATCCTTTGTGTCAACCATAGAGCCAAAGAAAGTTGATGAAGCTTTGAAGGACGCCGATTGGATCATGGCTATGCAAGAAGAGCTCAATAACTTCACAAGAAATGATGTGTGGGAGTTAGTTGAGAGGCCGGAAGACTACAATGTCATTGGAACCAAATGGGTGTTCAAGAACAAACAAGATCAAGATGGCAATGTGGTGAGAAACAAAGGAAGACTAGTGGCTCAAGGTTATACTCAAGTAGAAGATCTTGACTATGATGAAACATATGCTCCCGTGGCAAGATTAGAAGCAATAAGGATTCTATTGGCTTATGCATGTCCCACAATATTAAATTATATCAAATGGATGTCAAGAGTGCATTTCTCAATGGGATCATCAGTGAGCTAGTATATGTTGAGCAACCTCCCGGTTTTGAAGATGAGAAGAAGCACGACCATGTGTACAAGTTGAAGAAAGCATTGTATGGCTTGAAGCAAGCACCTAGAGCATGGTATGAGAGATTGATATCTTTCCTTCTCTCCAAGGGATTCGTTACGGGCAAGATTGATACTACTCTTTTCACCAAGAAGATTGGTAATGATCTCTTCATTGTGCAAATCTATGTTGATGATATCATCTTTGGATCAACAAATCAAGCATATTGTGAAGAATTTGGTGAAATGATGGCAAAAGAGTTTGAAATGTCCATGATTGGTGAACTTAGCTATTTCCTTGATTTTCAAGTCAAGCAATTGAAGAATGGGACATTTGTGAGTCAAGGGAATACATAAGGGACATGTTGAAGAAGTTTGGGATGTAAGAGGCAAGGCCAATCTCAACTCCAATAGGCACCAATGGGAATCTTGACAGTGATGTTGATGGAAATATGGTGAATCAAAAGGATTATCGGTCATTGATTGGAAGCCTACTCTATGTCACCGCATCAAGGCTGGATGTCATGTTTAGTGTTTGCATATGTGCTAGATATCAAGCCTCACCTAGAGAGAGTCATCTCACGGCCGCAAAGATAATATTGAGGTACTTGAAGCAAACAAGAGATGTTAGACTATGGTATCCCAAGGGGTCAAAGTTTGAATTGATTGGATATTCGGACTCCGACTATGGTTGTTGCAAGATCAATAGAAAGAGCACAAGTGGTACATGTCAACTTCTTGGAAGATCACTTGTGTCATGGTCCTCAAAGAAACAAAATAGTGTGGCAATCTCTACCGCCGAAGCCGAATATATTAGTGCGGGGAGTTGTTGTGCACAATTGCTTTGGATGAAGTCAACTTTGAAGGATTATGGCATCAACTTCAAGAATGTGCCATTGTTTTGGGATAATGAAAGTGCAATCAAGATGACACAAAACCCGGTTCAACATGGACGAACAAAGCACATTGACACAAGGCATCACTTCATAAGAGATCATCAACAAAAGGGTGACATTTCCATTGAAAGTGTGGGCACCGATGATCAACTTGCCGATGTACTCACCAAGCCACTTGATGAAAGAAGGTTTTACAAGCTAAGGAATGAGTTGAACATTCTTGATTTCTCAAACATGTGTTGAATGCACCCCACCACTTATTGACATGCCTCTCCTTCGACAAAACAAGGTACAATTGTTTGACATGTCATTCATCCTTAGGATTATACAAGTAGTAGCACATGTTGACATACAAGTTGCATTTGGAGCATTCATGATAAATCAAATGTGTTTGATGTATATATGTTTCCACTATTGCTTCTATGCTTGTTATGATCTAGTGGTGGCATATGACATGTTTGTGGGCTTGCAATCCTTGTGTTGAATCTAGAATATTTGCTACAAGTGTTTAATTCAACATAGGCAAGATAACCCTTGTCATGAGGTGTGAAGAAGCTTGTCTTTGGTTCAAACTGAATTAAATATCTTTGGCAAGTGGTCTAGATTGAACCAAATTTGACTAAGTTTTGTTTACTCCATCAAAGTCCTTTTCTCTCCACAATTTGATCCCATTTTTGGGCAATTGTTGACAAAGGGGGAGAGAAGAAAAAGATGATTGAACATGATAAGGGTAAATAAAATTTTGATGCACACAAGAAGGGGGAGCAAGCTCATGAACAAAGTTGTTGCATTTGTTTGTGCATTCTCATATGACTTGCTCTTTGCACTTGGATAGTTTTTATTACAAGTGGTCTCTTCTTGCCTGTGTGGTGCAATGCTAGTTTAGAACTTGAATGATGAAATGATCTACTAGCATGTATACGTTGTATCTAGACACTTCCCTTGCTTTACAAGTGGTTCAAGAACCTTTCTTTTAATGTTAATCTCACGGGGTTCTTGAGTTTTTGATGGATGTCTAGTTACCTCATGGTGCTAAGGATGGTGTAAATTGCAACTCCGATTGGTATCACGCTTCAAAGGGGGAGCTAATGCTACCAAAACCGAACATGCTATAGATGTCCAAATCCTTCTCATGAGCTTAATGATTGGACAAGTATGACAAGTTCAAAGCTTTTACTATCAAAATCATCTTTGTTGAGGGTTGTCATCAATTATCAAAAAGGGGGAGATTGAAAGTCCCTAGTTTGGTTTTGGCTAATTGATGAAACCATGGACTAACCTTGTTTATCTAAGTGGTTGATTAGAGAAAGGTTGTCCACATGATGAGCTTATTGAATATGAAGCATGACACGTGTCATGTAATCAAAGGTGAAGATCAAGACGATGCTTGGCTCAATGGACCGGTGTTGAAGGTGAAGGGCTAGTCGAGGATTGGGAGTGAAGGACCATGCGATGGTGAAGCTCAGGCGACTAGGCGCCGATGGACCGATGCACGGTGAAGAGCAAGTGAAGTCGAGGTCGATGAATCGAGACGGTCACGTGATGGTGTGAAGCGTTCATATCATTTGGAGGAACAAAATTGGCTCAAGGCAAAGGTATAACCGATAGGGCCATTTTGTTTTGCACTCAAGACACCATAGAGGGTGTCAGTGGTTTAGGATCGATAGCCACACTATTAAGAGGGGAAGTCTTATCGGCTATTCGACACACGGGTGCCACTAGGGGTATTCATGAAGTGCATTGCATGTTGAACCTAGTGACATAAGCCATTGCCTTGTTTCTCGAGAGAATTGCTAACCCTTGTGCTCAAGAGAGTGATCGACAAGTGGTGGTTAGTACCCAAAGGCAAGTGGTTTGAGTTGGATCAACGACGCGCGAAGAAACGATGAAAACCTAGCTACTACATGGCGTCGGACGCGGCTGCAACACGGCGCCGGACGCTGGGGGCAGCGCCGGACGTGGTCCTGTGGCGCTGGCTGAGGCAAGCCTCCCCGGACGCGGGCGTCGGACACGGGGTGGTGGCGTCGGACGCCGTGACCGCGCGTCCAGCGGGTTCGGACACGCGGGTGGCCTGGCCAGGTCACTGGCGTCGGACGCGTCCGGACGCAATGCGGCGGACGCTGGAAAATCAGGGCCGGCGTCCTGGCTGCGTGACGCGTGGCAGTGACCGTTGGCGGCTGTTCTGTGGGCGGCGTCGGACGCGGCCGAAGCAGAGCGACGGACGCGGCGCAGGCGACGAACGCGGTCCAGAAGGGCTTGCAGTGCGGTGGACCGGCTGACGCGTCCGGCCGAGCGCGTCGGACGCGCATTGACGGCAGGCGACGGACGCTGACATCACGAGGCAACGGTCGAGTGCTGAGCCGAGCAGAGTGACCGTCGGACGCGTCTGACGGGAGGCGTCGGACCCGTCGGACGCGTCCGACGCTGCGTTTTTCTGCGCCCGTGGGGGCAACGACTAGTTGAATGGTTTAGGGCTATAAATTTGGGATGGCCGGGGCTTGGCTCCTACTCTTGGCTCCCCAACTCATTCATTCATACTTGTGAGCAGAAAAACTCCTTCCCACTCTTCTCTCTTGCTTGATTGATCATCCGAAGTGAGATTGAGTGAATCACCTAGTGCACTGCATTGCTTGAGGGCATCTAGTGGCACTTGTGGGTGGTTTCGCCGGGGGATTTCTTGTTACTCTTGTAGAGTACCACTCCTAGCCGGCTTGGAGGAAGTTGGAGGCGTTGGCAAGAGAAGGTGAATGTTCTTGGCCACCTCCGGTTGATTTGTGAGATGTTGTGCTCACCTCATGGGGATCACGAAGAGCAACCTAGTGGATTGCGTGTGTCGTTGAGTACCTCGCTTGAGAGTGGTGTCTTGCGGTGCCTTGCGGGGTGAGCCTTGAGGGGCTAGTGACTTGAGGGTCACACCGAATAACCATCTAGGTGTTGGTCGACACAACGGGTGACGTAGCTTGGCGGTGCCCAAGTGAACATCCGGGGATAAACAATTGTGTCTTCATCTTTATTCCTGGTGATTGGTCATCATCTTTGTGTGTTGCCATTGTGATTGATTGTTCATCCTCTTAGTGATTGGCAACCTCGACTCGACGCGTCGGTATAACAAGCTCTTCCCTCTCTTGCACTTACATTTCTAGAATTGCCTTGTGGTTCGCCAAGAGCCTTAACTGTGTAGCGCTATCTTGGCTTTACTTTCCGCAAAGTAGAATTGCCTTGTGGTTCCGCCGTGAGCCTTAATTGTGTAGCGCTATCACGGCATTGTTGTTTGTTTGTGTGCAAGTGATCAAACACTAGCATTGTTAGATAGGAGGCTTGCAACACCTTGTAGGCTAAGCAAAACTTGCTTTCCACCGTTTGTCTTACTAACAAAGTTTGCTTAGCAAGTTTGTAGAAATTTTTATAGGTTATTCACCCCCCTCTAGCCATCTAGGACCTTACACGTCCGACGCGCGTCGGACGCGTCTGACGCGCGCGTCCGGCGCCGTGTCAGCGCGGCCCTGCTGTGGCGTCCCGCGTCCGGCGCGTTGGCCCCGCGTCCGGTGCCTGGGCCGAGTGTCCGACGCTCAGCGTCCGACGCTCGGGCCTCGGCCGATCGGCTCTGTGCCGCGTCCGGCGTGTTGGCCCCGTGTCCGGCGCCTCGGGGGGCCAGCGTCCGACGCGGCATCCGCCGGTCGAGTCCCCTGCAGAGTCCTCTGGACCGCGTCCGACGGACGTCGGACGCGTCCGGCGTCCGACGCCTATTTGGACTCCGGTCTTCGCCGCCTCGCCGTCCGTCGACATGTTGACCTTCTTCTAGCATTTTTGAGCGTCAACAAGTTGTTTGTGATCGTGCAGGATTTTTGTGCGTGATTCTGTTTTGCATAGTTTTCTTATTGCTGGTGGCATTCATATGTGGTTCTTCATCTATCTACTGGAAATTACTATTAGATGTGTGATTCATCTCTCCGTTATCAGAAGCTTGTTGACAGTTTGGCACCACAATTAAGGACTCAAAGGTGTCTAATTCACATTTCACCTGTGATCTGATAGTATTTCAAGTATTGAACTGAAGTTTGGGGCACCTTTTTCTTTGATTTTAGCTAAGCAAGCCATGCAGCAACCACAAATGGTTTCCTAAAGAACCAGATAAGATACCGTCGAGTCCATATATACAAAATAAATCTCATGCATAGAAGTTTTTTTTAAGGTCCACGGGGGGAGACGTTCCCCACCAAATTTTATATATTGATCCAAAAAAACCCATTATATAGTACAAGGTATTTATCCTGTTTGCAACAATACGTCTGAGCACAAGGGCCAAAAGGTGGAGAAGAAAGAGCAACAACACCACCACCACCACTAAGACACATGAACTCATCACTGATGCCTCTAGGGAGGTGAATGATGTTGAAATGTAATCATCGCCAGCCGAGCATGAAGATAAGCTCCTGCAGCGTCCAAGCCATGTGCCTAGGTGCGGGTCGAACTAGGAGACTGTGGCAAGAGCTAAGGTTCTTTAGTGACACCTTCGAGATGGAGATCTCGTCACTAGCCAGACTAACTAGCATTTTTTTTTTGACAATAAAAACTGTGGGGGAGATCCCCACAGCGATAGCCAATTTCATTGATATTTAAAAGAGGCACTACAAAATGACACCCCCTTTTGCAACGCAAATATACGTTGCTAGAAGTCCATATATACGTTGGTAGGGTCTATACCAACGCATCTAATATGTGTTGCCTAAAGTGGCGTTGCAAGGATCTATTGCAACACATATTTATATGTTGGTAACTGTGTTAATAAACGTTGCAAAGTTGCAACGCATAATAATGGATTGTGGCAACACTTATATGTGTTTGTATAGACCATGCGTGAACAGCCTCTATGGTTTGTTGTAACATATATGTTTGGTCTATTGCAACACTTATATGTGTTGTAAGGAATAAAACATTCGATCATTAATATTATATAATTATTTAATTTTTTTGATAAAAATATAGATAATCCGTGTACAATTTAATGAAAAATGCAATACCATCCATCACAGAAAATAAGCACACGAGCCATAGATATATTATAAATAACTTGTCACATTACAAAGTACCATCCAAATTCATGACACAACTTTTGTACAGAGTACATGTTACTATGCGAGCAAATATGAAATATGAAACATATAAAGGGATCCCTCTTAGTATGCCAGCAGTGCTCCTTTCTCCTTCCTTCAGTTTAGCTTAGCATTCCACAGATGTGATCATATATCTATCTTCTCGATCTACAGAGGAAAGTTGAATTAATTAATATGGCACTTATCAGAACTAAAATCATAGTGGGTTATAGAAAAGAGCGTACACAAGTTGAAGGCCATGCCACGTAGACTCCTTCTACATCTCTAAGAATCTTGTAGTCTTTGTATGGTCGTATCAATGGTTCATCGAGTACCATTGCAAAATCAACAGAAACCATCCAAAATTCTTTGCCTAGCTGAACACCATCAAGTTTCTGTGTTGGATCACAACTTACTATTTTACCCATTGCAACAGTCTTATTATGATTTTTCCATCTCTCGTAAGTATACTCGGTTCCAACCTGGTTCAGGTATATAAGTGTGCAACAAATAAGCACACAATAGATCACACTACGTCCAAGAAATTAAAATAATCATACCTTCATTGAATTGCCAGTTGACCAATTTGTAGTGCCACGATGATGTTTCTACAAAAGTATATATGGGAATTCTTAGACTCTGTAAGAACAATTAAGAAAAGGATAATATGAAGTTTTAAGAGATGTGTCTTATACACTAGCAGATGTTGTTGCACTAGGCCTTCTTGAGATCTTGTTCTGCTGGTAACAAGTCAAAACCGATAACTTAGTAGTGGGAAACAAGCTAACAAAAATATCATTGCTAAAATAATATTTACTTGGTAGTGAGATGCTTCAAAATTTGATGGAGTAGCATATGTTTCCTTTGCTACAACCTGTAATATATGCTAGTTTAATAAAACAATTTGATAAACTTCATAGAACAGAGAGTTGTTTATACAATACCTTGATTTCATTAGTACGCTTGCTTTTATCCAACATAACATCATTGTGGATATGTTTTTCCTGGAATTAAAAAGAAATTACTAGTCAATTTGCAGAAAGGAATGATCTAGTAGAAATGATCTATTTACTAAAAATATGATGAAATTTAACATATACTATTCAGTACTATACTGTCTTTGTTCTAGAAAGAAACACATGGTAGGAAAGTAGTAGTGGCAATGACAGTATCAAGTAAAATGAACATAATATATTGCTTTGCATCCATGTGTTTAGTTTGGTGTGCAAACCTTATCTTTAGTGCAATTATATGTGCAGTGTGCCAGCAGATCCTCGCGCTCCACATAATCATCGTGATGCATCTATAGTGAAAAAGAATAAATTAATATTTCCTTTCACCAACAAAATGGAATGAGAATAGAGATAGGTTATTAAGGCCATGTGCCATAACATGTAAATAAATAAATAATGTATTATCAATTCAGCCTAACAAATATTCGTGAGTTTTCTTTGGAAGTAATGTCAACAAGACAAGCACAGCATGAAGTAAACACTAATGACTAAAGTTGAAACAAAGATTGCAGAAACTTGTCTAAAATAAAACCTACAGCTGGTGCTTCATGAATGCTGGTGGCTGGGGTAGATGAGTCCAGATTTCTGGTTTCATATGAGTGCTCAACCACCTTCTTTACAGAGGAACCAAAAGAATCTTTAACCAAAAATACCTTACAATGACTAATCACTGAAAAAATAGCTTCCTTACCTGTTTCTTTGAGCTAAGAACATCTATTTTTCTCTGCTTCATAACATACTGCCTCTGCAAGTGACCGACACAGTTAAAAGACAACATAAAATTCTAGTTGAAGCGACAACCATTACTAGTAGCTTTCCAATGCCAAACATAGTAAAAAGCTCTCATCCATACTAGTGTGCATACCTTCTCTACAGGACTAAGGTATTTGTAATGTTGGTGCAGATCATCATCCTCTATATTGTCAGCTTGCCCATTCTGCAATGAACTAAAACAAATAAATCTTTGACACAAGTCTGGTATGCAAAATCCAATCCAATTGTACCATTGTATCATTCGGTGGTCCATCTCGTGCTGAAATCTTGATTTTGATGGTCACTGTATACTCGCTGTCAAATGAGTACAAATTAGAACCTGGTATTAAAAAAAAATTGACAATAGATTGTTTTCATGTCAATTTTTCGTAGGGGTACGTACTTTTCGATTCGTATATGGCACATCATCACAATAGCCATCTTTAGGTGCACGAAAGAATCATCCAAACATCCCTACACCAAGGAATCAGAAGTTTAGTGTAGGAAACTCTTAATTAGAATTGAATTTTTTTAAAAAAAATTACCTGTTGGATATTTTTTCCTTCCAAGGTTCTTGTCTTCTGCTGCAGTTGTAGTATAGTGGCATCTTGATTACGGACACGCTGCCCAAGCTTCTCCATTTCAAGTCTCAAAGATACTACGTCTTCACTTGATGTTTCATCTAGTGAAGTCAAATTTACATTCTTAAGGCGCTTTGAAGTAGATATGTCAAAGACTTGATTAGGATTTGGAACAAGTCCCAAGCCATGCACATGGCCATGCTTTTCTTCTCCTAATATTTTACTAAGTGCATCTCCTTTCCATGCAACCTTTCCTTGACTAGTCTCCGCTAAACCTGGCTGTTGCACTATAAGTTCCTTCAGATCCCCCTATGCATAGCACCAATATGAATTAAAATGAATTGAACTAACAAGAAAAATTAGTGATGTAAACAATCGAAGCTGAAGCATTCACAAATAGTGTACCACATGTGCATTTGTGTTCTTCTCGGTTTTAGGCTGGTGTGTATGGAGATACAAAACAGCCCCGTGAGGGTATTTCTTTCCAGGATCCTTTTCACTCTCGTGAAAATGAAAAATAGATAAGAACTTAATATCCACTACCATATAGATGCAGTAAGAGTAAACAGTTCTAGTTGTAAAAGAATTTACCAACTCCTCTCTGTTTCGAGGAAAACTCTTTGTTCCATCTGAATGTGTTGACTTCTTCTTTGCACAATTCACTCTGTTTTTATTGCTTATATCCTATCATATCACGATGAAACGGAGAAAAATCATTTAAGTTCCATAAATGTTTATAAAATCTACTAGGCATGGAACACACATAAGTATTAATCCAAAAATATCCATGTACCTGTGCTTTCTGTGTTGTCCAATGATCAACAAGCGCAATCCACTGATCAGCAAGTACTCCGTTAGGAACATTACTATGGTTAGCTTGTGTGCTTGCATGCTCATCAAAATATCTTGATTTCAGATTAGACTTGTGCTGCCTCCATCTGTCTCCAATGGTTCGGAGTATCCATTTTTCCATGCGAGAAGGTTACAAGAATCTCATCTGTATATACCAAACAAAAGACATAAGTAAAAAATGAAAGTAAAGTATCTAAAGTTGCCAACAAGGTTATACGATGTCTAGCTGAACTACATACCTTCACTTGCTTAAGTATATCCTTCTTATTTTTTTGTTCACCGGTGTTTTTTTCTTTCTTTCCTATTAGAAGTCTCCAATCCTTGTAGCTCAAGCTACACAAGCAACCATTCCTAGCCACCGTGCCAAGAAATTTTCCTAGAAATCCAGCCTCTACTCCAATTGGTTGATCCAACTCATTGCATTTAACCACGATTCTATGACCTTTTGGAAGGTTCCGATATCTTTCAGTTTTGTCTTTCCACGCTTTGCTCGTCCTCGCTTTCATCTATGTAGTGTTACAATGCACAAAATTTAATGATAAACACTTTCACACATAACACATTACAGTAGTAAGAAAAAAAATTGAAGTAGGTTAGTAGGTACCATGGAGATTAACCTCAATTTCACCATCACTATCGATCTGATCTCCTCTAGCACTTGAATGAAGTTCAGATGCCTCAGTATTTTGTCCATGGCCCTGTTGTGCAGTATGCTCCTCTGACAAATATTCATCATGACTCTGAATTATATGTTTTCTTCTACCCCTTGCCATAGCCACTGTGCAACATGAATGTAAAACATTCTGAATTTTACAGCAAACAAAATCGTAAAGTACTACAGTGATTATTCGACATCGGATCAAATAAAAGGAACATGCTATGAGATCCCAAATAGTATAGTAATAAATCAAAACATGATAGTTCACTGTGGTCTGAAATTTTTTAACTCCGATTGAAAATAATATTTTCAGTAAAGATGGTTTGAAATAAAAGAACAGCTGATTAAAACTAAATGTTTCAAAATAAAACAAATGAAAATTATGTAATGAATTTCCAGATCCATTTGTGATGCCGATTCAAACAGCCAATTTGGTATGGAGATGCAGCATGGTAGAGGATAATTTTGTGTTACCTGAAGCGGGGCACCGGGCACCTTGACTGCAAGTATGGAAACAATAAATTAGAACAAAGGGAAGGCTTCTATTGTAACTACAACTCGTATATAAAGATTAAAGCCATCTCGCCAAGACAAACAAGATATAAATCACTACCGTGTCCATGCTACTCGACCACGGTGAAAGGTTCGACCGAAACAAAACTAAAACTAACGGAGAGCGAGCTTGCAGCCCACTTGCTCACGGGTTCCTTTTTCTGCTCATTTCATGACATCAATGCATCGCCGCTTAGCAAGATATCTGCAGTATGCGACCGGTTGTGAGACGGTTTGCGAGATGGGTGGGGGCATGTGGATGTGTGGTGTTCGCTGCCAGGCAGGTACCTTGACAGATTGGTAGACCGTAGAGATTAACAAATGAACAAAAGGCAATGAAGCAGAGAAAGATCAGGGCGGCAGTACCCACTGGTTGTGCAGATCCTTCGCTCGCGAATGGCCAGTCGGACCGCTCGGCTGCTGGACGGCCAGGGAGACGAGACGAGAGGAACCCGTCGCCTTCGGCACACGCGCCCGCCTGCCGGCGACGCGTTGCCTCAGGGCGCGAGGCGGCGGAGCGGACCAGATTCGGGTCCAGCGACGATGACCTCTTGAGGCGGCGTCGGGGGACGCAGCGCCGCTGCTACGTCCGTGGGCGTGGTGGCGTAGTTGCCTGAGGTACCATGCCCTATTTGCAGCAGGAAACTCGGAGGTATTGAGTGCTTGTGCGATGGAACAGAATATAAAATGGACCACGATTCATCAGCTGGATAAGTGACGAACTCCACAATCAGGGGGCGGTTCTCACACGTTCCTCTCTGCGTAGTCTGTATGACCGGTGGGACCACTGTTAAACTTTTCAATAATTAGCGTGAGTTCTTAGATTAAGTGTGCGGGAGAAATTTGGTACCAAATAAAAAAATGGAGGGAAACAATGGCGGGAGAGTACAAGTCTTCGGAAAGGATGGCGGGAAGCCAAAGAAAAGGGCGAAAAAAGGAGATTACGCTGAATTTAAACCGATAGTAGTTAATGTTAGTATTTAAATACGATGACTAATAAATTAAGACATCTGAAAATTACAAATGCATGCGTTTCATGGAGGCTGACAAATTAAACTAAATTAAACTAAATTAAATTAAACGATATTTTGTATCAAGCAAATCATATCCAAATTAAAATTTGGTTATTAGTGCTAGATCCAAATGAATTGAGTATTTGGGAATATAAACAGATTCAAATGAAAAAGTTATCAACTAAAATTGTTTATAACTTTTAGAGATCTATTGCTTTGCTTTTGATCAATTATTCATCTCGAGATTGTATGAAACAATTGAAATTCAAACGTGAGGAAATTCGGCCATAATTTTCTAATTTTCCTTGGGTAAAAAATTTCAGTTTGTGTTTCGAAACCGTCTTACTAGTAAATTTTTGATTGTGAGTGTAATATCGGATGGCGAACTAAGGTGGGCACAAAACATTACACTAGTTCGGGCAGAATGTCCCTAATCCAGTCGTGACTCTATGTGCTATCCACTCTTGATTAGCTTGCAGTAGGGGTTATAAATGGGCGAGATAGAGCACCTTTCCTGTTTCATCGGCGAGGGCTCAATGTCCCCATCGTTGACGGAAGGAGCGGCCCCCATGTCAACAATGATGTGCCACTCGCCCAACCGCGGCACCCTGCGTGTGTTGCACCATGTGGCGGGGCTACTGGTGTAGGCTATGTCGCCTTTGATTGGCGCCGTACAAGGTTCTGGTGGCATAGTACCGAGCATTTATCACCCGACCCTTGATCTTGCCCAAACCACCAGGCAGGGCAGGATCCAAGGGGTCTGGAGAGGCGCTTCGCATCGGCCCTCATGGGGTCCGGTGAGTCGAAACCCATATCTCGGCCGCGGACGGGATGTGATGGAGCCTAGGCATCCTCGCCATGGGCCCTTTTTTCCCGAGGGCTCATGGCCGGGTCTCGGGCCACGGCTTCTATTAGTGTGGCGATGTTAACAACGTCCCAAAGTGTCTTATAGGATACCCTAATTTTGGTTCCCGACAACTTAAAATTAGTTTTCATTAGACGTCGTATAAGAAAGTTTCAAATGTTTTTGTGCAGCCTAACACAAGGTTCCAAAATATTAATAAAAATGTCAATGTCCTAAATCTAGAAACAAAACCATGTGTGGTCTAATGGTAGAGCGTAGCTTAGTGTCTTTAGGGTCGTGGGTTCAAATCCTGACCAAAATAGATTTTATTTTGCTTTTTTACAAATCAAATCTTGAAAGCCTTTTTTTTAAGAAATCGCACTTAAATTGTGGCGCCTGTGGCCTTTTCATTTCAGTCTTACACATTCGTAGTGTTAATATTCTTTTTTAAATATATGTCCCGCCAACGAGAGACGATGAGCCTGTTACGTACCACTGGATTTATGAGACATATAGACAATTATATTCTGAAATCTCAAATTTCAAATGTGATCTTTGTTTTGCCGACACCATACAACTTGTGACCCCATACAATTATATTCTGAATTCTCAAATCTAAAATTGTCAAACACTGAATAATTATTGAAGTTTTGTAGAGTAAAAACTCGAGAGGAATATGCAAAATTACAACTTGGCAAACTCCTCTAGATGTCCATGCGTTGCAGCAGTGATGTTGGTTTCTGGACCATGCCCTGAATAATAAAAACAGTTAAAAAGAAACTTGTCAGCTGAGTACATTATCTTAGTATAGCTATACACTATGGAACAGTACAAAACTCAAACATATCTAACCTTTACTTTTGTTGACCTATATATTAATCTTCTTCATCGGAACTTCTATTATCATCCACATTCCTATCCTCTACAGTTGTACCCTCTACATCTCTTCTAGTCCATGAACCACTATCATGTGAATTAGTAAATACATCCTGAAGAGTACTGACATGATAAGATTCATATTCTACATCATTCCATTCTTCTCCCATTTCAAATACATCTCTAGGCTTCATCTTCGTTACAACTGACCATCCTGGGTTGTTATACTTGTCGTCGGCATAGAACACTTGGTCAACTTGATTGGCAAATACAAAAGGCTCATGCACAATCCTATCACCCTTGTGAATTTGCTGTGAGAAATTCACAAGCGTACATCCAAAATTATCTGGTTTCACTCCTTTCCTTGAGTGACATCAACCCATTCACATTTAAACAACACCACTGAGAATCTTCCATAATAGTTTAACTCAACTATTTTAAGTATCCTTCCGTAGTAAGTAATATCTCTAAGGATAGGGTTAGTATCCCCTCCAGAAGAATAACTTGATGTTTTTGCAATCACAACAACTCCACTATTTTGCGTCGCCTTGTCATGACATTTGGCTCTAAATCTGAAACCACGGATGCTAAAGGCTCTGTGTCTTCTTGCTGCATCCAATGGGCCGCGAGCCAACCATCTAATATCCTCATCGATGCTATCGCTACCATTTTTTTGCTCCAAACGCATGATCTGTATCATCACAAAATATAGTTAAATAAATTTTATTTTTTTTCGAAGTAAAAACAAACCATAATACCTACATGTCCTCTGAACTAGTCGGAAACTCTTTATTCTGTATATTCTCAATTTGTTTCAAAGATAGACGACGATGGCGATTTCTTCTTTTGATATCAGCAGCATGCTCTCTAAAATGGAAATTAACATGGCTTCAGTTTCAAAGGAACATATGTAATATGCTAATAGGCATCAGTAACACTTACTTCAAGTACGGAATGACAGCTGGACAATTGTATAATACATATCTATGTGCTTGCAGTTTCTCTAGATCAGTTAAAGTAACACTGGATGGTCTTCCCAATGGTTTTCCTATAGGAGGAAACAAAGAGGAATCTTGTGCATATAAGTTAGATTCAAGATGATCCTGGTTGTCATCATTCCTTGATGGTTTGTTATGCTTTGTGGAGAAACCTTCCAGGTACCTAGAACAAAACACCATACACTCATCTGCCAAAAATGAATTTGCTATTGAAGCCTCTGGATAAGCTTTATTGCGAACAAATGACTTCAATTTACATAGGTACCTGCAATATATGGAAAAACATCAATTTAGTAGGTTATATATAATAAATGATCCAAACAATGAAGTTGTATTAGTTAGAATCAGTACCTTTCAATGAAGTACATCCATCGATAACAGACTGGTCCAGCCATCTTACATTCAGTTGCTAAATGTACTACTAAGTGAACCATAACTGTAAAAAATCCAGGAGGAAATATCATCTCCATTTTGCTTAGTGTAACTTTAATTGATTGCTCCAAACGGTCAAGCTCATCAAGACGAAGCACTTTCGAACATATTCCTCGAAAATAAGCAGCCAACTCAAACATTACTGCTGTGATGTCATCTGGAATAAGGCCCCTTAGAGCAATAGGCATGAGCTGTTGAAGTAGAACATGGCAGTCATGTGTTTTGAGACCAATAAGTTTGCCTTCATCATACCTTACAGATTTTGATATGTTTCCAGAGTAGCCATCAGGGAACTTTTATGTCTCCGAGCACTTCAAGAAATATTCGTCTCTCGGTTTTCGACATAGCAAACCTTGCAGGTGGCATGTAGAACTTGCCTGAAGGTTCTTCTTGTGGGTGGAGGTCCTCCCTAATGTTCATCTCTTTGAGGTCTTTACGAGCTTGTAAATTATCTTTTGACTTAGTGTACCATAAAAATTTTCAAACACATTCTTCTCTATATGCATCACATCAAGATTATATCGAAGAATATTATCATCCCAGTAAGGCAATGTGAAAAGACTACTTACTGACTTGTAAGTTTTTGAGTCCTTGAAATTACCTAATGCAGTGATTTCATCCAAAATGGGACGGTCATAATAAGTTTGTGGTTCTGTTCGAAGCTCCACTGTTCCATCAAATGAATCCGCATCCAAACGAAAAGGATGGTCAAGAGGAAGAAACTGGCGATGACCCATAAAACAAGCTTTCTTACCATGCTTCAGACGTTTGGTCCATACATTTTCACCACAAGGTAGACATGCAAAATTTCCATGAACCATATGAGAAGCAAGCATTCCCAAGCCTGGTAGGTCACTAATGGTCATTAGCACTGCTGCTCTCAAGTCAAAAGTTTCATTTCTTGATGCATCATATGTTGGCATACCATTTTGAAATAAATCTTTTAGGTCTTCCAAAAGTGGTTGAAGGTACACATGAAGTTTCTCCCCAAGACTAGAAGAACCAGGAATTATTAAAGACAACATTAGATAATGCTCTTTCATGCAAAACCATGGAGGTAAGTTATATATTACCAAAACAACTGGCCAAACACTATATTTGGAATTCAACATCCCAAATGGATTAAACCCGTCGGTAGCTAATCCAAATCGAATATTCCGTGGATCTGACTTAATTTGTGGAAACTTTTCATCAAAGTCCGTCCATGCTCGGGAGTCAGCTGGATGTCGTAGCGCACCATGCGCTCTTCATCATGCCATCTTAGGAGATCTGCTGTTTCTTTGCACATAAACAGTCTTTTTAGCCTATCTTTGACAGGAAAGTATCTTAATACTTTACAAGGCGTTGCTTTCCTTCTTTGCTTCTTTGTTAGTTTGGTTTCGGGTTCCCTACCTTTCCACCTAGAAGCCTTGCACTTTGAGCAAAAATCATCTTTTTCCTTCTCCTTCCAAAATAGTTCACAATCATTTGGGCACGCATGAATACTTTCATAGCCCAAGCCAAACTTGGAAATAATTTTTTTAGCCTCATAAAAATTTTTGGGAAGTTCCTTTCCATTTGGAATAGCCTTCTGCAAAATTCCAAATAGATCATCTAATGATTTATCTGACCATTTGTTCATGGATTTCACATTGAACAAAAGCACAAGTAAAGTTAGCCGTGTCAATTCACATCCTTCCCATAAAGGCTTTTTTGAATCTTCAACCAATTTATAGAACTCTTCTGCTTCTAAATTTGGCCCGCTGACAGGTGGACTCGGAAGATTTCCGGCATCTGTCATAGGCACGTCATCATACATGTGAGAAAATGCATCATGAAGCAGTTGAGTCATGTTACCATGCCTATCTTCATTCTGAGATTGCGGTTGTTGACTGACGGTGTGCTGCACTGAAGGGTCACTATGAAAATCCCGTCCTTCATGCACTGAAGGGTCATTATGAAAATCCCATTCTTGATAATTCTCAAGTATCCCATTGCAGACCAAATGTTCATATATTTCGTCCTTTGATAGGAGATTAGTATGCACGCATTCATGACAAGGACAACAAATCTTGGTATCTCCGGGCTTATTTTTAAATGCAAATTCAACAAATCCTTCTACACCAGCTATGTACCGAGTAGAATCTTTAGGACAGCCCAAAAGAACTTTGATGATATTTAAATCCATTGTGAAACCACAAAAAACTCTTGCTGTATAAATAAATAGCATCTGTAAGTTCATATTTATTTATCCTCATATAATTTTGATACTATCATCGACACCACAAGAGAAACTAAACACGAGCAGCCATGGCAACTGACAACAAACAATTCTTGAATACAACAATTCAGACTAATTATTCCTAATGCAATAAAGATGAGAACTTATCATCATATAATTTGGATCCTTCTAATTGTAATGAAAACTTGGAATCATAATGAGCAGAGAATTAGAGTCTTTCTAAAATCTAAATTATATTACCTTACACGAGAGAGTCCGGTCGCCTGCTCGGGGTCACGCAGGGGCTCTGCTTGCAAAGCCCTCGCAAGCACGGCGCGGCCGAGGTCGGCGACCGCCGGGAGATGGCCCAAGCGCGCAGCCGGGCAGGGGCAGCCGAGCAACGCGGGGCCGGCGGCCGATGAGGCCACGAGGGCAGCACCGAAAAGCGACGAGCGGGATTAGGGGCGGGCGGGCGGCGGTCTGTGCGTCTGGCGTCGAGATGGCGCGGCAACCGGCACCTATCAGTGGCGGCGCGACAAAGGTGAGCGGCGCCACGGACTTCACCTCGGCGGCGGGTGTGATTAGGCGAGACGCTCGCAGCTTCCTTTTGTTGGGCCATTGTTCCGATGGGCCAATGCTCTTGGCTACTTTACCAATATAAGAAACCGTGTCAGGTACATAAACGCAAACATTCATTGGTTTGACTGGTTATCGGGAAATGACGGACCTCCAGTTGGTTAGGAGGTCGCGGGTTCGAAGCATATGTTTCGAACTTTTTGTCGTTTATTGTTTAATTTGTGATCAAAGTGCACAGCCCTCAAATTAAAAAAAAAAGTGCACAGCTCCTGCGCAGTCGGAGTATTTATAATTAAATGAAAAAAATCAAAATGATGATGAATAGCACGCTTATACGATGGGCTTAAGCGTAAGACGGCGGCTGCAACACATTCACATCCGACACATGTGTCGCTGCTAGGTTGCATGCAACGAATACATTAAGCGTTGCCAAGTATCCGTTGTTAAATGGGGGTTTCTCTTGTAGTGAGGGTTTCGAACATACTTACAAGGGGCAATTAACTAAATGCATCAAGCCAAATACAAAAAGATGACCGAATGTCCTCTTTTAATCTAACCGATTGGAGGAGGCACTGACTTTTGAAATTGCTAAACCATCTATTAATACTTGGTGCCTGCCGTTGGAAGACCTTGTCGTTTCTTACCTTCCATAGTTCCCAGGCTGCTGTTAGTGTCACTTCGTGAAGCATGGAACATTGTTTCTGGACCTTGCTTGTGCTAATCTTTCATGCAGTTGCAGTGTTAGATCCCACCGTACTCCGATTCTTGTCCAGCAACTTTGCGCAAAAGAGCAACTAAAAAAGAGATGTTCTATAGTCTCCTGCTCACCATCGTTGCACATGACACATGTCGTGCCATCTTGTACATTTAGGTTCCTTCTTTGCAGCATTGTCTTAGTGTTGAGTCTATCAACAAGAATCAGCCATGCGAAGAACTTGATCCCGAGGATACATCTTGATTTCCAAATTATCTTATAAATTGGATGCACCTCAACTGCTTTGAAAACATATTTGTAGAACTGCCGGGAGGTGTACTTGTTGCCCCAGATCGGTGTCCATTTATCAATAGCTTCTTGGTCATAAGCAGTGTTTGCAAGTTGACTTTGTAGCAGGTCTAGTTCTTCAAGAGCTTGTGGAGAAAATGGTAGTATGAAGAGTGTGTCTAGATCCTCTGCCTGCATAACTTGTGATACTGATATCTCTAGATTCCGAGCAAAGGAGGCCATCCTTGGGAATTTATACATCAGGATGCCATCTAGCCAATAGTCCCCCCAAAAACTGACAGTAGAACCATCTCCAATTGTGCATCTGTTCACTTGTCTGAATAAGCCATTAAGTCCTAACACGTCCCGCCACCAAAAAGAGCCTATCTCTCTACAAGCGTGAGGCACTCGGTTGTTGTAGTATCTGTTCCATACTAGCTGTACCCAGGGTACATCTTCTCGATTATAAAATTTACTAAGGTGCTTCAGGAGCAAAGCATCATTTTGTAACTGTAGGTTTATGATTCCTGTTCCACCTTTGTCTTTCGGTTGTATTACTACGGGCCAAGCGATAAGGTTGCCACCTCTCTTTTCTCGAATTTCCACGCCATAAACATTGCTTCCTTGCTCTTGTCAATATTCTCTATTACCCCCTTTGGCAGCTTGATAGTACACATGGCATAGGTTGTGATTGGTGAGATGGTGGAGTTGATCATCCGGAGTCTTCCACCGTATGTCAACCACACTGAACATGCTGAAAGTCTCCTCTCCACTCTATCCATCATAGGGGTGAGATCCTCAAATTTTGGTTTTGTGGTGCCCATGGGCGGGACCCGGGTATGTGAAAGGCATGGACCCAATGTCACAACCAAAAGCTGCAGCTAGATTTGTCATTTTTTCTTGGGAGACATTTATAGGATACATCTCGTGTGATTTTGCATAGTTGACTCGTAGTCCCGTTGATTCAGCAAAGTTGTGTAAGAGGGATTTTAGAAAAACCAGTTGCGTAGCATCTGCTTGGAGGAGCATCAAAGTGTCATCGCGTATTGCACGATGGGAAAGTCATCAGTGGGCTGAGAAATAGGCTTTATAAGTAAATTCATTTGTGCTGCTCTCGTTGATGAGTATTTGCGGGAGCTCGGCCGCTAAGACAAACGAGAAGAGGAGATAGGGGATCCCCTTAGCCGAACTCCCCTTTTGCACTTGAAAAATTTTCCTGCGATTCCATTTAGCAACACCGCACTATAACCGGAAGAGAGAATGAGTTTCACCCAAAGGATCCATCTATCTGGTAGTCCCAAGTGCGTCATAACTTCAATGATAGTTGAATGCTCTACCGTGTCGAAAGCTTTTTCGAAGTCCAGTTTCAGAATCATTATCTCCCTCTTAGATTGGTGGCACCGGTGAATGTATTCATAACTCCAGCGAGGCAGTCCCGTATTGTTCTACTTTGCGAATAAATCCATACTGATTTCGTGCACAAGCTTCGCATCACCTGTTGTAGCCTATCTGCCGAAGCTTTGTGATAAGCTTTAGGGAGATGTTCATGAGGGATATTGGTCTAAAATCATTGATAGTTTCGGGGAGTCTTTTTTGGGAACTAATGTGATATATGATGTGTTTATGCATTCAAGATTAGCTTTGCCTTGAAAAAATCTGAACAGAGCCTGTAGAAATCGCCTTTTATATGTTGCCAACACTTCTTGAGGAATAGGCCATTAAAGCCATCGGGACCCGGTGCCTTGTCATTGGGCATATGCTTCACTATGGCGTCTACTTCATCGGTGGTAAATGGGTTGGCCAAGCGTTCCAAATCTGGGATTGGGTTTATAAGATTTGCAAGATCAAAGAGCATTGTTGGTGAGGTTGTTGTTCCCATTCGGTTACTGTATGAGTTCCACAGCAGACCAGCCTTCCCAGCATGGTCCTGTATCCAGACCCCTTCTTCATTTCGAGTTGAGAAATAGAGTTTCTTCTATAAGATATTGTTGCCATGGCATGAAAAAATTTTGTGCACTCATCACCAAATTTGATTCTCGTTGACAGTGTATCTTTTCCTCCAGTATAAATTTTTGTAGTGCAGCCAGGTTTCTAGTTGCCTTTTGACTAGGATTCTAAGATTTGCCTCCGGGTTATATAATCTTCTCATATCTTCTAGGTTGTCCATAAAGGTAATGACTGAGTTGCAGTTGTCAATGAGTATTCTGAGGTTGGATATCTTTTTGCTCCAGCTTTTCAATCTTGATCTGAGCTGTTTGAACTTTACTGAAATTGTGTGTGCAGCATCCATGGATGGGTTAACTGATAGCCAAGAGCCTAGAACTGTGTCCACAAAGTCCTCTTGCTCAGCCCAATAGTTTTCAAAACGAAAGACATTGGCACATGGGATGCTGGTGTTTATTGCAATCTTGCATGGTACATGGTCCGATGTAATTTTTCCAAGGGGGAGTACTTCTGTGTTTGGGTAGTCCACTGTCCAGTTTGGAGATGTGAAGAACCAATCGAGTTGCTCAAGTAATGGATCTTGCTGCATGTTAGACCATGTATATGCTCTTCCTTTCAGTGGTAGTTCAACAAGACCCAAGTGACCGATGGCATCATTAAAAATAAGAGTATCGCCAGATTTCCTCCCGGCAAGTTTCGGTTGTTCAATGATCTATAAAAATTAAAGTCACCTAGGAATATCCAATTTTCTGAGTCACCGATTGCGTGCCCCTTGAACCAATTGATGAATTCAGACCTGGCTGGATCCCGACATGGTCCATATACCGTAGTCGCTTCCAAGTCTCATTATTCTGCTCCGAAGTGAAGCAAATTGTCAGCCCATATGACTGTTTATCCAATGTTAAGCCACTGAAAATTGCACTGTTCCAGATTACTAAGATTCCACCCGAGGCACCCTCAGATGGGATGTAATCAAACTTATCAAAGCGACGAGGCGCAAACTTTCTAATATAGGTTGTGTCAAAGTGTTCACGTTTTGTCTCTTGCAAGCACAGCACCGAGCACGAACTTTCTTCAATTTTCTCCCTAACCGCATCCCATTTTTTAGTGGCATTGATCCCTCGTATGTTCCAGCATAAAACGTGCCAATTACGTGTACTCATTGATGAAACAAATGATGGTAGGGAGCAGACCCGGGGACACTAGGACAACCAGGTAGGAGCTGAAAGGGGAATAGAAAATGATAGCAATAAGGTTGCTGCAGCTGCTGAGTACCACCTCATGTGCTACCCATGCTACCCATCGATGATCATTCAGCTTCTTCATCATTGGTAACATGTGTTGGAGGCGCTTGCATCAGCGCGTCATCGGTGAGATCCGCAGGATCAACACCACACTTGAGTCCCCATTCTAGCAGTATAGGAGTGGAAATGGGCTTTGCTTCCCCAGTTTTATCATCTATCTCCACAACCCAGTTCTTGCATCGCTTGGATGGTTCCTTCTCAATTCTAACATTGCGGTACCCTTCATTTCTAGCCGCAAACCTAGAGCTGCGTCTGACGTCCTTCTGAGTCAGAGGGGTGCGAGCATCACTATTGGAGGCTGCCTCTGGTAGCACCATGTTCTTCCTCTTCTTCATGTCAGTTTTCCCATTCTGGCCCATTATAGGAGTTGGGATGGGCTGCATCTCCATGGTTTGAAACTCAAAATAAGATGGGTTAGATTCAGATTGGGAGTTTGGAATATCAGGTTCTGTGTTGTCAGAGTTGAGTGCTATATCAAAACTGTCGACCACCCCATTCTGATCGATGGTCATTATATCCTGGGATGCCACCTGTAGTTGAACCTTAAATTTAACTGATAGAACAAGAGGCAAGAGCTGAAGAGCAAGTACATCGGTTATCAATTTCCATGGGACAATCTCCCAACCTGCAGCAACAGTGATATCTTGCTTGCGAGCATCATCTCTCCCCAGAAAATTGTTCTTGACAATGGTGATAGGCTGCATAAGGGGGCCAGGATGCATGAATCCAGGGATGTTCTTTGTGTGGAATAAACTGAGGGTAGCACAATTGTTTGGAGTAGCTTCAAACCTGACACTTTCTTCATTTGGCATGGAGGTGGCATCGCTAGAATCTGAACTGTCCTCGAAAGATGAAATACCCCATATTCGGAGATTTTTCTCCACCGGGAGCTCAGATCGGGATGCTTGGAGTGGAGCTTTAGGCCTCCATATAATCTTGGGCTGACTCTCAGTGGCGATGGATTTGGGCAACCATTTCCAAATGGGCTTTGGTGCTCTACGGCAAAATCTTCTGATGTGGCCAAAGTTCAAGCAGCGAGCACATCGGATTCTGGATTTGCATGCCCATCGGAGGTGGTCCTTGCTGAGACATCGGAAGCACATAGTGGACCGATCCATTACTTTTGAATTTGAAAGGTGGACTCCAACTCCCGCGAAGGGCGCGTTATCTTGTAGCTGGCCACTAGAAGGACCGTTCTGGAGTTGAGCATGCCGGTGATTGTGGATCTCCGTTTCAGAGGAACGCCGATGGATCTTCAGCGAGGTACCGCCAACACGGAAAGAGCGATCATTCAAGTAACTGGTGGGATCAACTTGTGTAGTGAAAGAACCAAAAGAAATAGAAACTAACGGTTGAGATTTGACTTTTGTGGGTGATTGAACAATCTTACAGGCAAACCTGACATGTTTCTGTATGTTTTCTTGCTTCTTTGCCTCACGTTTTGCAGACCTGGATAAAACTTTTGTCCACTCTTTTTCTTGTTCAATCTCCCATGCACGTTTTTCCCTCTCCCAGTGAGGAGTGCCATTGTTCCATAGATGAAAATAGATATCAAAAGATTTGGTGATCACTCTGCGCAATTTATAGACTTGAAAGCCCACATCTTTGGAAAAGACCGAGAAACGGAAATGATTGTTGCTGAGAAACTTCACATGAAAATCCGATGCACGCCCACCCAAACAGGATTGCAAGGCGAGAGAAACTGATTCCTCCGTGAGCCGAAAGAGGAAGCGACGGAAGGTTGCAAGAAGGAAGAACGAGCCATCAAGAGTGGGTAGGGGGTGGTGTACCGGCGACCGGAGACGTCGACGAATCTTGTCTTGGAATTCCAGCCCAATGTTGAAGTCCAGACGATCGACGAGGTCGGAGGAGGATCCCATGACTCGACAGCGTCACGAGATCAGCGGCAGGCGGTGATGGTGTCGCAGAGAGTCATCCCGTCCTTCTCAGCCATGATCTTGCCTTCACCAGCTTCCACTTCGGCCAAACATCGAACAGGTTGCAGGCAACAGGGCGGCCACCGGCTAACAGCACACAGAAGTGGGCACCGGAGCCAGAGAGGCTGCCCGAGATTCGAAACCCAACAGTCCAACACCTTCTTCGCCACTGAGGATGGGAAGGCCGGCCACGGACCGACGTCGACGCAGAAGCAGGGGCAGGGGCAGGACGCGCGTAGGGGTGGCGACGGAGGGTGGACTTGGGCGGCGGCGCTGGCGAGCACGGACGGTGGTGCTGGTGCAGGGAGAGCATGGACGGCGGCGCAGGGGGGCAAGGCGGGGATCACAGGCGAAGCAGAGCGCAGGCGTGCCGGCGAGGCCGCGCGCGTGCGCGTCGGCGGTCGACGCTACAGACTAACTTCCTCTCTCATTCTGTTGACGCAGAAGCAGGGGCAGGGTGGTGGCAGACGTCCATGCATGTCCATACGGACGTACTAACTAGCATTTTGTTGCGAAGTTTGCTCGTATATCGCATTGCCATTTGCCAAAAAGGATTTCAAGGCCGCCCTTTTTTCCTAGACAAATTTATATTTCATAAAAAACATTCAACGGATACATACAAAGATCTCAAGCATCTACGTATATTCAAATCATTTGGAGCGTACCGGGCCTACGACTGTGATGTGAGAGGACGCGCTGTACGTGGAAAACATGGAGTAGCTAGATTTCTTTGAAATGAAAAAGAAAAATAAAACATGGACGCTACTACACAAACGAATTATAACAACGCCACCTTACAAATGGTGCAATCCATCTTACATAATCCATCTCACAAATCCACCAGTACGTGCACAGTGCAGATGGGTTGTACAAGCTCGACAAGATATTTAGACGCCCATAGAATTTTACTCATCTCAAAATAGAAAGACATCCCATATGTTTAAATTCATAAACTATCTCAAGGTATAATCATTTCTAAAAATCCAACATGCTTAAAAATCCAATATGTATAATCGCCCTTCAAGATGACCAGAAATTAAGTAAATCAAGAGCTTGATTGGCTTGGCTATTTTTGTAATTTATCTCATGGAACTAAAAACATATCATATCTCAGGATGAAGAAAGTGAATATTCAGTACAAATTTTATGAGTACTCATGAAACATCGTGTTTTGTAAACATCAATTGAGCTTCTTTTTTCACGCAATTTTTCCTTTAGCGTTTTTATTTTTTAAATATATTTTTACTTTTTTTTTGAGAGGAAATATATTTTTACTTGGGTTTCATTTCCGGACTAGTGGGCCTGTGCGCTGCAGCTGTAGTGAAATGGGGCTGCTTTGGGAACCGGTCGTAAGTCCAAAGTATAGTTGGTTTCGTTTCAAGAGGCAGGTAGTTTTGATCGGGCCGGCTTGCGAAAAATCCTTTGTTTGTTGGGCTCTTTTACCAGGCCAGAATTCCAGGAATCCTTTATGGGTTGGATTGAATAGGCTCTGCTTTGTTTTCCTCCTCAAATGAAAAAGAAAAGGAAAAAAGGGTCCGGCTCTGGTTTGTACAGTTTGGGCTGGTTTTAACATGTATTTAAGGGCATGCTCAATTCTCAAGTTTTGATTTTGCTAAAAAAAACTCTCAATTTTAGATAATTTTTTTATTTAACGAGATTTTTACCTAGTGATACAATACTTGGAACCAGTTTTCCAGGGAAGCAAAAGAAACAAATAGCCTAATTCAAGAGCTAGATATCACAAATTTCAGTGGACGTCAAGATGCTGGGCTTCAAAGTCTTCATACTTCACTTTGCAGTATGCCTTTGCGATCATCTTCCGTGAGCAGCACACTCCACTTCTGCAGGGATGACAAAGCGACATATATGATATCATACGGAGCTTTTGGAAACCTGTGTTGAATAGCCATCTTGTTCCTAGAGTTCGAAACGGCCCAAGCAAAACATGCAAATAAGCTAAATAGAATGTCAAATAAACATTTTTTTCTTTGTAGTAATTACAGTTATTACTTGAAATTGGCAAAATCATTACTCATCTGAGAAACGGCATTGTTGCTTGGCTTCCCCAAAGACAAGAGAAAAAGACTTTGGTTCCTAGTATTATTGGGCCTAATTTAGAAGTAAGAGAAAGCTGGCACACCTAGGGATGAAAAACTCTAAATATAAATGGGTTACTCAAATTATATCCCAATTTTCTATTATAGAAAAAGTCAAGGATTTTAAGGGACTTTGAGTTTCCAACGGAGGAATCTACTCTTACCCTTATTTTTGTATACCATTTTTTGTTCCCACAGCGTGCCACGTCGCTATCTTTTCCTGACCATACGATCTGCCATCAATGACCATCCATACAACGTCTCAACGGAACTTCCAGGACATCATCGTCTTATCCATATCACCAGTTTCCCACCGCAATACGGAGACAGGACAGAAATTAGTTTTGACTGAAATTAGTTTTAATTAACTTTAAAATACTTTTAAAGAAATATGCTAATGTCTATTATATCTTACCCTTATTTTTGTATACCATTTTTTGTTCCCACAGCATGCCACGTCGCTATCTTTTCCTGACCATACAATCTGCCATCAATGACCATCCATACAACGTCTCAACGGAGCTTCCAGGACATCATCGTCTCATCCATATCACCAGTTTCCCACCGCAATACGGAGACAGGACAGAAATTAGTTTTGACTGAAATTAGTTTTAATTAACTTTAAAATACTTTTAAAGAAATATGCTAATGTCAATTATAATAATGCAAAACAAATGTTCAAAAATATATTTATACTAAAATTTAATAACATCTATTAATGTTGAAAGATAGATTTAAGACCTACGAGGGAATACCTATGAGGCACTGAAACCAAACACAAGGAGCCAACGTCTCCCCATAATTATCAACAGGAACATGGGAACTTTCGGTTGTGCTGTGAGGCCGCTAGCTAGGCGTTCAGCGGGATCTACTCTGGACCGTAATGAAATTTCCTGGTAACACAAACGATGTGCAGTGCCGTAATGAAACACAAACCATGTTGAAACTTGGATACGCGCGCCGCCAAATATTAGACTTGAGACGTGTGTATGCAATGCCAGCCAATGACCTACTGGCCGACGCACATGCATACTGTAGTAGATTAGCATAGCACCGCCTTGGCTACTTTCTCGACGTTTGAAGAGGATCAGGAAGGGGAACGTGTACGTTGCCGACTTTGCTTGGAAAACTAAATTGAAGGAAGGAAGAAGGTATATTTATTGATTCTATGGATCTGCAGTAATTGTCAATCATCTAAAAACGTTACAACGAACAACCAAAAGCTAGAGTAATTATTAATCAAAACCGTAGCTAACGATTAGTCCATTAGGTACCCAATCACCCATCTCTCCGCCACGCTTAGAATCAAAGCTGCCCAGTGCGGGCATGATCCAAAAAAGAAAGAGCACGGTGTGAAAGAACCAAGATCATTATCGGGAAAAACCATAGACGAATCATGATGGGAAAAAGCCAAACTGTTACTACTGTTTTGTTATAGGTCTAGCCAAATTTAAAATTATGTACTCTCAATGCAAAACCGCTTCTTTAGGAGTGAGGGATCTAAGAGCATCTTCAAGGGCTTTGGCAAATTGACTTGACATTTGTTGTTGTTTGCAAACTTACATAACAAAATGTAAAGGATAAAAATAGGCCACTCCAAAGGAATTGGCATTTGGACTTGGCAAAGGATAAAAATAGAAGGTCTCCAGGCGCGCGCGCTCTCCTCGCGTGCGACTTTGCTCGTGCGATCGGGTTTGCAAAGCCGTCCACGGCTTGGCATTTTTGCCAAGTTTGCTCCCTCATTTGCCAAATTGCCCAAATTGCAAACTCCAAATGCAAAACCGTTGGATACCTTTTTTTGGAGCTTTTTAGCAAATTACTCAAATGCAAACCTCAAATGCAAAACCATTGGAGATACTCTAAGTAAAAAATCAATGAGGGGAAATCCTAAGAAAATGAGTATCTATATCCTAATTTGTTGAAGCACGAAATAATGGTGGCAAATGAAATGCTAGTATGTAATTCAGGAAAAAAATAATTCCGGATATCACAAATTTAACAATACCAGTCAGTCGGAGACAGAAAACAGACGATCGGATCTGGCCTTTGTTTTTACTCGTACACACACGGAGGACAGCTTGCGACAACAAGGGTCCAAAGCGTGCACGCGCTGCGTTGCGTTGTGTTGCGTGCATGCGACACGGAATGATGGCCGTGGTCGTGGAGACGTTTCCTTTGCTCGCCGTGCGATTCGACGACGACACGGACGTCATCCGAAGGATCGAATCGAGGAGCATGCATGGGCATGATTAAGCATGGAACGATCAAATTAAGGCCATATCCCTCCGTGGGGCCCACACCAAACACCAAGCAGGGGGTGTTTGCGTTTGGATTTGCCCCCGATCGACCATCTTATGCTTGCGATTGCGACGAGATTATATTAGAGTATACTTAAATCAATCCATGTTTGGTTCATCAAACTAATAATTCTTTTTTTTAGGGAACACAAGGGGTTTGGCCCCCTACTGTATTTTATTAAAAAGAAGTACAATAAAATAAAAGTTACAAGCTCCACTTTCGGAGAATTAGGATATAAAAAAGGAAAAAAAAGAAAATAAGGAAGATTACACATAAGCTTCTATCCATGTCAACATTAAAGGTTGTAAATCTTTCTTTGCTCTTAGGATAACCTGAGCAAATTCTCTCTTGAAAATCATCTTGCATCGAAGAAGGGAGTTATCAATGCCCCTGAAAATTTTATCATTCCGCGAAGACCAAATTGCCCAACACATTGTTATTATTACTTCCATGAAAAAAGGACGAGGTGACAGAGATTTTATGGACTCCATCACATAAAACAAATCCATTGAGTTTGGCATTAAAACCTGTATGCACCACCAGCGAGAGGTGGAAAAGGGGCAGTGGAGAAAAAGGTGAAGTAGATCCTCCTCGGTGTTGAATTGGCAGAGAACACAATTGTAGGAGGGAAGGTGCATGGATTTTCTTTGAAGTAGAGACCTGCTAAGTCTATCCTTAAGGAGAAGCCAGAAGAAGAATTTTCGTTTGTTCTAGCAAGCAGAATTCTAGAGCCATTTGAAAGCATGGTAGGCTTGGTGGTGGCAAGTGAGGTGGAGATATGTTTTGTGGGAGAAGAAAAGGTTGTTCCCCCAGAGATAAGACCATGTGTCATGTTCCCCAGAAAGAGTGAGATTCTGAAAGATTAGAGAGATCTAAGAATTGTTGGAAAGCTTCAGGGGATAGAGGTAGATAAAAGAGGGAGTGAAAGTCCACAGTGGAGGCTGCAGTGGCAACAGAAAGTCCACAATCAAACTAATAATTAGCTGCTAATAATTAACTTCGTGGATCTAAATGAATCTAACTCATACTTTAGCTAATTGTTAATTGAATACTCAACTAATTTAACAACTATTTCACCATTTGGACCAAAACTAGCTAATACCGACTAATATTATAGTAGTGAGCTATTGCAGCTAACATATTCAAATAGGACCTGATTCAATTTACAAAGTTTTGTTAAATATGGTGCCTAATTTTCAAAGGCACACAATTAAATATGACATCATTTCTCAAATTATGGTTTAACCATTTATTTATTTTTATATTGTATTTTGTGTAATTATATAATTATTATGAGTCTACAATTATATATTTGATTATAAATCTAGCTAACCGCATCAAATTTGTATAAAAATAATATAAAATTACTGAGTAAATTATTGGTCAAAGGTTATGAAGTTTGAACCTTAATACGTATGTACAAATTCAAATATTCCTTCCCCATCTCACTAGTACAGTATATACATAGTGATGTTTCTTTTCAACATGTATACATATTGATGTTTATATAGTGTGGCATCCTTGCAGAGCATGGCACAAGAAATTAATTAGATAGGGAATACATAGCCTAATAATATAGTGGGTTGATGTGGTGTAAATTCCGAAATAAAGAACAAAAAATAATTAGGCCAGAAATTTATGTATTTTCCAAACAAGCAAATAATAATGTAATCTTGTATGGATGCAAACCAAGCGAATGTCGCTTTTTTTTTCAAAAAAGGCAGCAAACACTGGTGGAGAATCGGCTTCTTGTCCCGGTTGGGAAACCCCATTTAGTCCCGGTTTCCCAACCGGGATTGGCCATGCGAGACTAAAGGTACCTTTAGTCCCGGTTAGGCAACCGGGACTAAAAATAGACCTTTATTCTCGGTTTCAACTACCAACCGGGATTAAAAGGCAAGCCAAGCATGACACCACGGGGCAATCACTAAAGGTGTTTTTTTTTTTCTTTCTTTTTTTTTCTATTATTGTTTCTTTTTCAAATCATACAAATTATAATATGAGCTATCCCAAAATAATGATATATCACATAACACATAAGCAATGCCAAAATTATATTATATTTTTATTATGAACTCATACAACAAAGTAAAATATTCTTTCAGCCTATACAAAAGCACATACATTCCAACCATGTTTTTCTATACAAAATCACCACTAAATATGCCAGCAACCGGCACCCAAGTTCTTGCCAGACTAACACCGAACATTCAGTTCCAAGTACCTGTATTTGCAAACAAACATTTTGATAAGTCAAATCATAATATTCGTGTCTATTATTCAGTCTCTAGCACTATGTTGAAGGGCAATGTAAAAAATTCAGTGCCAAATTCAGCGCCTATATCTCGCTAAAAGCAGTTAGCTCAACAATTCATGGCTTTGTCTTACCTTTTATTAGATTTATCTTCAAAATGCTGCTAGCACATTAGCGCTCCCAGTATGGAAAATGACGCACCCAACCTGCAAAGAAAAGGATAAATGCAAACATAAATTTATTAAATAAATATACAAATCATGTAATACTAGAAAAGCAAGCAAGATTGGAAGGGAATAAAACTCACTACATTATGCACGTAAATCCATATCGCTTACTCCGTATGTGCGAAGCTCCTCAGCCATTGAAATTGCTCGCTCTTGCCCCGTATGTGCGAAGCTTCTCAGCCATTGAAACTGCTCGCTCTTGCCTACAGTCAAACTTTGAGGAAGGATATAGGCATGCATGCACTTTCGTTGGAATTGCTCAACTTTGAGGAAGGATATAGGCATGCATGCACTTTCGTTGGAATTGCTCCGGTGGCGATGCAATCTAGGGAAGTGGTGGCAAGATGGGTGAGGATTGGATCTAGACTTGGCGCAAATGGATGCAATCTATGGAAGTGGAGGCGAGATGGGTGAGAATTGGATCGAGACTTGGCGCAAATGGCACCAGTTGAGGAAGGATATAGGCATGCATGCACTTTCATCCCGGTTCGTGGTTTCACCCGAGACTAGATGTCTATTTTTAACCCCGGCTGAGTCTACCAACCGAGACTAACAATTTACCAGGACTAAAGAATGATCTTTAGTCTCGGTTTTAGCCACCAACCGAGACTAAAGGTCCCTCTCATGTTCTCCTCCTGCAAAAACTACTGCACGAGCCTTTGGACAGGGGATTTTATCCCAGTTGAAGCTACCAACCGCGACTAAATCTTTCTTTAGTCCCGGATCAAAAACTAGCCAGGACTAAATCCTAGATTCGAAAGTCTGTTCTCTACCAGTGAAAAGTGATAATGCTCAGAAATTGAGCAGTTTTTGGTGCACCTATATATTTGGAACACGTCACTACAGATCAAATCCGTAGTCAAATGGAATAAACGTGCCCACAGAACCAAACAAAAAGCGAGGTGCAAGATACTGTTAACGCAGCGTGCCCACAGCGACAGCAACGTACAGGGAACTTTCGGTTTAGTAATTTGTTGACGCTACTAGACTTCCGTAGCGCAGTAGCATACCATTGGTGCAGCGACGAAGAAACTGCTCATGAAGATGAAGTCTGTCAACGTTAGAAGTACTGTATCTGACGTCGCAAAATGAAATAGAACTGCTTGCTTGTATTTCAATTTGTGAAATAAACCGAACCGACGGCTTAGCTCGTGTATGCGTTGGTGTACATTGTCAAATTAATACAGCTCGAAATGAAAAGTTGAGAAAAAACTTGTACACCTACTTTTCGTTTGTAATTATAGTAATTTATACGAGAGTAGTAGTACCAATGTGTCGTAGTAAGCGGTAGGAAGCCAAAACAATAAACGTTAGAAGCAAACGACCTTTGTGGCATGGTCAGCAGAGCCCTGCTTGGAAAGTCCAAGTGAACGCCGCTGACACACGCGGCTCGTTTGAGCAGCTGATCGAGTCAGCCCCTGCCATTTGTATGTTTCCCTTGTATATTAACGGTTGGTTGGCATCACCGTCAAGTTTTTTTTTTTATTTTTGGGTGGCTAGTCGTGCTTTACCTTAGTGCGCGGCTAGAATTAATTTGCAGGCAACATCTTTTGCTTTTAACCTTTGTATTAGGTAGTGTAATCTACTCTAGTCAATCAAAAATTTCATTGCTAGTTACTTCATTTCATACTACCTTCTTTTGCTAGTAGTAGTATAATATAAACCACAAAACGTGCACGATCATTCTTAGATCTCACCCAACCGCGACAAAATAAACAATGACAGTTCAACAGTCAAATTGTACTTCACCTAGATTTCCCTTCTACTTTGGTTACACAGACAACAACCATTTCTCAAACTGAACTAGCGTAAGAATGTAGAGAATGGATATCAAGATTTTTTGTAACAAAATAAATGCTATGAGATTCAAGCCGAGTATGTCCGTACCGAACTTGGGGAAAATCGCTCTCTGGCACTCATTTGCCAACGTGTTATTGTTTTATTAAGTCTTTTTAAGCAATTCCTTCCTTGAATGTTATTATAACTTTTAACAATAGAGTGGCTATTTTTTTTCTTTCTATAGGTTATTAAACAACATTATAGCGTGCTCATTGAGCAGGTTTAGCCACTACTACAGATTCACACAACACTGCCCACCGTATCACCGCCAGAAATGGCGAAACCGGCAGTGATGACTCAACACAGCCGGTGCCAAGGTCGACGGAGCCTGACTCGCGTCAGGCAGCGATGGCACCGGCAGCGATGAGGGATATTACTGCCGGCTCGTGTCTAGCGCCGGCAGTGACAGTGATGGCAACTATCACCGCCGGCTCTCGCCAGGCGCCGGCCGTGGTAATACCAATCGCTGCCGGCGTCTGGCAAGAACCGGCAGTGGCCACCTGACAGCACTAAGATGGCTGCAACCTTCATCTTTTTTTTTCTACCGGATTGCTTTCTTCCTCACCGAGTACAAAATATGAATTTTTGCTTTCTTCCTTATCTTTTTTTTTTTGCATTACATATAAATAAATAAAAACGAAAATTCATAAGACCAACTTAATAATAAATTTTTCATTACATATGAATAGAATTCTTATATGAATTCTGCATTACATAGAGGATTGATTATATTCTAATAAATAATATTAAAGATCGACGACGGCGATCGTCACGTCGCAGTCGCCGCCGCGATCACCGCCGCCGCCGCTGCCGACGGCCTAACGGCGGGCCGCCGCCACGGGCCGCCTGCGCCGCCGCGTGCAGCGCTTCACGGAGCGCGTCGGCCTCATTCTCGGCCCACAAGCGGGCCGCCCGCTCCACCTCCACCTCCTGGCGGAGCGAGGCAGCCTCCACCTCCGCCTCCCTACACCAACCCCGTTCCTGGGCGAGCTGCGCGCGCAGGGCTTGATTTTGATTCTCCGTCGTGCGCACCTGGAAGTTGGGGTTCACCGAACCCCGTCCTCTGCGGCCGCGGCCGCCGCGGCCACGTGCATTCATCGTCGTCGGAGCAGGGGATCGTAGGTGAAAGAGTAGTAGGAGGAGAAAGAAAGCGCCTGGTGAAGACGCCAAAGTCGAATGGCGCAGCTTTATAAAGGTCACCGAGCATGGGCGCTTCAGTTCCCCATTGCCGCTTCCAATTCCCCATGCTCCCTTGCGCTGGTTCCCACGCAGCCGCGAGGAAGACGAAGCATCCGGTAATTAATCCCGGCTTGGTCCCAACCGGCAGGGATGTATATAGTATCACTGCCGGGTCAAACCACAGGCCGGCAGTACTTTGGTTCATCGCTGCCGGCGCTTGCCACCAGCCGGCAGTGATTACGAAACCTTTATGTCCCATCAAGACAGCACTGCCGGTTCGTGAATACGACCGGCAGTGATGTTTTGACAAGACATAAAGCCTTGTACCATCGTCCTCTGCTTTCCTCCTCACTCCATTCCAGAACAGAGGAGCGCGCGCGAGCCATTTTCTCCAATGTTGCGGCACCTGAAAACCGTGAGCTAGTACTTGAATTTTGAAGAATGCCTTGATCATTTTGCTTCATGGTTAGTCACAAGCATCCACTCCTTTGGTTTTCTAGATTCAATCTATGTTTTGATGGCTACATTGCTTGCTTGATTCTCATTGTAGTTCTTCCTCTCTCCTAAGGAGAGCAAATTCGGTGGGAACACTGTGCAAGGATTTCAAGTAACTTCGTTGGGAACATTGTGCTAGGATTCCATCATCCAAGAAGCTAGGTTGGTGATATACCTTAGAAAATTTTATGGTTTGATCAAGATGATTGTTAGTATGTGATGCTCGAATTAGTTCATTTTGTCGGAGTAGAGTAGATTACTTTACAATTTTGTTAAATTATTTAAGTGGACACATTCTTTGGAGCTACACTGTTCAATTTTTTCATAATTAATCCATAATTTTGTCCATGAAGCTAATTCACTAGGTACTACTTTTTTCTTCTTTTGTTTTGTGCGAGAGATGGATCGAAAGTGGATGAATCGCCTCGAACGGACAAGCTTTTTATGAAAGGCGTAAGAGATTTTTGCAAAGCTGCAGTAGCTCACGGCTGGGGTTGGGAAGATGATCTTCTCCCATGCAAAGATTGCATGAACGTTAGGATGATTTTGAATCCATACACTATCATATCGCACTTGCAAATGAGGGGGTTCATGCCAAACTATATGACATGGTGTCACCATGGGGAAGTTCCTGTTTTTGATGCAGAGGGAAACAATGATGATGTGGACATGGCTGATGTGCACCACGACGACGATGATGACGATCCCATTGTCAACCTGGAACCTATTGCTGAGGTGCTTAGGAATACGCTAGCGGATGACACGGTAGAAGAAGATGGCATTTCTTTGATGCTCCGTAATGCAGATACCGGGTTTCTTAGTGGTAGTCAACTTAAAAAGCTAGAGAAAATGAGAGAGGATGGCAAGACACCATTGTTCAAGCATTGTCCTATGAGTAAATTGGAAGCCACCATCATGTTGTTAGAGTTCAAATCTACAAACGGGTTGAGCGATACAGGCTTTGATGACTTGTTAGGTAAACTAGGGAAAATACTCCTATGAGACAGTGGGCTACCGGAAAATACATACCGAGGCCAAGCAAATGATCTCGCCCCTTGGACTCGAGGTTGAACGAATACACGCGTGTTACAATGACGCATATTGTACCGTGGCAAATATATTGACCTGGATAATTGCCCCATTTGTAATCATCCACGGTACAAGGCGGGCTGGAGGAGGAGGAGGGTACGAAGACGAGAAGAGGCCCCATAAAGGTCACTGGTACTTCCCTATAGCTCCACGGATATGTAGGCTATTCGCATGTGCGAAGACAGCCAAGCCGCTGCGTTGGCATGGTGAGGAGCGTAAGAACGACGGCATCTTTGAGGCATCCCGCCGATGGACGGGACTAGAGGACTCGAAAACCATGTTCTATAAGGAAATCGGTGGAGATGTAACGAACCTTTGGGTTGCATTGAGCACGGATGGGATGAATCCTTTTGACCGGGTTAGAAGCACTCATAGCACGTGGCCAGTGACGCTCTATATATACAACCTTTCGCCTCACCTCGTTATGAAGCGGTCGTACATCCGGATGCCATTCGATCCAAGGCCCAAAGCAACCGGGAATGACATCGACACTTACCTAGAGCCGGTTGTCGATGAACTAGTGGATCTGTTCAAGAAGGGTGTTGAGCATGTTTGGGATGAGTACAAAAAGGAAGAAATCACTTGTCAAGGTGGTACTTGTGGTTACAATCACCGACCTTCCGGGCGAGGTTCCTTGTCTCGGAGAGAAGACAAAAGGCTATACGGGTTGTGTTGAGTGCCTAGACAAAGCGATGCGGTACACCTACCCAATAACTCAAAAATGGTTGTATTTGGGCACCGTAAGTTCCCGCCTATTAAACACGATTCCAAAAAACAAGATAAATTTTAATGGAAAGGTTGAGACACGCAAGCCTCCTAAGTATCGAAACGGGAAACAGATACTTGCAGAACTTAACAAACTGGACGTTGTTCTTGGCAAGGGGCAAGGGGCTAAAAAAGCGCCTGAGGAGAGCATCTGGAAGAAAAAATCAGTATTTTGGAAACTACCTTACTGGCCATTTTTGTCTGTACGCCACTGTCTTGATCCCATGCACATTACTAAAAACGTGTGCTTTCACACACTTAACACCTTGATGAACACCGGGGGGACACATAAGGATTCGTACGACACACGCAAAGACATGGAGTATTTGGGAATCAGGCCAGAGCTGCATCCCGTGGTTCAAGAAAATGGCCAATATGTACTTCCAGTTGCGTCTTGGACACTAAGCAAGAAAGAGCAGGACATGTGTTGACGGTCGTTAAGTGCCAATTTTTACCGTCAACTAGACATGAGAAAGGACTAAAATATGTTCAGCAACTAGATATAGGGGTTATCTTGACGAGAATTCCACGAGTTTTGGTGAATGTCTGTTTTCGGGTGTCGGTGAAAATACCCAAGGAAGGCCCACATGTCGGGTTTACATAGAGATAATCGGGAACCGGTGAAAATTCATGTCTGGAAGGTTCGAGAAGGCTCTGGACCAAACGGGAGCCCGAACCGGCTCGGTGGAGAGTCGGCCGCCCCAACCCTAGAGTCGGCCGACTCGGCATCTCGACCAATCGAACGAGTCTCGCGAATCCTGTTCCACCGCCTTTGAGGATGAATAAAAATCGTCCGTTTAGGTCGGTTTGATCCGAGGGCTGTGGTGCATCCTAGAGGGCTATATAAACAGGGCCCCTGGCCCCTGGAGGAGGCATCTCTTAAACCCTAATTCATTATCTCCCAGCGGGATCAGAGTTGTAGAGGCATCCCTTGAATGGATGACTTCTCTTCTCTAGGGAATTAGAGCTAGACTTTCCAATGTAGTAGATTAGATCTAGATGAGAGTTAGGGAGAGGGGAGCTACGCTCCGGTTCTGGAGAAGTCTTCAGAGATTTGGTATGTCTTTGTATCTACTCTTTGTAAGACTTATGCTTTAATATATTTATCTTCTCTATCTACTTTATGCCTTTCATATGTATGCTTAGTATAGTTGTTACATTCTAGCATGGGATCTTCGCTCGTATTGAGTGCTCTAGTTATCATATGTAATTAGAGTAGTAATCGATAGTGTAGGCATGGTGTCTAGGCTGTAAGTTACCCGAGGTTGCGCCCAATCCACGGATAGTTGTGGTAGCCCCGAGGTGACGGCTACGTCGGGCCTTTGTATTCCACCACGTTCGGGTTGATGTTTCGTAGAGCTTTTTGGCAGCCTTCCCCCGACTACTCTTTACCCGTCTTCTTCGAGAGTCGGAAAGGTACTTGTTGCTCCAAAGTGCTATTGTGTGATCGCTATACTTATCCATACCCTGTTATTATAGAACCAAAGTAGTAGAGAAGAACATAGGAACCTAGATCTCTCCCATTGTCCTCCCACTATATCTAGCTACTCATTTATCAGTTAATTCTCCTATTTGTGCTTATACATATATCCTATCATATATCTTTTACCCCTGCTTTAGTCTAGTTGGTTTACTAAGTTAGTAGATACATGATGGTGATTTATTAGATTCTTTAACCCTTGCTTCCCTGTGGTAAAATATAAATAACGATACCGGGTTTACTCCCGGTAAAATGCTACAATGGTATGTTACGTAAACTGCGCTTGGAATCCCTCTTATTTTAGTTGCATTTAACAATTACCAACAAGCATTTTTGGCGCCGTTGCCGGGAAGCAATCGGTGTTAAGTTTTTGATAGTGATCTTGATGTCTGCTAATTTAGCGTATCACTAGCTTTAGTAGGATTACCCCTTGTTCTGTTGAGTTGTGGAATAGACAGGACAAAAGATGTCGTTTCGACCTTCCGACAAGTTTCCACAAGACAATGAAGAGCCCAGGGTCCCCCAACATTCAAAATCCATCAACATTGGAACCCTGCCACCTCACAGAGTGTAGAAAAGGTCGTCGTCACAAGAATTCAACTCACATCTCAAGTGACGAACATAGATGTTGCACCACTCTCAAATTTCATCATGTGAGTCATGGTAAGTATGATCAAACGGTGAGATAGTCTTGCTCATGGACTTTAAAATTATGAGTAGTTATCTTTTAAATTCTTGCATCTCCTTTGCATGTTTACTTTTCATGCATTCACTCCGTTTAACTTATTTATGTTTGCTCATCCACTTTGCATGTTTAGTACCTTGCATGCATTCATGTCGCTTGCATCTAAATATTTTTTTTTTCATATATATAAAAAAATTCCTCACCATGATCATGCTTTGTCATCTCTGTTTGAGTAACTCGTATAATGCTTTCAAGCTACCTTTGTTTGCTATAGTATGCTTTGGTTTGGAAGTGCTACATATGGCCGTATGGGTGCTTCTAAAGGCTTTTAAATTAAGCATGGTGCTTAGGTTAAATAGCCTTCCTTAATTAAATTAGACATGGAGCCTAGTTTAGTTATTGAGCTGAAAATTGCTAGTGTAGACATTGGTTATTTTGTTAGACTAACCCCGAGAAAACTCTCAAATCCAATTCGGGTAAGTCAAGAGATGAACTCACTTCATAGATGAAGCAAGGCATATAATGAACTCCAACAACTTCGCACAAAAGACACAACTCATTCATCATCCAAGGAAGAATTGAAAGAACTTATGATGTGCCTGTTTGTGGATTGGCATCACCAAGAAAATTGCCACTTCGGTGATGGAACAAAGAAGAAGACAAGAGTGCCACAAGAAGGATCAACATCTTGAACTCACTCAAAGAAGTGGATCAAGGCGACAAGCTATGAGCAACCTTGAGGACATCATAGCATTGAGCCCAAAACTCAAACTAGGATGCCAATGAGGAGTAGGGTGTAACTCATCTCATTCTAGCCAATCAAAGACCTGCTCTCATTGTTCCTAAAGAGTGAAGACACCATCTTGCACATCGGCAGCAAGGACAAGGATGGCATGATAAGCATGCATCCTTGTGTCAACCAATCACCAATCAAAGGTTGACCACCGACCAAGCCTTGAAGGACCATGACCATGGTTGCAAGATGATGTCCCTAAGCCATTGGAGATGAAGTCGCATACAAATACTAAAGAAGCTCCTTCCTTGATCATCAAGACGGATGGCGTATCATTAAGCGCAACTCTTCGCCATGCCGCTAGAAGAAAAAGACCTTCAAGGAAGAATTCGAGTCTACATCTCCAATGAACATCAATTAGTCAACCAAGACTCGGCAAAAATCAAGAATGGTCGACAAAAGAAGATCATGCAACTGTATGCATCTGGATTGGATAGTCCAACGAAAAGAAGAATGCAAGGAGAGATCTTTGCTCAACGGACTTAGAATCAAGAGCCCTCTCCGACGGACTTAAGAACGAGAGGACGGACAATGTCTAAGACATGGAGTTATTACAACACACTTTGAGGGATGATTCAACACACACACTTGGCTTCCGGTGACGAGCAACAACAAGCTTGGGGGAGGAAGGCAGCCAACTCCTCTAATGATGATCCGACAATGCTCTTCCTCTTCTTAAGCCCTCGTCGTTACGGCACCTTTGGTTTGCAATCCCTCCACTCACAATTACTTCCTCTCTATAAGGTTGGTTGTTCTATAGATGTCATACACACGAATCAAACTTAAGACAAAGTAAAATAAATCCTTAAGAGAAGAAGTAATGGTGAGTAGATGTTCTATGCTAATTAAAATTTTCAACCCAATCTTTTTTGTAGCATAGAATATGATCTTAGCTCTATGACAAATCTACCCTTGTTATTATATTCCTTCGGGTATGTGTTGTCCACTAATCCTCTGCGAGAGAAGAAACAATAAGTGGAGCGCAAGGTCTAGAAAGGACCACTAGAAGCATCCACTCTTCATCACAAGCCGCTCCGTGAAAGTTCGAACCCGCAACATACACACTAAAACAAGATGCTGCCAGCTTCACAATTAAAGCTTCACTTCAGACCTCTGGACAAGAAAATAACATGGGTGAAATCTTCCTCAGAGATACCATCTCAAGAGGTGTAGTTCTCAAGGTCTCTACCTTTGAGAACAAATGATGCACCAAAGGATTGAACATGACAAGAAGTCCTATTCAGAGGACTTAAAACACCGAACCCTCGCCAAGGAGGTAACTTGGTAGTTATCCATATTTCCCATTTTAGCAGTGCATAAGTCTTACTTTAGCATATTTAATTTTTGCATAATCAATTCTTGTTGCATATTTGCTTTGTTGCATCTGCATTAGAAAAGAAAATAATTTTGTCATGCATTGCATCTAGAAAATGCTAAGCCCCATGTGAATAATTTTGTGGTGCGACAGCCCGCAAAGATATCCACTGTGGTGGCAGAAAAATAAGTTTTCATCTTAGTTGCATTTTTCTGTCTACATACCATAAAATATAAAATTGCAAAAAATATTAAGATCCTGCTAAAAAGATTTTTATGTGTTAAGAAGGTTCTAGACATCCAACGCTTAGAGGTTTTATCACTAACGCTTAATCGGTTCCACAAGCTTTGTTGTCTATTTGAGCTTCACGAGAACATAAAGGATCAAGAAGAGCTAACGAGACGAAGGATGTCCGTCTCTGTTGAAGTGCTGCCCTCAACAATTGAACGCTGTCTCCAACGGCAACTATCCACGAAACTCCAGGAAGACTAGAACTCCTTCACTGCCTGTCAGCAATATCCGCAGACTATGTCAACATCCAGCTTGGGGGAGAGCATCCCCCGTGTACCAAGCTAAGTGTTTCCAACTTATCTATTTATGCCTTGTTAGAGCATGCTTGGTTAAAACAACTAAAAAAGATGCATAACCATAGAAACCCAGAAAAATTTCCTTATTTACCTTTTGGAGAGCTCTTGCAATCTGTCTTTAAAGTGATCCCTAGAATAAACTCTGCATGGAGATGATGAATAGTTGCTCTGCCGTAATTCCTTTCAAGTACCTAGTTTTCAGCCTTGCACTCTCTCGAGTTTTGGACACAAGCTTGTTTAGATTTGAGATTTGCTCTGAACCCGAAACTTGTGGGTAGCAAACACTTGATCTAAGTCTAGGTGGTTGACGGGTATGATATAGGAAGGTTTTGAGCTCATTGTCCATCTTGTTCCTAGAGATACTAGAGTTACGGAGAATTTATCTCGTGAAAATATTAAATTCCTGCATGATGAGTTCCTTTATGATGAGAGTTTAAATTCCTACCACACCATATATTCATGCTTACTAGATTAGGAAAACCCATCTATTTATATAGATCATCGTAGGCTTGAGTGTAGTTTTTATAGGCATTGAGTGTGGTTATCTTTGTGGACCCATAAGGAATCGGTCATACGGTTAAAGTCAATACTATGTGCTCTCCATCCATTGATCTATGCTACTTACATCCTCGAAGCATGCACCCATTTTATAAATGTTACATTCATTATGTGCTACTTGTCCTTAGAGGTACCACCGCATACGAGATCCATATCCACCACATATTGTGCTATCTCTACTCGGAGATACGCACTTATGCTTTCACCTACCACCGGGTACGCATTCCCCCACATATTGTCTTGTCTCTACCACGGAGATACGCACCTATCTTTGCTCCTACCACAGGAGTACGCATCCATCCATCCATCCATCCTTCCATCCACATACACATACTCCATTCATTTCACTTCATCCGAGAAAAGGTTCTACTCCTATCACGGGAGTGAACATCTAGAAATAATCATCGCCGTTCCATTTGCCTACATAAAAGCTCCGGTCGTTATCATTTCAAGTTATACACTCCCCGTTGCTAAAGTTAGTTTCGAGAGGATTGGTTCTATCTAAAAAAAAGAGAGAGAAAAGAAAAGAGTAGCCAAGTCCTTCCTTTCAAGAAGTTTCAAGAAGTTTCAAGGTTTCCAAATAAAGGGAGTCATGTTATCCCCAAAGGAGCAAGTGTAGAAGTAGATGTTCACCAGTTGAGTACCCCTCATAATCATTTTCCTATCACCATCATCCCATCATCATCCTATCATCATCTTATCATCCATTCCATTTCCTCATTCACATGCACATATGACTTTATTATTATTTTAGTTCCTATTGGATCCATGTCTTAACTGTGCAATATATGCAAGTGAGTTTGAGTGTCTCCCCACCTATGAGCTCCACATAAGCCTATTAGAAAGTAGGGTGAGAGAGAGCAGGCTCTTTCCACTATGCCTTAGTTCCATAAATACCACATATTCTGAGAGAAGAGAGAAGGCATACGCTACGCACATGCCTTGGAGAGGATCCAGAAATACCACAAATGAGAGACCTGAAAGGTTCATACAAGGAACTCTGAGTTTTATTTGAAAATCTTGCAAAAACTCCAGAATAATAGTTGATCAAAGAGCGAGAAACATAGCGCTTGACTTGACCGTTCTGTCTTTCAACTGCTCAAGACCCAAGTGACGGTTACAAGCCCCATGGTGAAAGGTAATATGAGTAAGTTTTGAGTCAGAATAGTTCACTCTAATTCGGAGGAGAGTTCTTGTTTGAACGCATGTGTACTTTTGAGGCATGAAAGCATTGTAGCAACTCCTGATCCACACTGAGTTTATCTTTGCTCAGGGACGAGCAAAAGGTAAGCTTGGGGGAGTTGTTGACGGTCGTTAAGTGCCAATTTTTACCGTCAACTAGACATGAGAAAGGACTAAAATATGTTCAGCAACTAGATATAGGGGTTATCTTGAAATAAATTCCACGAGTTTTGGTGAATGTCATTTTACGCGGGGTGTCGGCTGAAAATACCCAAGGAAGGCCCACATGTCGGGTTTACGGTTCAGTTAAGTGTGCAGTTTTTTTTTTTTACTAGCAGCTGCACATGATGACTATTTAAGTGTGCTGTTTTTTTTTATTTACTAGCAGCTGCACATGATGACTATTTAAGTGTGCAGTTTTTTTGTGCCGACAGCAGTAGCTATCTTGTGTATCTGATTTGCATGTCAGGCAGTAGCATCTAGCCTTGCAGCAGCAGTTCGCCCTACAACATGAGTTCAGTGTTGTTTGTTCAGCAAGAGGAGCTGTGCTTTTGCTGCAGGCTGGAGTTTACAACCTTAACCACATCTATGTTGTGCCTCGTTCTTTTGTTTCTTGTAAGAAATGCATTTCATTTACTTGCAGCAACAGCTACAATTTCTAGTTTAGCATCGGTCCAGCAGCAGCTGCAGCAGCTTTAGCCTAGCTTTTCTAATTTTAGGTGGGCAGGATGTGCAGACCCTAACTTATGATTAGTAGATAAGATTAGACAAATTAGTAGATAAGATTATCATAACTCTAATATACTGCAGATATGACATAGAACTGAGGGTAATTTAACATGCTCATTTGCATAATTCAATCAATATTCTATTGAAATTGAGAGAAAATTTTAGTCTTAGTTGAGAACTATTACTTGTTATTAACTTCCTGAGGCTAGAACAGAATTCAATTCAGCTCACTGAAATTCCTTTGTCCATCTTTATGTACTATTTTATCTACACCAAATGTATGTATTGTTTTTTTACCTACAATAACTATAGCTACTATTTGGATAGCTAAGTTGTTTCCTTAATAATACAGGACAAGGTTATGGAAGGATCACATATTGATCAAATAATGAGGTGGAACTAATAAATGCAAATATATTTACACTTGTTTGGTGTAGCAACTTGGCGCTGGATGCATACCCAGTTCAAAGAGACCAATGAATTGTTGCGAGCTGTCCTGAAACTTTGATTGAGTTAGGTATGAATGCAGTTTTTGAGGATGAGGCCCAAATTTTACTCCGGAGACCCAAGAAGAAGTGAAGGGGATGCATACCAAGTTTAAAGAGACTAATGCACTCATGCGAACTCTCCTAAAACTTCAGAAAGAGTGAGGTAGGTAGAAATGCGGTGTGTGAGGATGAGGCCTTTGCGCCTAGGCTTTTGCTACCTTGTCGTCCTCGAATGTGTGAGGATGAGGCCTTTGCGCCTAAGATTTTGCTACCATGTTTGTCCCGGAACTTTGTTAGAATGTTTGTACCTTTGTGGTGGAACCTGGAGCTTTGGGCCGGAAGTGGAATAGGTGCTAGAACCCGTTAATTTTTGTGTATGCATTATGACTTGAGACCTATAGTGACTATGATTTGTGAATTGTGATGTGAATCATGTGGATGATTTCTTGGCTGGTATAAATCTGTCAACTTTGTGTATTGTGATGGGATGAAACATGAATGCATGTCGTCCGAAGATGCCTTTGGTTGTGACGCCGTACGGTCGTCTTAAAATGCCCCGAGTGAACATACGTTATATGACAGAACAACCCGTCATGAAAGCTAACATACATTATATGACGCGCAACCGTCGTCACAAAATCTTGTTGGAGTCTGACCTCCAGAACCCCTTTCATGACGACAAGATGATTATGTGACGCGTTGACCACACAATACGTGACACTAAGAGGCATCATAAAAGGTTACTTTATGTGACGACATTTGCTCTCCATCACAAAAAGTCTTGACATTTTGTGACGGTTGTGCATAAAATCGTCACGAGGTACTTTTTTTGACGGTCGATTTGTGACGACCGGCGTGACGATGACTTTTCGTCACGAAGATCTTTATATGACGATTTTTGTACTTTACATGACACTTTGCCTTTGTCATACTATCCTAGTTTTCTTGTAGTGGTGACAACAAGTGACAAAAGGTGGAGCCACAATCTGTGACAGGTGGGGACAACAACCAACCGACCTTGGCTGGTCCCACAAGTCATAGGGGAGTCGGCCGATCCCCCTGGTGGCCAGCCAAGTCGGTTGGCCTCCCACCGACTCCACCTACCTACCCACGTACTTGTTTCATCCGAGACCATCCATCTTGAGCGGTTTCAAGGTCGGTTTGACCCAAAGGCAAAGAAAAGACATCACGCGGATTGCTTGATGTGGAGGTGGAGTAGCCCCTACTCCACCTTCCCCTATAAATAGAGGCTGAGTTCACACTTGTAAATCATCTCTTATTCTCGAATCTCGAGAATCTCCAAGAGATCAAGCTAGATTAGTAGTTGTTAGTCTAGAGTGGGAGTTAGAGTCGAGTCGAGCAAGCTCGGAGTCTCGAGTCGTCTTCGATAGAGTTTGGGAGCTCTTGTATCTTTTTTCTTTTGTAAGACTTTATCTTTTATTAATATACTAGTCTTTCTTTACTTTGCTTAGTATTTACTTAGTGCAAGTCTATAGCCTTTATAGTCTTGTAGTGTGCTAAGTCTTAGTAGTGTAGTTGTCTTAGTTGGATTGTTCTCTATACCAACTCCACGTGTGTAGGTCAACGTCCTATCTTGCATAGGAGTTTTAGCTATCGTGCGTTAGCTATAGTTGTAAGAGTAAGTGAGCGTGGTGCTCATACTTAGTCTTATCGTTGGAGGCCGCTGGTCCGGACGGAACGATTGTGGGCGCACTGGCGGGAGGTGACAGATCCTGCTCGGTATTAGGATTCTCACCACGTACTTGGCTAGTTCTTAAAAGGCAGGGTGTACATAAGTTTGTAGCCGCTTTAACAGGGGTTATGTCTCCTGTTTTCTTGCCTACTCCCCTCACACAAGTAGTACGCACCAGTTTAGCTATTTCAGTTATCTACTAGGATTAAGTCCACTAGAGTTGAGAGATACATAGAAGTTCTTTACTCACTCGTTGTCATCCCACCTAGCTAATACTCTACCAGTTACCTTAGATTAGGATCTGTGCTACCTTACTTATCTATCTGTCGGTGTTTCGTATCCCGGGGGGTATGACACCAACAAGTAAATTTCTAAGCGTGCTCCCTAATCCGGATGGTGATGCAAGAAGGACACAAGGTTTTTTTCCTGGTTCGGGCAAAAAAAGGCCCTACATCCAGCGGGGGGAAGAACCGGCCGTGGTAATACCAATCGCTGCCGGCGTCTGGCAAGAACCGGCAAAGTGGCCACTGACAAAGACACTAAGATGGCTGCAACCTTCATCTTTTTTTTTCTACCGGATTGCTTTCTTCCTCACCGAGTACAAAATATGAATTTTTGCTTTCTTCCTTATCTTTTTTTTTTTGCATTACATATAAATAAATAAAAACAAAAATTCATAAGACCAACTTAATAATAAATTTTTCATTACATATGAATAGAATTCTTATATGAATTCTGCATTACATAGAGGATTGATTATATTCTAATAAATAATATTAAAGATCGACGACGGCGATCGTCACGTCGCTTGATCGCCGCCGCGATCACCACGCCGCCCAGCTGGCCGACGGCCCTAACGGGCGGGCCGCCGCCACGGCCGCTCAAGCGCCGCCGCGTGCAGCGCTTCACGGAGCGCGTCGGCCTCATTCTCGGCCCACAAGCGGGCCGCCCGCTCCACCTCCACCTCCTGGCGGAGCGAGGCAGCCTCCACCTCCGCCTCCCTACACCAACCCCGTTCCTGGGCGAGCTGCGCGCGCAGGGCTTGATTTTGATTCTCCGTCGTGCGCACCTGGAAGTTGGGGTTCACCGAACCCCGTCCTCTGCGGCCGCGGCCGCGTGCATTCATCGTCGTCGGAGCAGGGGATCGTAGGTGAAAGAGTAGTAGGAGGAGAAAGAAAGCGCCTGGTGAAGACGCCAAAGTCGAATGGCGCAGCTTTATAAAGGTCACCGAGCATGGGCGCTTCGGTTCCCCATTGCCGCTTCCAATTCCCCATGCTCCCTTTGGTTCCCACGCAGCCGCGAGGAAGACGAAGCATCCGGTAATTAATCCCGGCTTGGTCCCAACCGGCAGGGATGTATATAGTATCACTGCCGGGTCAAACCACAGGCCGGCAGTACTTTGGTTCATCGCTGCCGGCGCTTGCCACCAGCCGGCAGTGATTACGAAACCTTTATGTCCCATCAAGACAGCACTGCCGGTTCGTGAATACGACCGGCAGTGATGTTTTGACAAGACATAAAGCCTTGTACCATCGTCCTCTCGCTTTCCTCCTCACTCCATTCCGGAAACGGAGGAGCGCGCGAGCCATTTTCTCCAATGTTGCGGCACCTCGAAAACCGTGAGCTAGTACTTGAATTTTGAAGAATGCCTTGATCATTTTGCTTCATGGTTAGTCACAAGCATCCACTCCTTTGGTTTTCTAGATTCAATCTATGTTTTGATGGCTACATTGCTTGCTTGATTCTCATTGTAGTTCTTCCTCTCTCCTAAGGAGAGCAAATTCGGTGGGAACACTGTGCAAGGATTTCAAGCAACTTCGTTGGGAACATTGTGCTAGGATTCCATCATCCAAGAAGCTAGGTTGGTGATATACCTTAGAAAATTTTATGGTTTGATCAAGATGATTGTTAGTATGTGATGCTCGAATTAGTTCATTTTGTCGGAGTAGAGTAGATTACTTTACAATTTTGTTAAATTATTTAAGTGGACACATTCTTTGGAGCTACACTGTTCAATTTTTTCATAATTAATCCATAATTTTGTCCATGAAGCTAATTCACTAGGTACTACTTTTTTCTTCTTTTGTTTTGTGCAGAGATGGATCGAAAGTGGATGAATCTGCCTCGAACGGACAAGCTTTTTATGAAAGGCGTAAGAGATTTTTGCAAAGCTGCAGTAGCTCACGCTGGGGTTGGGAAGATGATCTTCTGTCCATGCAAAGATTGCATGAACGTTAGGATGATTTTGAATCCAGACACTATCATATCGCACTTGCAAATGAGGGGGTTCATGCCAAACTATATGACATGGTGTCACCATGGGGAAGTTCCTGTTTTTGATGCAGAGGGAAACAATGATGATGTGGACATGGCTGATGTGCACCACGACGACGATGACGACGATCCCAATGTCAACCTGGAACCTATTGCTGAGGTGCTTAGGAATACGCTAGCGGATGACACGGTAGAAGAAGATGGCATTTCTTTGATGCTCCGTAATGCAGATACCGGGTTTCTTAGTGGTAGTCAACTTAAAAAGCTAGAGAAAATGAGAGAGGATGGCAAGACACCATTGTTCAAGCATTGTCCTATGAGTAAATTGGAAGCCACCATCATGTTGTTGGAGTTCAAATCTACAAACGGGTTGAGCGATACAGGCTTTGATGACTTGTTAGGTAAACTAGGGAAAATACTCCCTGCAGACAGTGGGCTACCAGAAAATATATACCAGGCCAAGCAAATGATCTGCCCCCTTGGACTCGAGGTTGAACGAATACACGCGTGTTACAATGACTGCATATTGTACCGTGGCAAATATATTGACCTGGATAATTGCCCCATTTGTAATCATCCACGGTACAAGGCAGAGCTGTCGGAGGAGGAGGAGGGTACGAAGACGAGAAGAGGCCCCATAAAGGTCACCTGGTACTTCCCTATAGCTCCACGGATATGTAGGCTATTCGCATGTGCGAAGACAGCCAAGCTGCTGCGTTGGCATGGTGAGGAGCGTAAGAACGACGGCATGCTGAGGCATCCTGCCGATGGACAGGACTAGAGGACTCTGAAAACCATGTTCTATAAGGAAATCGGTGGAGATGTAACGAACCTTTGGGTTGCATTGAGCACGGATGGGATGAATCCTTTTGACCAGGTTAGAAGCACTCATAGCACGTGGCCAGTGACGCTCGTATATACAACCTTCGCCTCACCTCGTTATGAAGCGGTCGTACATCCGATGCCATTACTTGATCCAAGGCCCAAAGCAACCGGGAATGACATCGACACTTACCTAGAGCCGGTTGTCGATGAACTAGTGGATCTGTTCAAGAAGGGTGTTGAGCATGTTTGGGATGAGTACAAAAAGGAAGAAATCACTGTCAAGGTGGTACTTGTGGTTACAATCACTGACCTTCCAGGGCGAGGTTCCTTGTCTGGAGAGAAGACAAAAGGCTATACAGGTTGTGTCGAGTGTCTAGACAAAACTGATGCGGTACACCTACCCAATAACTCAAAAATGGTTGTATTTGGGCACCGTAAGTTCCTGCCTATTAAACACAGATTCCAAAAAAACAAGATAAATTTTAATGGAAAGGTTGAGACACGCAAGCCTCCTAAGTATCGAGACGGGAAACAGATACTTGAAGAACTTAACAAACTGGACGTTGTTCTTGGCAAGGGGCAAGGGGCTAAACGAGCGCCTGAGGAGAGCATCTGGAAGAAAAAATCAGTATTTTGGAAACTACCTTACTGGCCATTTTTGTCTGTACGCCACTGTCTTGATCCCATGCACATTACTAAAAACGTGTGCTTTCACACACTTAACACCTTGATGAACACCGGGGGGACACATAAGGATTCGTACGACACACGCAAAGACATGGAGTATTTGGGAATCGGCCGTAGCCGCATCCCGTGGTTCAAGAAAATGGCCAATATGTACTTCCGGTTGCGTCTTGGACACTAAGCAAGAAAGAGCGAGGACATGTGTTGACGGTCGTTAAGTGCCAATTTTTACCGTCAACTAGACATGAGAAAGGACTAAAATATGTTCAAGCAACTAGATATAGGGGTTATACTTGACGAATTCCACGAGTTTTGGTGAATGTCTTTTCTCGCAGGTGTCACCTGAAAATACCCAAGGAAGGCCCACATGTCGGGTTTACATAGAGATAATCGGGAACCGGTGAAAATTCTCAGTCTGGAAGGTTCGAGAAGGCTCGGACCAAACGGGAGCCCGAACCGGCTCGGTGGAGAGTCGGCCGCCCCAACCCTAGAGTCGGCCGACTCGGCATCTCGACCAATCAGAACGAGTCTCGCGAATCCCTGTTCCACCGCCTTTGAGGATGAATAAAAATCGTCCGTTTAGGTCGGTTTGATCCGAGGGCTGTGGTGCATCCTAGAGGGCTATATAAACAGGCCCCCGGCCCCCGGAGGAGGCATCTCTTAAACCCTAATTCATTATCTCCCGGGATCGAGTTGTAGAGGCATCCCTTGAATGGATGACTTCTCTTCTCTAGGGAATTAGAGCTAGACTTTCCAATGTAGTAGATTAGATCTAGATGAGAGTTAGGGAGAGGGGAGCTACGCTCCGGTTCTGGAGAAGTCTTCAGAGATTTGGTATGTCTTTGTATCTACTCTTTGTAAGACTTATGCTTTAATATATTTATCTTCTCTATCTACTTTATGCCTTTCATATGTATGCTTAGTATAGTTGTTACATTCTAGCATGGGATCTTCGCTCGTATTGAGTGCTCTAGTTATCATATGTAATTAGAGTAGTAATCGATAGTGTAGGCATGGTGTCTAGACCGTAGGTTACCCGAGGTTGCGCCCAATCCCACGGATAGTTGTGGTAGCCCAAGAGGTGACACGTCGGGCCTTTGTATTCCACCACGTTCGGGTTGATGTTTCGTAGAGCTTTTTGGCAGCCTTCCCCCGACTACTCTTTACCCAGTCTTCTTCGAGAGTCGGAAAGGTACTGTTGCTCCAAAGTGCTATTGTGTGATCGCTATACTTATCCATACCCTGTTATTATAGAACCAAAGTAGTAGAGAAGAACATAGGAACCTAGATCTCTCCCATTGTCCTCCCACTATATCTAGCTACTCATTTATCGCTTAATTCTCCTATTTGTGCTTATACATATATCCTATCATATATCTTTTACCCCGCTTTAGTCTAGTTGGTTTACTAAGTTAGTAGATACATGATGGTGATTTATTAGATTCTTTAACCCTTGCTTCCCCGTGGTAAAATATAAATAACGATACCAGGTTTACTCCCGGTAAAATGCTACAATGGTATGTTCTCAGTAAACGCGGAATCCCTCTTATTTTAGTTGCATTTAACAATTACCAACAACATGTTAATTTCATTCTTCGATAAACTAAAAGTTCCGACGGGTTACTGTGCAAACCCAAAGAGGCTAGTGAATAAGAAAGAACGCAAGTTCAACTATGGACCTATGAAGGCCCATGACTGTCATGTCATTATGACTCAATTTCTCCCAGCTGCCTTTCGTGGTATCCCGACGGAAGATGTTCGCAAAGTGGTCACAAAGTTGTGCTGGTTCATGAATGCGATCTCGAAAAAGGTCATTGATCCGACCATGCTACAACAGCTACAGGACGACATTGCTGAAGTTCTCTCTAGTTTAGAGATGCAATTTCCACCAACTTACTTTGATATGTCAGTCCATCTTCTCATTGACCTGGTTGACCAAATAAGTGCACTTGGTCCAATGTACCTACATCAGATGTTCCCTTTCGAAAGGTTGATGAAAGTTTTCAGGAAGTATGTTAGGAAGAAATTCAGAGCTGAAGGGAGCATGGTTGAGGGATGGTCAACGGAGGAGTCCATTGAATTCTGCACAAATTATATGGACATCAACAAGGCAGGAGTTCTTGAGTCCCGTCACCAAGGCAGACTAGGTGGCAAAGGCACACTAGGTAGGAAACCGTGTACAGTAGATGACTATGTGTCTTGGACACGTGCTCAATTCACTGTTCTCCAGCAAGCCAAGGAGGTGATGCCATACATTGCAGAACACCGTCAAGAGTTGCTACGTAAGTATCCGCAAAGGTTACAGGCTTGGCATCATAAAAAACATAAAACCAAATTTGTTGGCCGGTTGCGACGTCGCTTGCTTACGAACGTTGGGTAATCAACTGGACAAATTAGCCGGGGGCCTTCTAGTCACTTTGTAAAGTACCAAGGATATGAGGTCAATGGTTTCACATTTTTCACCGAAAAGCAAGATGAAAAGAGTGCAAATCGAATAGTGGTGTTTGTTTCAATGCGAAGACGAAGACGGCAATGTGATTGAGACATACTATGGTGTCATAGAGGAGATATGAGAGCTATCGTATGGCTTGGTGCAGGTAGCCCTTTTTCGCTGCAAGTGGGTCCATCTAAACGAAATCAAGAAAGAACCAGATGGGTTGACATCTACGCACGAACGGTTAACATCTTTTGCCTTCATCCTCGCAAAAGATGTTATGCAAGTGTTCTACGCAACAGACAATGCCAACAACACGAGAAGTGTAGTCTTTCAAGGCAAAAGAAAGATTGTCGGCGTCGATGGAGTGACAGATGAAGAAGGCTACAGGGGCTATGAGAAAATTCCTGCATTCGGGTCGACCGTATCCCTAACTAACATTGGAGAGGGCGACGAACCAGCTTACATAAGGCGCGATCATAATGAGGCCCTTATTGTTGATCCATCTGAGCATAGTTAGATTATTCATAACTATGTAATCTGTAGTCGGACGCTGTTCACCAACTATATATATGTATTCTAATTAATATTACTTGTGTACCTCTAAACTAGTATATGATAGTTATTTTTTTTAATTTATTGAATTGAACTTCTTTTTTATAAACAATATATAAAAGATATGCCTTGCACTTAGGACACATACTATACAATACCTCAAGCGGTCAAAACTCAAATTCATTTTTTCGTGGTCGAGCCCTGAGTTCGAATCCGGTGGGCGCCACCCTTTTTAGGATTTGATATTAATAAAAAAATACCTGCCCGGCCACCTCTGCAGGAATCCAAGGTGGGCTCGACTTATTATTTTAAAAAATGTAACCGTTGGACCCTATAACTACCGGTTCTTATCACAAACCGGTAGGGATTTTATATCACTACCGATTTGTGAGAAGAACCGGCAGTGATATGGAGATTCCAAGTGGAGTGCTCCTGCTCCCTCTGATCACCACAGCAGGAGCACTGCTCCCACCTACCACGACAAGAGCTCTATAAAAAGGCCCTCCAACCGTTAGAGCCTCTCCATGACAATGGCTACTTGTGTTTGTGTTCTTAGATTCTCCAGTATTTCTAAATACATAGCTTCTTTGTGGCAGAAAGCTCTCCACATACGAATATCGACATGCTTCGTAGTAGTCACCAAAATGGTGCATAGATTGGTGCTAGAAGAATTCTACTCAATAGCTATGCAACATTTTAGTGTCTCCAGCGAGGAAGGAAACAATTTCCTCCTGGGGTCTTGGTGTTGCTAGTATGCGGATGGCTTGGAAGTCCCAAGATTGGGCTTGCAAGTCCGTACGTGAAATCTACATGGCCGGAGAAGACATTGAAGATTCCACTGAGAGATGGCCATGCACGCGCCGGTTGCTTCGACTGTCGCACGGAGGAGTTCCTGCCGGTGCGGTTGCCTTCCTTGATCGTCTCGAAAGGCATAGTTCATAACCACCTCGTCACTTTCTTGGACCATAGGATGCTAGAAGAATCCTACTGAGGTGGTTAAATTATAATGTTTTGATAGACATGGATGGTAACATTGACAGTGAAAAAAATGGTCTTTGTTATCGTATTTGTAATTTGTTTATATTGTTTTTTCTTTTCTATCTTTGTAATCTCTCAGAATAAATATATCATTGTTTTTCCATTGTTCTTACTTCACACATTCCTTCCTTTAAAAATCTTACTTCGCGGTTCCATATCTTTGAGCTAAAAATAAATATATTATAAAGTTATTTAAAATTAAAAAAATCTAGTTATCTAAAAGAAATACGACGCAAAAAGGCACCCTATTGTTGGATTTACGCCGACCACGTCGGCGGAATCAAAGGCGTTCGAGAATCCAAGGCCCGGGCCCACTGCGCCGGTCGGCGAGCTGCGTCCGCGATCGGCTCGGATGTCTACACAAAAAAAAAATGGCCGTTGGTGGCCAATCACCGCGCTCTAACCACAGGGCCGGCACCGGTAGAGCCCGCGTCCACGCCGGCTCGGATATCTACACAAAAAAATGGCCGTTGGTGGCCAATCACTACCGCTCTCACCACGAGACCGGCACGGTAGAGCTGCGTCCGCGATGGGCTCGACTTTTTATAAAAAAGGCCGTTGGAGGCCAATCACCGCCGGTTTTGAATAAGAGCCGGCGTAATATGAGACTCCTTATTGGGGGGCATGCTCCCTCGATCGCGAGCACCGCTCCCACCTACCACGGCGGGGGTCTATAAAATGGCCCTCCTCCAAAGATAGAGCCTCCACCATGGTTTGCGGTATCATTCTCCTTATTTCTCTAGTTCATTCTTTCTTCCTGATATTTCAAATACATGGCTTCTCTGTGGGATCAAGCCCTCTACATCCAAATATCTTTAGGCATCATAATAGTCCACCAAAATGGTGCACACATTTGGTGCTAGAAGAATTCTACTGAAGATTAGCTGAGCCGAATGTTGGGGTACCCGGCGACGGCGCAAACAAGTCCTACGAATGCGCAAGCAATTCCTACGACTGTGCTTGCAAGTCCATGGAGTTTTCGCCATCGTCATAAATCACCGAGGTCATGCAAATCAACTTTTGCATAACCTCCTTTATAATCTCAACAGGCGTAGCTCATAACCACCTCCACTGCAGGATGCAACAAGAATTGCACTGAGGTGGTTAAATTACAATGTGTTGATACACATGGATGTAATTTTAGTAAAAGGTCTTTGTTATCGTATATTTAACATGTATTTTATGATTTTTTGTCTTCTATCTTTGTACTCTTTCTAAATAAATATTTCACTATTTACTATTAGAAGCCCTCTTTCCCATGGTATTGTTTTTGCACACATATCTATGTTGGTCTAAAATTAAATAAAAATACATTTCCCCTACCTATCTATCCCTGGACACTAGTGCTGCATGCATCCATGCATCGATTGCAGCATCCATGCATCGATTGCAGCATCCATGCATCGATTGCAGCCTGCGAGCATGTCAATTCTGACATGGCAGGGGTATCACTGCCGATTCTTGGAAGGCGCCGGCAGTAATGTAGTATCACTGACGGTTTTAACCACGGTCCGGCTGTGAATGTTACGTATCATGGCCGGTTGTTGTTCCATCTATAAAATGTGGAGCCGGCCACATGCATACTCCGCCAACGCAAACTCTGAGTTCACTTCCACTCTCACTTCTTGCCAAATCAACTTCGACGTAATTTCGCAATGGCCCCAGGGATATTACTATGGTACATATATAATTTCTATATAGTTTTTGCATTCGATTATTTTTTTAGCTAGTTCGTTTTAATTTACTCAAGTTTTATTTATGATATATTTTTGTTCCTATATTTATTATTGAATTTTATCCATCAGGTCTTATGCACAATGTACCACCTCCGCTACCGCCACCACTGCCACTGGGTTTCCACCAAAGCGCTGAGCCATTTGCTCCTGATGTGCCCGTTAGGCCATTCCCTAGGCCAGCTATTGTATAAATCACTTTCCAATATCTCATATGTTTTTTGCGCTCATAAATAAATATATTTAGTTAAATATATGATTGTTGAATTATTGCATTTTATTTTATGTCACAGCTCATAGACCCATTACAATGGCTACATGAAGCACTTACCCCGTTCTCTGTTGATAATTGGAACATGGTCACGACACCTGCTGACACCAATCCTCAGCTCTGGCAGTGTGATATTAGTTTTACCATCCCTTCAAGGCGCCCAAATGGTACCGAGAACAATATCCGGCGAAGGGGGGCACTGGGATTCTCCCAGAGGAGTGCCCAAGAAGGTGCCGTCAACCTCTGCATACATGCACTTCGACATGTTGGATTCAATATCCCTGATTTCTCGTACTACAAGGAGATGGCTTTGCGCTACCAAGGTTACACTGCTATATCACTTAGCGAATGGACCGCGGGAAGCAACACTTTTGATGTGGCACAATCAACATATATATATATATATATATATATATATATATATATATATATATATATATATATATATATATATATATATATATATATATATATATATATATATATATATATATATATATATATATATATATATATATATATATATATATATATATATATAATTGGATCATGCACATAATTTGTTGTTTAATTATTAGGTAGTAATATTATTATCTTTTTTGCACCACTTGCAGATTGTGTCCCATGATGTTACATATTCTTCATGTGGTTTGATGGCCATTCTAAACCAACCTACAGATTATTTCGGGTACGATTGGGATTGGGTTGACACCAATGGCTTGGACACAGAACAAGGCAAACAATTCGGCATAAGGTTCACTAAGCAGCACATTGATGAAGTTTCAGTAGGTGATGTCTACGATCGACCATTCGTTGTGTCTCACGTGGCACGGGAGAGTGCACTCATAAGGGCACTGCACTATATCGATACTGAGAGAGGATACACGATCAGAGATATCAACTGGCACATGTGGTTACTACAGTGGGTCAATGTGAATGGTCCAATCCCCTAGGTAGACAGTGAATCTAATAATAGTTGGTTTGCAAGGTTGTAGTTTTATTTTGTTTTAGTTATAATTTGTTTGCTCTAGTGTTTAATTGGTCTCAACACTTTGTCAGATGCAAACATGTCCTATGTATGAAATGTAGACCTTGTTGAGTGGAACAATCTTGGTATTCATGAGTTCTCGAGTTGAGGCCATCTAAGGTTTCGAAAACTGGCATGTAGCAGTGAAAAATTCAAAATTTAAAATTTGAGCTCTTTGAATGTTGTGCAGATGCAAAATTGTCCTATGTATCAAGTGTAGGACTTGATGAGTTCGATAATCTTTGTAGCTGAGGACATGGTTCGGTCAAAGTGTATTTTGTAAAACAAACAAGGTTGACCTGGTCAAACTTGGTCAAATGAGGCACTAAATGATCTCAAATGAAAAACTTTTGAATACAAAAGTGTTAGAACTCATCAAGATCTATATTTGATACATAGGACATTTTTTCATTTGAGAAAGTGTTAGGAAACACTACACAAAAAATACTGTTTAAAAATCCAATTTACAAAAACTCCTGCGTTGAACAATCACACGCTGCATCAGCTAAGAGCCGGCAGTGATCACGATCATTACTGCCGGCTATCTCCCCAAGCCGGTAGGGATGACAAGAATTGCTGCCGGTTTGTCGTTTGGAGCCGGCAGTGATGGTGTCTGGTATATAAACGAACGGGCGGGGAAAATGAAAATTTCATTTCCCCCTCATTTCCCCGCCCGTTCTCCCTCTTCTTCACCACCGTCCGCCCGACGCCGCAACGACGAGGACCGCCACCACCCCACGTCGCCGCCGCCCGCGTCGAGGAGCAGCTCCACCGTCGCCCGTGCCGACGAGGACCGCCACCACCCCGCTCCGCTGCCACCCGCATCAGCAGCCCTAGCGCGACAAGTCGAGCACGCCGTGCGCGCCTCTGGTGCCCAGTGCTCCGGCGCGCTGAGCGCCAACGCCGCTGCCTACTCCACCGGGCGTACGCACCTCCGCCTTCTTCTTCTTGCAGGTCACAACATTTGGAGCGCGCGGTCGTAGGGCTTCTCTCGTCACGAGGTAGGTACCCTCCACCCTGCCCCTTACATGTTCGACGAAATGTTTCTGAGCGTCGCCGCCTTCACAGACACCGAACTCCAGCGCCACCGCCCCCCTGCCGACGAGCACCGTCGCCCGCCGTGTGGAGGAGCATCACCAGAGGCCCCTCCTCAATCCCTAGCACCTCGCGCCGACGAGCACCGCCGCCCGCCGTGTGGAGGAGAACCTCCAGCGGCCGCTTCCTCCATCCCCAGCTTCTCCGCGCCGACGACAACCACCGCCGGGCCCTTCCTCCTGCGCCACCGCCAACACTCCGACGAGCACCACCACGCCCCTTCGATCGGCGCGCACCGTGCTTCACGCGGTTAGCCATCGATCCTCCCCTCGCTCTTAGATGATAAGCTCTAAATGTTACGCTAAATGATATGCTAATTGATATCTTTGAATGTTATGCTAATTGATATGCTAAATGACATGCTAAATGATGTTAAGCTCAAAAATGTTATGCACTAAAATGATGATATGCTATACAATTAATGATGATATGCTCTAAATGATGCTCTAAAATGATGATATGCTAGATGATATGCTCTAAATGACGCTCTAAAATTATGATATGTAGTCAACCATGGCAGCATACGACGATAATTATTCCTATCCTCAAAGGCGGCGGAGGCAGATTCACGTACTCCACCTCGATTGGTGGAGATTGGGAGGCTCAGTCTTCTGACATGGGCCAATTTACCCTGCTCTGCTTCCTATTCTACAGAATCATGACATGTGGGGCCTCCTTGGTTCTCTTTTCGATAACCCCGCAAATAGACAATCACCAAAACTCGTGGACTCCTGGCTGTAACCCCTATATCTAATAGGTGAACTCATATTAGTCCTTTCTTGCTGCGTTGATCTGTGATAAAATTGATACTTAATGATCGTCAACAAACTCCCCCCAAGCTACCTTTGCTCGTCCCCGAGCAAAGATAGACCTGATGGATCGCTTTCACTCTCACAAGTACACATGCGTTCAAACAAGAACTCTCCCTCCTGGATGAAGAGTGAACTATCCCGACTCAAAACTCACTCATATTACCTTTCACCATGGGGCTTGTAACCGTCACTTGGGTCTTGAGTAGTTGAAAGTATGTTGTTCATGTTGGTCGTACTCCGGAATCTATCGAACTTGGGAGGATTGCAACGCTCAAATACATCGCTACCCCGATAATTTGCACAAGAAGTACTACTACGTAAGCGACGTTGTGAGGGCCTACAATGAGTGGAGGCTTGCGAACCCTCGCCGGAGCGGACATTGGAGATTGAAGAGCATGCGCCACCGGTGATTTTAGAGCCGCCGCACTAGTGATCGAAGAGAAGCCACCCGTCTTAGATGGGAAGACTAGGGCGATCTTTGCTCCTTATTCTTGGAAAGATGCCATGCTTGTGCTTATGGCTATTGTCATTGCTTTTTTTTATTGGGAAGTCGATGTGGAGTAGTTTGTCAACTTAGTAGCATGTGTTCAATGAAACAATGAGTGGTTTGGCACTTAATATTACACTATGTAATAAATCTTTGCCCTTTTTTTCATAATAATTGTGCCTAGTAAACACACGAACTAACCATGATCATGTCACAGCCATGGGTCGCATTCCCCGTGCCCGAAAAAACCTTGGGGAGCAAGCTACGGGTGACAATCAGGCTAACCAAGCAAATCGGGATGCCGATAGCCCGAGTGATTTTCTGGACCTACGCGGTTATGACCAAGATAACCAACCTAACCAGGTAAATTAGGTGTGATTTTATGATGTTGCCACGTCCGTTAATCAATTGATAGAGGGTATTAACTTACTCCTATTTTTAGGAGGAACCTACGCCGGCCAATGCGGAGGCCAATGCGGAGGCCAATGCGCGGGCCCAAGCGCCAGAGGGCTCGGGTCGCACCAGAGTCAGAACCAAGCGTGGCCCGACAAAGCTTCACCAAGACAAGCATTATCGGGTCACAAGATTTGATGAATTCGGGATGCCGGCCTCACCGGAAATTGCTGTGAGAAAATACTCCTCAACCCTCGGCATCCTTGTTAGGGACTTTGTCCCCTTGAAGTACTGGAAGTGGAGGGGCAAAGAACCTGAAAATCCGAAAAAAAAATCGGAAGATCCAGAAGATCCAGAAGATATGGAAAATCCAAAAGCGGTGGACCCGGCTGTGGTCCCTGCTAGTATCAAGAGAGAGATATGGGATTCACAGATCCCAAAGTATTTCACTTTCCCTCCAGAAGGCCCTTTATTTAACAGAGAGAAGGCCCGGAAGAAAACCTACGAAAAAATGGGGTCAATGTTCAAGTATTTTAGGAGTCAAAATTACAAGAAATATATACTTACACAAAATCGAGATCCAGACTTTGCGCATGGAGAGTTGGCCAAGCAGGCGCCATTCTGGGAGGAATTCAAGGAGCACTGCGCCTCCGAGGATTTCCAAGCACTTAGCATGAAGAATCAGGAGAACTCGCAGAAGTCAGACAATCCACATCATTGTGGCTCCCGTGGATATGCCAAGTTGGTGACCGTTATTGAGGCGGAATTTGAGAAGCGGGCTAGACTTATGGAACAAGGGATTGCAGTTGAGACTGCAGATTAGGAGGATAGGGCGATAATGTACTGTATCGGGAGGAAGTGCCGTCACGGTGATGATGGGAGCTTCAATGTCTTAAATAATCCAAAGAATACAAAGCGTATAGACGATCCAGTCATCAGCGCCATCGTCAAGAGGATCTCCCAGGTCCAAAACGAGGTGAGGCAAGGCACTCGCAACTCTAACAGGGAGAACGATGTGCTCACCCAAGCACTTGGGAACAGGGAGCACCCTGGTCGCACCAGGGGAACCGGTGTGGTTAATTGGTTCGAAGGATTCCCGGCCGAGGCCAATACTTACCGGAGCCGCGACCGGGGAAAACGGGAACGAGTGGAAGAGACAAGGAGGATGATTCGGGAGCTGGATGAAAAATGGGAATCCAGGGTTGCAGCTATCGTTGAGGTGAAAGTCAGCGAAGTCCTGGCCTCCCGTCAAATGGAGGGTCTAGCACCGGACCTTATGCTACAGCAGAACCTTACACTACATCAAAACCGAAGGTCAAGTTGTGGCTCTACCCCTATTGTAAGGGAAGACCCGAATGCGCCTCATCCGTTGGACAACATCAGTGAAAACGTCAATGTCAGGCTGTACATCCAACAGTCATGGACAAAGGACAAGGTAGCGATTGGCCGAGCCTGGCCTGCGGGAGATGGCACCATTAATGGCACCCCGATTCCACCGGGGTATGCCCATGTGACCATCAACATGGTACTTGAGAAGAAGTACAACAGGATACTGATTGAGCACCCCGCATCGCAGTCCATGCCGAAACTTGGCCAGAACAAGGGATGTCATGTGGCCTGGCGTAAGCGCCTCATTAAGCTTGAGCACGAGTTGTCCTCGGACGAAGAGGATGAGGAAGAGGGCCAATGCAGCTCTCCCTTACCATCTTCGAGCGGAGGACAAGCCCCTGGGATGCAAAGAACCACGGGGACGACCTCTCCTCCTCGCCAGCACTCTCCTCTTCCAGGTTCACATCCACCTCCACCTCCACCTCCACCTCCTACTCAGCAGAAGACACTGCCATGTCCACCTCCACCTCCACCTCCTACTCAGCAAAAGACATTGCCATGTCCACCTCCACTGTTGGCGTTTCTTAGTGTGTGTAGCCAAATCCGCAAGCGCACGGAAATCACCGTTATAGCACTTCACCCGGTGAGGAATCGGGTATCGTATTTCTTTCACGAAGAACGGCTTGTGAGTTAATTCTAACCAGAGGTTGCCCAGAGATGGAGTAGGATAGCTTAGGTAATGAGGTTTTCTAGGGTAATGGGCCTAGGAGATGGCTAAACTCGTTGCTAAACTTCTTACTTCGGGCACCGGATCGCACCCGGGTCCGCCAAGTGATGCCGGCTGAGGCTCTACGCCGTAGCCGGACGTGGGGGATTACAAGGGACGGTCGGGGCTATCACCACCCGCCGCCTACCACCTCAACCATGGACTACGAGGCAAACGAAGGTAGGTCCTAGCCTAGACACCACGTCTATGCCAGTTGCTACAACTCTAGCGGTGGCCAGGAGCTCCCGTCTCTATCAGGGGTCCTCTTACTAGAGCTTCCGTCACGGGGACGAACGACGAACCCGCAAGAAGATAACAAGCAAGAATAACTTACTCAAAGGTATTACCGAAAGATGAACACGATGTCTTACTTCAAGTAGCAAGACGCCGTAGAGGTACAAGCGAGGAGGAGCCGACAAGTCCGGCACTCCGCCCCGTGGAAGACTAGCTTCCCGAGAGCTCTCTTGAAGAGAGGCTCTACTCTTGCTCCTCTCTCACTCCTTACTTCTATTCTAGCTAGGCTAGGTAGAGTGGCTCTACTCTCTCTATTGTACACTTGTGGAATGGAGGTATGGTGAAGAGTGAGAACTAAAATGAATAATGAATTGTTATTGAAGGGGGGAGGCTTGCCCATGCTTATATAGTAGTGGGATGGTCGGTTTCCATAGGGCAAATGTCGAAAACACCCCCGAACCGACCATCAGAGGCGGCAAACAAACCGACCAACCGGCCGGGCCCGGGCCGCGCTCGGACGGGCGCGCGCGCGCCGAGCGCGCTCGCGCTGGGCCGGGCCCCGCCGGCCTTCGGCTTTTCGGTTGCCTCCTTGTTGGGCCCCGGTCGGCCCATGCTTGGTTATTCTGTTGGGCTGGCCTTGAAATTGGATTTCCCTTCTTTTTCTCTTGTTTTGCTTGGACCAAAATAAAAGATGTTTTCACCCATGTATTTTTCTTCATGTCTTGGTCCATTTTAGGTGAAAATTAAGTATGTCCCGCAAAACAAAGATTCTACACCACCCGTGGAAATAGTTAGAGTAGAGGCCTATTCTAGGTGAAAATTAGTGTTGCCTAGACTAGAGTTGGCGGGGTTAGAAATGAGTTTAAGTACCGCCAACAACTCCCCCACACTTAGCTCTTTGCTCGTCCTCGAGTAAAGGATGAAGAACTAGGTGGTTGTATTCTCCCAAGAGTTGACCTGCATACAGATTATTCCAAGCTTTTCCTGCATTTGTGAACATTCATGGTGGCTACCAAGTTATCTTATTGCTATTGAAGGAGGAATAGCTTGGAATCAAGTCAACTCACACTACCCATGCTTTGAGACTTGAGGTTTTAGAATTTTCGCAACAGTTAGCCTTAGCTCCTCATGTGATGCTCTCGAGTCGCTCTTTTTTAGGTGGCTAGTCCTGTCCAGGTGTTCTTGATCATCCTACCACTACAGGCTGATATGTGGAGTTTTGGGTATGGATGATGAACATAGTTTCAATGTCAAGCCAGCTGGATGTCGTGAAGAGAAGGCCATATCCCTAGATGATGCAAGTGCAAGTGCAAGTGTAGAAAATATTTGTGGACTCTTGATCATGCTTTCTCTCTTATTGAAAAGAAGATGCAAGAAGGTATGGACTTGAAGAACAACTCTAAAACTTGCTTTATTTCTTTCTCTCTCTTTTTTTTCTTTTCTTTTCTTTTCTCTTTTTTTTTCTTCTTTTTTTTTCTTTTCTATTCTCAAGACCTTGGAGAAAGAGAACTCTTCCTTATTCACGAACCATGCTTCTCTTTGTAGGATTTTCTAATAACAGTCCATACCTTTCTTGAATGAATGATGGAGAGAGAGATGCATGACTTGTTGATAGGAGTATTTTGGTGGAAGAGGGAGAAAATATGGAAAATATGTGCTCAATTCTCGGTGTAAGAATTTGAGCGTTTTTTGGTGGAATGGTGGATGAAATGAGTGCGCGACTTTCACTGTGAGAGTCGGCATATTTATTTGGCGGGCGAATGCTGTGCGCAGCTCTCAATGTGAGAGTCGGAATATTTATTTGGTGGGTGAATGCAATGATCTTGAGGATAAGGCCATCTCTAGCACGAATCTCAAGACTTGACATCGCTATAAGTGGCTAAACAGGTTTTGTAAGCATAAGCGTAGATTTTTTGGCTCTGGTAGGACATAACACTTATCACATGAGGAACATTTGCTAAAAAGTTTTTGAATTTTTGCATAAAAATACCCAAGTCCATTGCACGAGTTGGTAAGTATCATATCATTCTACTATATCTCACCCGCCAATAACTTAGATAAAACATGGGGTCCCTATTGCACGGGTTGTTCACACAATCACGATAGCAAGGAATAAAAAGTATGCAAGTCGTTCTCAATTGGCGAAAATAAGAGATGGAGTTTGCAACATTTTTAGTTTTATTTATTTTATTTTCAGCAATAAAGGGAGTTAGCAAGGAGTGAGAGTGCGCGCAAACTTGTGTTTTTGTCGTGTTGAAAATCTTTGCGCGTCAAGGAGCGAGTGCCTCCCCCACACTTGTTTTTGTACCGTCTTTTTCTTAAAATGCATACAAAAATAAGTGGAGACAAGACACACAATATATATCTATATAATAAATATTTCATTGATAAATCAAAACTTGATACAAGAGGCACACTTTAGGGAATTGAAAACTTTGGAAAGGGAAATGATTGAAAGGGAAAGAGCGTGTGTGCCTAGTTGCTAAAGACGAGGTTCTTCGAGGGCATGCATGACTCCGTGCTTGCGAGCCATTTCTTTCAACTCCTCAAACATTTCTACATGGTATGAGTTGATTTCGTCCTGGAGCTGGACCTCATAGGTTCGCCCTTCTGCCAACCTTCCCCTAAGGTGGCGAATGTAACTAGAGATTTCCTTAATTTTCCTATTCAATTCTGCTCTAGTAGGTTCTTTCTTTTTCGGAGGATCCTCTCCGAAGATGCCGTCAGGTTGCCCTTGGATAGGTGGGTCGCAAACGAGGTGAGGGAAACATGGGTAGCGACCCCCGGATTTACTAAACAACCCTTTCCCTTGTCTTCCATTTGGCAGATTCGTTCCTCCTACGGTGTAGGAGAAACTTGGGGCCTTAAATGACGAAGATCCGGCTGACGTGGCCTTGTAGCGCTTGCTCGGGTAGGCATCGCCACCCTTGCTGCCCTTCAATGGAATTGCGCTAGCGGCCACCGGGGTCTCTTCATTTTTCCTCTCTAGGAACTTTCTAGCGAAGGAGAGGGCTTTCTCCTTGTTAAACCCGGATTGGTAGGAACTAAGGCCATGGCTAAGGCTAGAAATGCTTTCTTTGGAAAGAGAGAGGGAGAGGTAGAAGACAAGGCTTGTCTTGGTGTGAAGAGAATGAGAGGAGGAGGGTGGTATTTATAGGAGAGAATGACCCATCCTCGCATCTCTTGCGCATCAGGATCAGAATCACCAGGATCATCAGCATCAGCACAGCACAGGAAGGAGATGGGAGAAAATCGGGCACCAGAGGGCGCCAGTTAGGCGCGCGCGCCTGAGGCGCGAGCGCGCCAGTCTGGGCGCCGCTCGGCCCCGGTTTTCTTCCATCTCAGGATGATGCTGTTTGATTCTCGAATTTGTTGGTGATTTTGATTCTACTGGCGCGAAAATTCGATTGTGATTGAAAATCTAGAGGATTTTGGATATTTTGGATATAAAATTATTTTTTTTAAGACACAAGAAAGATAGAATAAATGAAAGTCATGCCTTGAACTAGAGCAAGGAATTATCTGGCATGACTAAATCTATTCTATCAATTTCTTGATCTAACCTTGCACGATAAGAAGGCTCAAGGAAAGGTTTTAAGCGGTGGGCATTTACCTTTGAGATGTTACCGTTGTCGTCCTAGATCGTGATTGCGCCATGAAACGATGTGTCGACGACGGTATATGGTCCCTTCCATTTGCTTCTAAGCTTTCCTTCACCGAATAATTTCACCTTGGAGTTGAATAGTAGGACCTTGTCGCCTTGCCGAAACTCCTTGGGCTTTATCCGGTTATCGTGCCACCTTTTTGTTCGCTCTTTGTAGAGCTTGGCACGTGGTACGCCTTCTCTCGCCATTCCTCAAGCTCGAGAGATCTGCCTGCGGCGGTTTCTTCCGGCTAGCTTGAGGTCCATGTTCCAGCTTTTAATTGCCCGAGGCTCGATGCTCGAGTTCTCGGCAAATGGCAACTCTTTCCATACACGAGCCGGAACGGTGACATGCCAATGGGGGTTTTGTAAGCGATCTGTATGCCCGAGTGCATCGGGAAGCTTACTTTTCCATCCTTTCCCCATGTCATCGATCGTCTTCTGTAGGATGTTCTTGATCTGCTTGTTCGAGGTCTCAGCTTGGCCACTGGTTTGTGGGTGGTAAGGTGTGGCGATGTTGTGCTTGGCCCCCAGCTCTTTTAAGAATGCCCTGAAGGTTCGATCAATGAAATGTGACCCACCATCGCTGATCACCATGCGTGGTGTACCAAAGCGAGGGAAGATTATTTCGTGGAACATCTTTCGAGCATGCTTTGCGTCAGCTGCGCGGCATGGCATGGCCTCCACCCACTTGGAGACATAGTCGACGGCAACAAGGATGTACTCGCCGAGTCTTGGGACTTCCGAAAGGCCCCATGAAATCAATGCCCCACACATCAAATATTTCTATTTGAAGGTTGAAGTGGAGGGGCATTGCATTGCGAGCCGTGATGCCACCTTGGGCGGCACTTCCGACACCTCCGAATGAATTCTTTGGTGTCGGATACATCGTCGGCCGGAAGAATCCGCCTTTGCCGCGCATTTTTGCTTGAGTGCGGAATACTCCATAGTGGCCTCCGTATGGTGCCGAGTGACAGCTTTCAATGATCTCGCATCCCTTCGCTGCGTCGGCACACATCTTCTTAGTATGCCATCTCGAGCACACTCGATACAGTGCGGGTCATCCCACGGATGACGACGGCTCTCAACCTCCGGCTTTTTCCTGCTTTCGCCGGGTGGTACATGACACGCAACCATGTAATTCACAATGTTTGCATACCGGGGGTTGGAGTCCGTTATCGCCAATAGCATGTCGTCGCGAAGGAAGTCATTGATGGGCGGATCCCGCATGTTAGTGACTTGCAAACGCGACAAATGATCTCGCTACGGTATTCTCTACTCCTTTCTTATCTTTTATTTCTAGATCGAACTCTTGGAGCAAAAGAATCCAGCGGATCAAGCGTGGTTTCGCATCTTTCTTAGTGAGCAAGAATTTCAGGGCAGCGTGATCTGTGTAAATGATCACTTTCGCGCTCACTAAGTAAGATCGAAACTTGTCGATAGCGAACACTACAGCAAGAAGCTCTTTTTCTGTCATGGCATAATTGAGCTGAGCTCCTGTTAGAGTCTTGCTGGCATAAGCTATCGCGTGATACTTTTTATCTTTGGTTTGGCCTAATACCGCACCAACAGCATAATCGCTTGCATCACACATGATCTCAAAAGGTAGAGACCAATCGGGAGGTTGGATGATAGGTGCGAGAGATGAGTGCTTGCTTGAGAGTGTTAAATGCTTTCAAGCACTCATCGGTAAACTCAAAAGGAGCATCTTTAGCTAATAGGTTCGTGAGGGGTCTAGAGATTTGTGAAAAATCCTTGATGAATCTTCTATAGAACCCCGCATGACCTAAGAAGCTACGGATTCCCTTTACGTTTACCGGGGGAGGTAGTTGCTCGATAACCTCTATCTTAGCCTTATCTACCTCGATTCCCCTCTCGGACACTAAGTGTCGGGGACTATAATTAGGGGGGTCATTAACCTGGGTGACGAGATGAACAGAACCATCATTGTCTTCCCCTAAGTCCTATTTAAAAACCAACGACCACCACCCACGAGACCCCTCGAAAGGGAATTACGTAAACTCCTCGATCGAACGGGGCGCCTCGAGCGGACCGGTCATCCCTCAAAAAATCTCCCAGACATCCGTACAGGAGCATTTAATGCCTCCAACCACTTCCTGCCTAACTCCATGGCTACGTAGCAGTCACAATGAGCAAGGTACCGATCCTATCAGCTTTATCGCCCATACCCCGCAATCCAGGATGCTCGGGGCACTATTACACCGTGCCGAGCACCGTGTCCCGTACAACACCCCCTCGGAACGCGTCCACCGTACATTTGACCCGGATTTCCCGTGGCTCGGGCCACGTCATCCCGGATGCCTACCCCTCGAATCATACCCCTCGAAGCGGTTGATGACCGCTCGAGGTAATGATGGCAACTGGAAGCGCATGTCGCCCGCGGTGACCCGTCTCTCCCACCTCGACGACCGTACGCAGGATTCCGGGAGAAGGACGGACGAGCCATCATCGCCCACGTCGCTACGAGGCTCGGACCGGACCAAAGCGAGCCTCTACGGTCTCGGCGACGCGATCCACGCCCATACCTCGACGTCATCACTACCTCGCCCTATCCACCGTGTACACCCGAGCTTCCCTTTGGCCTATAAAAAGGGTCGCCGGGGCTTAGTATGGGGCACGGCACAACAACACATCGACTCACACACACTCGCTCTCACAAACGCTCAAATCTTTATGACTCGCATGTATCCGCCCCTGTACAAGCACTTCGGTGCAAGATAATACAAGTTCATCTCCCCGCGGACGTAGGGCCTTCTTTGCCCGAACCGGGATAAATCCTTGTGTCCTTCTTGCATCACCATCCGGATTAGGGAGCACGCTTAGAAATTTACTCGTTGGTGTGATACCCCCCGGGGTACGAAACACCGACAGTTGGCGCGCCAGGTAGGGGAGCGCGTGTTACTAACGATTTCCCGCTTTTCTTCCGGGTGGCAGATTCCACTTCCTCGCTTCCGCGTGCCACGATCATCTGGTTCAGGAGTTCGGAGTTCGTGTCGCTCGGCTTGGGCCACGACATGACTCTGCTCTCGGTCGTTGACTCGAGCGGAGGCCGCAACACGCCCCCACGATCAGGAGGGGCGCTGCGCCGACTGCGCCACCACAGCTCTCCTCCCAGGAGGAGGCGTCGCCGGTGCCACCATCAGCGCCAGCCCGCACCCAGGCCGGCGTCGTCTGCATTTCCCCCGTACTCGGCGTTGAACGCGGGTCTCCCCGCAAGGGACCCGCCTGGCTCACGCCCGAGGTCGGGGAACGCGCTGGCGGGCCTCGACCAGGACGTCGACTTCCCCTTCACTATGCGCACGTCAAGGGAGCCCGACGAGGCCCCCTCGGCACGCGCGCCACCATCAGCACCTAACCTGCTGCCGCACGGGATCTACGGAGCCCGTCGACAGCTTCTGTTCGGCCTCACCAACGCTGCCACAATGTACTCTGTGGCGATACACGCCACCATGGGCGCGCACGGGGATGGCTCGGGGGCTCTCCTGTGTGCCCCAGGCCCGAGGCACTACACCCACGACACCATGCGACGGTAGCTCGAGGAGAAGCCACACTGGGAGCCGCACACCTTCTACTCCGGCATCTTCGACTTCGACCTCGACCACTACGACATATTGTGAAGCCGGGAACGCACGGGCTGGCGGACAGCAGGGGCCCTACCCTCGCCAACACATGAAGCATCAAAAGCAGCTACGTCACTCTTATCTCTAGGCCTCGAGGCCTCATACATTTCCGTATTTATGTACAATTATCGCATTACGAATGAATAAAAAGTCTCATGGCCCTAGTACTTTTATTTTTTTCACTCGTAACTTAAGGCGATTCGATTCCGCACTCTCGACGCCTCCCTACCTTCTACTCCTCGAAGTACGCTTGGCGACGAGTAGGAAACGCGCTCGAGGCTTTCAAGGGTCGAGGCTGCCAAGCCGGGACCTCTCCTACGCCCCGGGCTACGGTACTCCCACTTGCTCCCCCCTCGAGGGACTCAAGCGTGCGTCCAACACTCACGTCAAAAAGCAGAACAGTTAGGCCAGTAGAAGTAATGGCGGCTCGAGAAATAAAAGCGACTAAGAAGCATCCGGATGCATTTTATTTCATCTCTATTCCCGATTCGTAACTATGAGATTTGGCTCGCACGCCACCTCATCATCACCGGGCTCTTGCAGGGAGGACGTCGTCCTCGAACTTCTACGCCAGCCTCGCCCCGAGCGCCTCGCCGAACGCCGTCGGCCTCTTTCTCCGCCGACCTGAACCGCTCCTCTATCGTCGTCGGTATGGACGTGATGAAATCGCTACCCTGGTCCACCTCAATATCGAGATAGCAGGAAAGCATGTTGAGATCGCTCGTATCGAATCGAGCTGTCATCTCGCGCTCGAACGTGGCAATGTCTACCGCCCGCACTCCAGCATCGTTGTACACCCCGACGATGCCCGGTTTCTTCTCCCGTCGTCGGGTGTACAAGGCGTACTCCTCCCGCACCGCCCTCCGCCGCTCCGTGTCACACTCCGCGACTACAAGCGCGGCCAGCTCCTCCGTCGGAGTTCCTCGAGGCAGGGTTGTTCGCGGTGGAAAAGTTTTGTCACTCGAGGTCCCTCCCGCGGTCGAGGCTACGCGGCCCGCAGCGCTCGAGGCCGCTGGTCCCGCGTCCGTGGCCTCCCAACGCACGGTCGAGGCCGCTCGACGCGCAGGGCCAGGCGAACTATAAGTCGGGGCCTCCCACACGGACGAGACCCCGCGTCGCGTGATCGGCCCGGTCCCCCGCTCGACCCCCGGCTGGGATCGAGATCCCTCCTCGCGTAATTTGGCTCGAGGCCGCTGGCGCAATCAAGCCTCCCGGTCCCGTGGTTAAAATTCGCCCGATCCAAGGCTGGGCTCGAGGCCGCCCGAGATTTATGGTCGGATCGAGTCCATTGGCACCGGAAGTGACTCCTAATAATCGGCTGGATTCTATTTTTAGCTTAGTCGATTATTTACCAAAGGATGACTACATGGCATACATGCGGCCGAGCGACACCGCACACGAGAACCGAACGCCGTACGCTCGCGACCACACAACGAAAAAGAATATATATATATAATAATAAAAACAGCCAAGTGTTAGATAGAAATTCCTTTGGTACCGTGCTCGATGCCTTCGGCGTCGTGGTCGGATCGAAACCCCACGAGCTTCGAGCGCGGACTCGTGATTTGCGACCCTCGAGGCCATCCCGGCCTGTGCGCGAGGGCCCGGCGACCTTCGAGTCCGCCCACGCACTCGCGGTTGAGACCGCCTTCGCAATCGGGCTCGCCCGCCTACGCGGTCGAGGCCTCCCGACTCGACGTCCGCGGCCGAGGCCTCCGTCGATCGGGGTCGCGACCACCTGCGCCTCGCTCGATGCCGCCCGTCCTGCGGTCGGCGCACCTCCCTCAGTCAAGACACATTGCCTCGCAGTTGGGGCCGCCCGCTCTCCTGCGGTCGAGGCTGTCCGTTCCTCGCCCGTCACCCCTCGTCCTAGGGTCGGGACGTCTGCAACCCTCGATCGAAGCATTGCGTCCCCCGAGGTAGAGTCGAGCGGCTCGAGGCATATGGTTGGGTGCGGAGGCCCCTGCTCTCGGCGGACTAAGGCGTTCCGCTGCCGCTGCATCCCTGGCCACCGGTGCTCCGCCAGCCTCATCACCTCTGGAAACAGATTAAGGAGCAGGCGAGCCTTCCGCGGCGGGGTTCAGTGGCTCCCCTACCTCTGCGGCCACGGTCTCGTCCCCCGCCTCTGGCCGGTCCTGTGCCGCCTCGTCGGAGGCGACTTCCCGAGACACCACCACGTGCTCCAGCATATTGACCGCGCCAAGACGGACCTGTGTGCACGGCTCGTCGAGATAGGCAGCATGTGGCACGGGGGCCGGACGGCGACGACGACGCCTGCGGCGGAGGCAAATCGGACAAGACGAGGCGGCGACGGATTCCCCAATGGCAAGGTAAAAACTACATTTACTACGCCCTCCAACCGCCTCCTCGATCCCCGCTGCAGGTACACGCGGCGTAAGCAGACGCCGAACTGCCGCGGGACCACCACTATCGCGTCGCTCCACTCTCTGCCTAAAAAGGAGCGCCCCAACGGACGGATGCTCCTCGGTAAGCGAAACGACACGACCCATCGAACATGCGCTTCCTTCCGCTATAAGGTAACGAGGGACAGCTGTCTCACCGTACAGTCTCAAGGGAGCGAAGGCTGACCCACGAACGGGTTCGAACAGCCGCCCTCGAGCACCCGAGTCAGGGGCGACCTAGTGGGGAGCCAATACGAGGCCACGCTCGAGAACGAACTCTCGAGGCCCCCATGGACGTATCCAAGGCCAAATACAATGCAACCAAGGGATCCCTCGATGGGAGGCAGTCAAGCCGCCGGCCTCCGTCGAATGAGGCCGGTACCTTGGTCGCTATGTATAGTGCTTCTATGAGAGTGCTTCCGAGCCTCGAAGTCGTCTCCCCTCGAAAGGGAACGAACTCTCACTTGGATTTTCCCGTTACCAGATCACCGAAGACGTCGAGGCTCGTCCGATCGCGGATAGCACGGCACTCTTCACCCCCACGGTCCGAGCGCAAGGGCTCGTGGGAAGAACGCCATGAAGTAGCAAAGCACCAGTCACGCGAGGCTCGGGAGCTCAACTACATACGGCACTCCTCGACAAAAGAGGATCGAAAACGATCAAAGACCGGAGGCTCGGAGCCAACCCCTCGACGGGGCGCTACAACTCCAGTTAAACTAAACCCTCGATAAACACAAGCATTTAGCCCCTAGAGGAGTCCCACTCACTCCCCTAGGGCCTCGGGGCTACCCCGCGGGACGCTCGCGCCCCCACGGAGAAGTAAAACCAAAACACCTCGAAACAAAATCACCCGGAAACTCAGGTACTTCAACTCCACTTCATGTTAATGAACCCCCACGAAAACTCTGATATTGACCCCTTGCATGAGTCCTTACACTCAAACAAGGGCTCGGGGGCTACTGTCGGGGACTATAATTAGGGGGGTCATTAACCTGGGTGACGAGATGAACAGAACCATCATTGTCTTCCCCTAAGTCCTATTTAAAAACCAACGACCACCACCCACGAGACCCCTCGAAAGGGAATTACGTAAACTCCTCGATCGAATGGGGCGCCTCGAGCGGACCGGTCATCCCTCAAAAAATCTCCCAGACATCCGTACAGGAGCATTTAATGCCTCCAACCACTTCCTGCCTAACTCCATGGCTACAGTAGCAGTCACAGTGAGCAAGGTACCGATCCTATCAGCTTTTACCGCCCATACCCTGCAATCCAGGATGCTCAGTGGCACTATTACACTGTGCCGAGCACTGTGTCCTGTACAACACCCCCTCGGAACGCGTCCACTGTACATTTGACCCGGATTTCCCGTGGCTCAGTCACGTCATCCCGGATGCCTACCCCTCGAATCATACCCCTCGAAGCGGTTGATGACCGCTCAGGTAATGATGGCAGCTGGGAAGCGCATGTCGCCTGCAGTGACCCGTCTCTCCCACCTCGACGACCGTACGCAGGATTCCAGGAGAAGGACGGACAGCCATCATCGCCCACGTCGCTGCGAGTGCTCGGACCGGACCAAAGCGAGCCTCTACAGTCTCGACGACGCGATCCACGCCCATACCTCGACGTCATCACTACCTCTGCCCTATCCACTGTGTACACCCGAGCTTCCCTTTGGCCTATAAAAAGGGTCGCCGGGGCTTAGTATGGGGCACGGCACAACAACACATCGACTCACACACACTCGCTCTCACAAACGCTCAAATCTTTACGACTCGCTTGTATCCGCCCCTATACAAGCACTTCGGTGCAAGATAATACAAGTTCATCTCCCCCGCTGGACGTAGGGCCTTCTTTGCCCGAACCAGGATAAATCCTTGTGTCCTTCTTGCATCACCATCCGGATTAGGGAGCACGCTTAGAAATTTACTCGTTGGTGTGATACCCCCCGGGGTACGAAACACCGACACTAAGTGCCCCAGGACAATGCCCTCTCGGACCATGAAATGGCACTTTTCCCAATTAAGTACCAAATCTTTGTCCTGACACCTTTGCAAGACCCTGTCTAAGTTGTTCAGACAATGATCAAAAGTTTTTCCATAGACGGTGAAATCGTCCATGAAAACTTCCATGATTTCTTCGATCATGTCCGAAAAGATAGACATCATGCACCATTGAAATGACGCGGGTGCATTACACAACCCGAACGACATCCTACGGTATGCGTACGTTCCGTAGGGGCATGTGAAGGTCGTTTTGCTTTGATCATCCGGATGGTTGGGAATCTGATGATATCCTGAATACCCATCAAGGAAACAAAAGAAGGAGTGTTTTGCTAACCGTTCCAACATTTCATCAATGAAGGGGAGCGGAAAGTGATCCTTCTTTGTTGCCTTGTTAAGTTTTCGGTAATCAATGCACATTCGCCATCCGGTGAGAGTTCGTTGAGGTATGAGTTCGTTTTTTGCGTTCTCAATGACTGTCATTCCTCCCTTTTTGGGAACCACTTGGACTGGGCTAACCCAATCACTATGTGGTACGGGATAGATTATCCCGGCGTGAAAAAGTTTCGGGACTTCCTTTTTCACGACTTCCCGCATCGCATTGTTCGGCCCTACGCCGAGGTTCTCGTGAAGGTATGCTAGATGGTTCTATGGGAATGCGATGGGTACGCATTGGACTTATCCCTTTAAGATCGTCTAAGCAATACTCCGAAGACCGACTTATGTTTTTCTAGGACGGCTATGAGTTTGGTTGCCTCCTCATCACTAAGTTGGTCATTTATGATGACAGGAGTTTGGGTGTCACCGTTCAGGAAAACATAACGTAAGCCTTTGGGTAAGGGCTTAAGCTCAACTGGAGGTCTAGGTGGTTTCTCCCCTATAGGAAGATCAACTGTCTCCCCGAACTCGTCTTCTTCTTCTACAAAGAATTCGGCATCTTTATCTAAAGACGACTCGGGTGACTCAAACATGTCAACCGCTAGAACCTCTATGGGCATACTAGGGGGAGGCTCGGTCACTGAGTTCCTGGCTCTAGTGACTTGAATCGGGAATGTTTCTCGCCCTAGTTTCATGTTAATTTCCCCTGTTTTTGACGGATTGTCAAAGAGTGTTTCCAGGGGATGCCCGATAAGTATGTTGAATTCCTGGATGTCAAAGACAATGAAATCCAGGGCCATTTCGACATCTCCATGGTGGAGTGTCATGTTATGTACAATCCCTAGTCCTTCTTGAACGGAATCTGGTGTTCTTAAGGACCGTGTTGTTGGGGTAAATGACGTTACTCCTAGACATGTAAGTGCATAGGAGTAGGACATTATATTCGCCCCAACGGTAGGATTGTACAAAACATCCACCCATTTCCGCTGGATTTTGCGATGGCGGGTAGAAGATGGAGCGCGAATCTGAATTATTTCGACGCGAGCTCACCTTCGCCAACCATTCCGAGCTCATAACGAAGTTAATTCTCTAACGGACTCCTTGAGGAAAAATTCATCGAGGGGTTCGCTAGGAGCAACGGGAATTGGTGGCTTTGCGCGACACTCATATTTCGAGGTATTTCCTAAACTTTCAAAAAGCTCATCCTCGAAAGCCGGAAGATCCATGGGTTCTTCCGTCTTGGGTTCCCTTCGGGAGAGGGTCTCTCTATGGATTGGGAAGGTTCGGCTGATGCCGAAGAGACATCCTCTTTTATTGGCTCGGGTTCTACACGGATGGGTTCTAAGGGAGGAGCATTCTCTTGGATGCGATCCAAAAGAGCTTGCCCCTCTTCGGTGGTTTTGTCTTTGAACGACCCTCCGGCAGCTACATCGAGTAATAGGGCAGAATTTCCGTCTAATCCTAACCAAAAGTGTTGTAAGAGTACATGGTTAGGAATAGACAGATCTGGGCTTTGATCGTGTTAGGATCAAAAGCGTTCCCGAGTGCTGCACCTATGGTTTCGTTCTCTTTTTGTTGGAAGTTGAGCACCTCCTGTCGTAGAGAAGCGACACGAGAAATAGGGTAGAATATGAAGCAAAAATGCTTACACAATTCTTCCCAATCTCCGTTTACTTTCCCTACGTTTTGGGTGTACCATTGCTTCGCCTTTTCATGGAGGGAAAAGGGAAACAATTTCCACCGCAATGTATCTTGTGACATGCCCGCAATGGTCGGCATGCACGAGTTGCTCAAACTCCCGTAGGTGATCATATGGGTTTTCATATTCCAAGCCCGAGAAGGCTTGGTCCCGAACCATGGCTATAAAGCCGGGCGGAGCTCATACTCGGAAGCCGTGATAGGCTTCGAGGATTGGGGTGTTTGAATGAGCTCGCCCTTCGGAGCGGATAGGTTGTAAATGGTTGGTTGCTCCATAAATATTTTTGTTTTCTAAAATAAAACAAAAGAAGTGGAGCAAAGGTAGGTCAAGGTACACGGGCAATCTAGGTTTAGAGCTAAGCTCGCGACAACCGTTCCCCCGACAACGGCGCCGAAAATGCTTGTTGGCGTTTCTTAGTGTGTGCACCAAATCCGCAAGCGCACGGAAATCACCGTTATAGCACTTCACCCGGTGAGTAATCGGGTATCGTATTTCTTTCATGAAGAACGGCTTGTGAGTTAATTCTAACCGAGAGGTTGCCCGGAGATGGAGTAGGATAGCTTAGGTAATGAGGTTTTCTAGGGTAATGGGCCTAGGAGATGGCTAAACTCGTTGCTAAACTTCTTACTTCGGCACCGGATCGCACAATGTCCGCCAAGTGATGCCGGCTGTAGCTCTACGCCGTAGCCGGACGTGGGGATTACAAGGGACGGACGGGGCTGTCACCACTGCGCCGCCTACCACCTCAACCGTGGACTACGAGGCAAACGAAGGTAGGTCCTAGCCTAGACACCACGTCTATGCCGGTTGCTACAACTCTAGCGGTGGCCGGGAGCTCCCGTCTCTATCGGGGTCCTCTTACTAGAGCTTCCATCACGGGACGAACGACGAACCCACAAGAAGATAACAAGCAAGAATAACTTACTCAAAGGTATTATCGAAAGATGAACACGATGTCTTACTTCAAGTAGCAAGACGCCATAGAGGTACAAGCGAGGAGGGAGCCGACAAGTTCGGCACTCCGCCCCGTGGAAGACTAGCTTCCCGAGAGCTCTCTTGAAGAGAGGCTCTACTCTTGCTCCTCTCTCACTCCTTACTTCTATTCTAGCTAGGCTAGGTAGAGTGGCTCTACTCTCTCTATTGTACACTTGTGGAATGGAGGTATGGTGAAGAGTGAGAACTAAAATGAATAATGAATTGTTATTGAAGGGGGGAGGCTTGCCCATGCTTATATAGGAGTGGGATGGTCGGTTTCCGTAGGGCAAATGTCGAAAACACCCTCGAACCGACCATCGGAGGCGGCAAACAAACCGACCAACCGAAGGCCGGGCCCGGGCCGCGCTCGGACGGGCGCGCGCGCGCGCCTCGGCGCGCTCGTGCTGGGCGGGCCCCGCCGGCCTTCAGCTTTGGTCGGTTGCCTCCTTGTTGGGCCCCTGGTCGGCCCATGCTGGTTATTCTGGTTGGGCTGGCCTTGAAATTGGATTTCCCTTCTTTTTCTCTTGTTTTGCTTGGACCAAAATAAAAGATGTTTTCACCCATGTATTTTTCTTCATGTCTTGGTCCATTTTAGGTGAAAATTAAGTATGTCCTGCAAAACAAAGATTCTGCACCACACTGTGGAAATAGTTAGAGTAGAGGCCTATTCTAGGTGAAAATTAGTGTTGCCTAGACTAGAGTTGGCGGGGTTAGAAATGAGTTTAAGTACCGCCAACATCCACCTCCTCCTCATCAACCTATTGTTGTTCCTGCTTCTAGTCGCTCTACATCAAGAGGGCCCACACAAAACCCTCTGGCTGGAAAAGGAAAGGTTCCTACCGACTCTACATCAGGATCTAAAGGACAGCAGAAACGTCCTCCTGCGCCTAAAGCAACAACTAATGCATCGTCGCAGTCGCGCAAAAGATCCTCAGAGGTAGTTGACCAAGTGCAGAAAGAGAAAAACAAGAGGCCATTTAGTGCCAGCATTACAAACATTATGCAGCAAAAAGTCAGTCCCACTGTACCTAAGGATACTTATGTTACATTCCTTAAGCAACTTGGCACCATGACCTCTAATGGTCAGAAGATTGAATTTAAAAAGCATAGATCGAACAAGTACATTAATGAAATGACCGATGAGGATGATTTCCATATCCATGCACTTAGAATAAATGAATTGCTCACAAAAGACCCTGCACGGACCAGAGAAGAAGTGGAGGAAGTCTATTGGGCCTCAATGGGGACCGCACCTTTGGCAAAGAAGTTTGAGCTTAAAATGGATTTGGTTCTCCTGAGGAATACGAGGGATTGCCCGCCCCGCTTAAGCGCTTGCATGATTATTACTTGTATCATTCACGGTCGGTTGAAACTGGATGGTTTGCTTTCATTATCAATCCTCCTGCTGTTTTCTTTTATCAAGAAGAAGTGAAATACGACGTCGATTAGGAGTGCCTGTTCCATCTGTACCAGAGACGCAACCTCGATGTCTTTGTGCTTGTGAACCATGTAAGTATCCTACACACATGAAATGCTACAGAATGCTCTTTCTAGACACAAATTGTTTAATTTTGTGCACTTTACATGATCTTTTATGCAGGCTAGTTGCAAAATATTGCTTCTTAAGGCCGCGTCAACTCGGCCACATAGGCTTCTTAGACCCTGTCAGGGTCAATCAAAAAGCCTGCCTCGGCCAACTTGGTAATTCCTCCGGCATGGATAACATGATAGAGATATTGGTGCCGATTTTTGAAGCGTTTTTTGATAAAAAAGAGAACCCACATACTTCTACCCCACAACTTCAAGTATGTGTTCTTGACCAGGGGTGTTTACACTAATTCTTTTTCCGGACTATCCGTTACTTACAGTATTTCGATTGCAGCGAACATTACGCCCTCGTTTGTGTTAATCTTATAAAAATGAGATCGAGGTGTGGGACTCAAAAAAAGCCACTTGGAGGATATGCAGCCACCGTTCGACGTGTTGAATGCGTAAGCGATGCTAGCAACACCATAGTCCTATGATCACAATATGCCTTTTCTATTTATTCCTTTTAAATATTCTTCCTAATTTTGCATAGTGTGCGGAAGATGCATAGAGGTGGGACGCAAACAGATTTCAATGTCGTTGAAATGACCAAGATCTCGTACCTCAAACAGCCGTATGCCAACAATGAGTGTGGCTTTTATGTCATGTGGGCGATGTACCGCTATATTGGACAGCCTACAAAGATGCCAGATGAATTTGTGAGTATAACCCCCTTTTTGTTTATTTTTTAATGCCAAAAATCATATATACTTGTACTTGATTTTTATACTTGCCTCTTTTTGGAACAGCGTGAGAAATATAATCATCAAAGGTTGCTAGATTATGAGATAGAGACACTTCAATGCGAGGTGGCAAAATTCATGTCAAGCGGATGTGTTTTCACAGGTGGCTTATATACAATTGCAAGCGCAAAGAAGTATAAGGATCATTATACAAAAGAGGACATCGCCCGTCTGCTAGATCATTATGCATAATTTCTTATTTTATTGTTGTCGAAAAAACATTTGTGTAACGAATATACAGTGCATGTTCGATGGAAACTAGTAGCATAATATATTTTATATAATTATAGTTCTATATTTATTAATAATAATTATTCGTTATATAATTACGGTCCAATATTATTATTGTAAGTATATAATTATTATAATTACAAATAAAAAAGAATGGAAAAACAAAATCATCGCGGATCCAAATTTCTAAACCGGCAGTGTTGGCTCCGACTACACTGTCGGCTTAACGCTCAAGCCGGCAATGTTGTCAAAGATAACACGGCCGGCTTGTTCCACGAGCCGGCAGTGTTCTCCCTGACAACACTGTCGGCTCCTGTAATGGGCCGGCAGTGTTCGTCCTGACAACACTGTCGGTTTTAGGAATAAACCAGCAGTGTTCGTCCTGACAACACTGTCGGTTGTTGGAACAAGCCGGCAGTGTTGGGCTCGGACAACACAGCCGGTGTCTGCTACGAAACGGCAGTGTTGTACGCTCAGCACCGCCGGGGCGAAAAAACCGGCTGTGATGCACCACCCACAACACTGTCGCTTGCACACTGCCGGTTCACTTTCCGGCTGTGATGATGGTTACGAACCGGCTGTGATGTGAAAATCTGTAGTAGTGAGCTGCGATGGCGAGCATGAGTAACGCGTGAAAGATAGAAAACTGGTGTGGCCATAGCATTTCACTTGCTTGTAGTCATCCATTTTGGTTACATCACTTGAGTTGGCGTGTTATTCACATAATCATTTGCAGGAGCAACTTTTTCCTCGGGGATCATGCCACGTTGAGAATGTTTCCACATGCTTATTTTGTCTCATTCTCAAGGACTAGGAGCATCTGATGGTTTCCCTGTTTTCTTGTAGTAGTAGCAGTCTCCTATTGGTTTTTCCACGTAGGGAGGAGGCAATTGGAGATGAACGCGTGAATAGATAGGAAAATATGATGGACGAATGCTAAAATTTAGCGAGAACAACATTGTTTTCAAAAAGGCACTCTAGTGACACAAATAGTTACTACGAAGTCAACCAACCATTCTGAACTTTGGGCCACCGTGTGTTTCTATATAACAACTATTTGTAAAGACAAATCACAAATCTACCGACCATGGAAAAAAAAAAACTCATATATAAAACATGTAAAGGCAATGTATAGCTATAATTTTCAAACAGTTCACTTCAAAGTTCAGATAATACAGTGTCAATTATTTGTGACACGAGTGAAGAAAGAAAGAAAAAAAAATATGTTAAGTAGAGACACACCTATCCTGGGAACACGATGAAACAAAAAACTTTTATAAAGTTTCCAAGAATGGTAATGAGATGACCACACACAACTATTATAGCTTTCTTAAATAAGAAAATAAAGTAGGTTTTTTAACGAAAATGTGATTGCATCTAGAGGGAAAGAAAGAAAGAAAGAAAGAAAAGAAAATGAAAAGGAGTTATGTTATTTAAATATATCAAAGATGAAAAAAAAAATCTATCAAAGATCAAACTGCAAAACTTGCTTTTGTGGTAGTAATAAGTTTGTTTACTTGCTCCAAAGTCCACCCTGCTTTTCAAACGCAACTGCTACTCTTCTTTCCAGAGTCCACAAATTTCCTTCGACACTAGCCACGCCCCGACCCATGGTCTCCAAACTCACTGACACTTCGGTCCCACATACTCCATGGCCCCATCCTCCAGTAGGTCTGGGTCGTTTCCCCTCACTCCGTCGTGTAAACGCAAATGAAAACGGAAATGTAAAAGTGGGAACCGGGAAAGTTACCCGACCCTTGCCGGGTGCAGAGTTGCACAAGTAGAGCAGCCAACCACTGCACCACCCGCGGCGGCTGGACGCCTTTGTTGCCTTGCTCTCGCTCCAATTTAATGCCACCAGCGAGGAGTTGATTGGGGTGCATGCGCATCAATGGCGTCGCCGCCTCCCGCATCCAAATCTCACACCTCGTCATCGTCGGAGCTGTACTAGCTTCTTCTAATCGTCTCGCCTCCCTCATTCCTCCTCCTCGTCGTCCTCTTGCTGTCTTTTCTTGCTTCCTTCCTTCTACCTCCCTCTCCCTCCAGTCTCCCACCTTGGGGGTTTCTTGGCACACCACCCGAGAAATGCCCTTCTCTTTTCCCGTGTTTCCATTCTACCAGTGCCAGGCTTGCCTTGTCTCCTCCTCCCGCTTCCTGCTGCAGCTGACCGAGTCACGCACGCACGGAATCGAATTGTTCCAATTCAAGCACCCTTCCTTCTTGGCTGCCGTCGCTGCAAAAGCCGAGATTTTCTGATTCGAGCGCTCGACGACGCGGCCACCGGACGGAGGAGTCATGGTGGCGGAGCCGCTGGTGCACAAGGTGTTCTCCATGGCGACGCTGTCCTCCTCCTCCTCCAACAAGAAGAAGGCGCGGCGGACGACAGCAAGCAGCGCCGCCATTAACAAGGGCGGCGCAACCGAGGCCGCCACGGCGGCAGGCGACGGCAGGCTGGGCATCCTGTCGTTCGAGGTGGCGAACGCCATGTCGCGGGCCGCGAACCTGCACCGCTCGCTCTCCGACGCCGAGGCGGCCCGCCTGCTGGGCCCGCTCTGCCTCGGCTCCCACGCCGTGCGCGCGCTCGTCGCCGGCGACGGCGGCGACGCGCGCCTCCTCGCGCTCGCGCTCGCCGAGAAGCTCGACGCGCTCAACCGCGTCGCGGACGTGGCCTCGCGCCTCGGCCGACGGTGCACGGCGGCGCCGCTCGTGGGGTTCCACCACGTCTACGCCGACCTCCTCGCCGGCCGCGGCTCCGACGCCGCGGCCGGCGCGGGCGCGTTCTTCGCCCCCTCCGCCTCCGACGCCGCGTCGCTCGTGCGCAGGCTGGAGCGCCTCGCCGCCGCCAGCGCCGCGCTCCACGCCGAGCTCCAGGCGCTGGCCGACCTCGAGCAGTCGGCGAGGAAGATGCCCACCGACGAGGCCCGCCGCGCGTTCCAGCAGCGCGCGCGGTGGCGCCGCCACGACGTGCGCCGGCTCAGGGACGCCTCGCTCTGGAGCTGGACCTACGACAGGGCCGTGCTCCTGCTCGCGCGCGCCGTCTGCGCCGTCTACCACCGCATCCGCCTCGTCTTCGGCGACCCCGTGCTGGGCCTCGACCTGCTGCTGGCCGTGCCACCCACCGAGTTGTCGTTGTCGGGGCAATGTGGCGACCAAAGCCGGCGGCGGCTCTCCGGTCCGGTGGCAGCAGCAAATTCAGGCCCCGTCCAAAGCAATCTCAGCCACAGCAGCAAGTCAGGGCCGGTTTGCAGACTCGAATCAGATACATCGAGGCCGGTGAATTTCCGATCAGGCTGTGGAGCAAGCCCGGGGAAGATGTTCATGGAGTGCTTGAGCTTGAGCAGCTCGGCGTCATGGAAGGATGGATTCGAGGATGAGTTCTTGGAAGATTCGAGCTGCATTAGCACAATCAGATCAGGGATGCTTGTGCCATTCAGCAGCGAACAGGGAGTACCATCCACGACAACAACGTCATCCAAGAGTGGCAGAAAGCAGGCACGGTTTGGTCCCAAGAGCACGGTGACATCACTTGCGCCGCCGTCGACAGTCGGCGGCTCGGCTCTCGCACTGCATTACGCAAACATTGTGATCATCATCGAGAAGCTGCTCCGGTACCCACACCTTGTTGGCGAGGAGGCGCGGGACGACCTGTACCAGATGCTGCCGTCGAGTCTGAAGGTGGCGCTGAGGAAGAAACTGAAAACGTATGCGAAGAGCATGGCGATCTACGACGCGTTCCTCGCGCACGACTGGCGTGAGACGATGGAGAAGACGCTGGCGTGGCTTGCTCCCATGGCGCACAACATGATCCGGTGGCAGGCCGAGAGGAACTTCGAGCAGCAGCAGATCGTGCTGAAGGGGAATGTGCTGCTGCTGCAGACGCTGTATTTTGCTGATCGGGAGAAGACGGAGGCAGTGATATGTGAATTGCTTGTTGGCCTGAATTACATCTGCCGGTACGAGCAACAGCAGAACGCACTGCTTGATTGCTCGAGTAGTCTTGACTTTGATGATTGTGTTGAGTGGCTTCAGTAGAGCCAAGCCAAGCTGCCAAGGTCAGGTTTTCTGCTCTGTTCCATAGTGTCCAAGTGATAGGAAACAGCAAAGGGTACTTGTAACTTGGTTTTGCTTGTTTCTTTCTTCTTTTGTTTTGGTGCATTTTGCACATGAGATCGTCATCTATTGTTAGATGGTATATAGAGCTTTTTTGACTGGAAAGACCCTGATTCTAACTCTGGCTGTACATAATCTTGTTGAATCCTTGTGTGAAGCAACCTGAAAACAGGTTTTTTTTTTTTTTGAAATTTGAAAACAGGTTTGTTACTTAGTAAACTTGCATCTAATTTGTACGATTGAAGATATTTTTTAGGGATTCAAAAAAAAAAGAATTACATGATAAATATGCCAATCTAGTCAGTCAATGAGCTGGTCCTATGTTGCACCTCTGGCATAAGGAACATTGAGGCAATGAATATAAGTCAGCAACTTAGTCATTTGTTTTTCGTCAGCATGGGACTTTGCAAAAAGCACATCTGGAAAAGCTAAGATACAATACATAAAGGTGTAACATTAGCCACTAGTTTAGGAAGTATAATAGTAATATCTATGTAGTAGTTGTTGATGCTAACCCACTCATCCCAAAAGAGAATTATATCATTTTCTGCTTACCTTAAAGCACAGGTTTGGTTGGTAGGTCAATTAGTTTACCTTCTCTGAAGGAGTTTCCACTTGTTGGACATTTTGTCATTTTATTGGTCAGAAAGTAGTCAACTGAAGATAGCAAGACAACAGCATAAAAAAAAAGATCCGAGAATAACAAAGCTTTCAAAATTGAAATGAGTCATGAATCAACGTGCTGTGCATGCTGACTTGAGCTGTTGGGTGCTACTCTGCACCAGGGCTCTCGATCGTCTTCAGAGGACTGGCATGTACGCTGCTCATGTGAGTATGTGACTATGGAGTAGTAAGTTGGTATGGTATACGCAGTAAGCATTCATTTGCAATCAGTAAATGTGGTACTGTACTCTTCTTGGTCCTTTTTCTAGGTTGATGAGTACAGCAATTTGTAGCTGTACACTGATATACTGTCGCTGACTTTCCACTCCCTGATCCGTGCAGCATTTTGCTGTGGTGACCTACAAATTTGTTTGCTTCCTCAGACTGCAATTGCTCTTCTTGCACCTAGTTACATCGCATGCATTTGCATTGTATTTCGTTGTATTACATTTAACTGGTTTGCAAAACTGTTAATTTCAGGAATATATATTACTCCATGATCAGCAATATATGATACAAGTCACTGCATTGCATAAGTGATGTACTACTATTGCCACATCAGTCTATGATACTACCAATTACCACCACAGAGACCATAATGTGGGGATGCTGTTTGCCTTTAGGGATGCAGGCTTTTCCTTAGTCTGCATTGGCAACTACACCTTTGTCATCTCCCAATGAAGCTTTTGCTTACCATCAAGCATCAAATGGATGACAGTGTCCTGCAGTAGTACTTGCAAGACTTGATTAATGTTGCCAGGCGTGGTTGGGGACTCATTGGGATGCCGTTGATGGTCGTCCCTGTGGTCCGAGCTGGGGAGTTATGGTTTCTGTTACCCACCAGTGCCCTACAACCGTGAGAGGCCGGTACATGTACACATATCGGATCCATCCAGTCCGTGCTCGGATTAATGATTATTCTCTCATTGTTCTCTCCTGGCATTTTGCCAATCAAAGGTTTGGGCTGGGATCCTACTTGGGAGATTTTGATCCATCCAAAATTTGAATTGATAGTTGTGGCATTTCTGAATTCTGAATAGCAGTCAGCAGAGAGATAAGTATTGACTTAATAGTTACGGCATTTCTGAATTCTGAGTAGCAGCTCACTGACAGCACAGAGGTAAGTGTTGTACTGATGTTAGATTGGGAAGAGGGAAATTTGGAGACATTGGGCGCATATGGTTCCCCGAGTTGCCCAGCTAGAAACTGAAAAGAAAAGGATTAGTTGATTTTCTTGCCTTCGTCTCGATTTCTGTGCAAGCTAGTGTCCTCTTTGAACTGAGCTATAAACTGGCTCTCTTGGAGCTATAAACTGGCTCTCTTGGACAGGCAAAGTTAGGCTCACCTGGCTGAGCACAAGCAAGGATAGCTCCACCTGGCTGAGCACAAGCAAGGATAGCTCCAGGTCCAAACATTATCTTGGGAACAGCAGCTGGTGGTCGTGGCAATTGGAAAAGCTCGAGTGGTACCAGCACTGCAGCTTTGGGGGCGTTGTTTGGCGGCTCACCATCTCAAAAGGCTGTGTCAGCTTTGAACTGCATGGGGTACAATCAGAACCAGTTCATGTGAGGGGAATCTGAATCTACTGATGAACTGAGCATGAGGAAGTAATAATCCACTCAGCTCAATTCAGACATGTTCAGGATCAAAATGTGACCATCAGCACAAGACCTCCGTATCAGAAGCTCTACGGAAACAATTGCAGAGAGGGAATAATAAACTGAAAAAACGGCCGCGTAACTGAAACAAATGCTCGACAGGGACTCGCTGTTCATTGAGCATTAAGAGTTCCTGATTAGACGGCGCTCACTAATGGGTAGCCCCCTCCTCGTCAGTCCTACATCTAGTGCAGAGAACGGCCATTGGAAGCAAGTAGAGCATTCATCAAGTTTTAAGAGGGCAGCTTGGGGAGAAAGGTAGGTGGCCAGCTGAGCGAGCGAGGCATATCCATATGCATGGACATGGTGATTGGAGAGACAGAGACATGCCAGGCTGTGCTCATGTGAGTATGTGACGGCTTTATCTGCTGCTGCACTGCACGGCACTGCATTGCATTGCTCTTCCATTTGGCGGCAGATCATTGCAGTGCAGTCCATGGGCAGGCGCTGAACCTGAACCACCTGCTGTAGGACAACAGTAACTGCAGTCTCTCTCTGTTAGTATGATGATGAGTTCTTAGCTCTTGCCTGCAGTCTCGCAGCAGCAGCAACAGCCGCCATTGCAAGCTTCTGGGACCCGTCACTCTCATTTTTCAAACAGAAGGCGCCGAATTCTTGCAGAAGATGTTATTGTTCAGAAATCATTGTCTGAGCCTGAGTTCGGCTCCATTCGAGGGTCAACTTGTCAGCTGGCATTTAGTGGTCGGATTTGAAATAGACCACTATTCTGGTTTCCAAGGTACAATCATTAATCAGTCCAATGATCATAAATTTTTTAATCATGTACAATACTCACTCTGTCCTGAATAAATCAATTTCTCGAATTGTCAAGTCAAAATTTTTTATGTCCAAATTTATTTGTATCTATCTGGTGATGCTAGTTTGATTTTATAAATCTTGGTGCTATTTTCAATAGTTTTGATCAAATTTATAAAAAATAACTTAGATACAACTCTGGGAATTAATTATTCAAGGCGAGGGTGGGAGGGAGTATAAAACAAATGAATGGTCAAATTTTATTTTGGAAGGCCATGTCATATTAGACTGTCTTATAAAATATACTAGAGGGAGTATTAAGCCGTTGGACAAACATCCAACACCCACATAAATATGAGTAGCATACATCAAGAGGTTTAAGCTTTTCAGGCCACGTTGCTCCAAGGGAGGCAACAATTATCAGAGGAGCACCTCTGCTCTGAGCACCAGAGTAGCATTGGTTCAAAACTTGAAAGCTGAAGCACAAGAACGTGATGCCTCTACCAAATTACCAGTTGACAGCCATCATTGTAAGTCTGTAACAACATCACTGGTTGCAGTCCTACCCTTTTGGGACCATCAGGTTAATGTTACCAATCATGAGGCTCGATGCATCTTTTGTCCCCTTTTGACCAGGCTTTTGCTTGCTAGGGCACTTGCTGCACCCTCGCACCCTGCACCTGCAGCAACAGACAAATTCATTTGGATTTTGGTGGATGGATGTCCAGACAAATTCATTTGGATTTTGGAGATTATAACCGTGGATGGATGTCCACTTATTACATCACATACCTCTCATTAAGACAATGCAGCAAACAGTCACTGACATGCTCTCCCAATCGGTAGATTGTAATGCTAAATTGTACAGAGGCGTTGCTAAAACCCTAAAAGTAGGAACCATATCCATATGATCCACTGGGACAATCTGATGTGCTGTGTTTCCAGCAATATAGCGGAAACTGTTGAGCACTTGTAGAAATATGTGGGGAAAAATTAGGTAGTAGAGCTGCCAATTGCACACAGAAAGAACCCTGCTAGTACAATGACCCAAAGGGGGTAAAGGCGTAAAACACCGTAATCACGACCACAACAACTAATAAAAAGGGCAATAACAACAAAATTGGTGGTTTGATAATCATCTCACTAATTAAATTTAAATCAAAATTAAAACGGCATGTGGTAGCAGGATATTAGCAAATTGAGATATAAATATTGGCATCTTGATAATCATCATCTCACCAAATTAAATCTAAAAATTAGATTAAGACACTATGTGGTAGCATGATATAATAGCAAGCTTCGATATCCACTACTGCAAAGAAAGGAGGATACGGAGGCAATGATCCTCCCTGCTGTCAGCTATTCAGATTGAGAAGAACCTGACCACTTGGGGCAATTTCTGGCTTCAGTTTGTTTTAGTGCTCTTCAGATGGAGAAACGCTTGGGCACAGTTTGTGCCATCAGTCTGATTTTATTGGAGAACAAACAAAAGCACATCATGGAAGACAATAAACAGCAGCCAGCAAAGGTTGATACAAAAAACATGATCAAAACATCAATGCTAAATCATGTTACATGTGAATTAAGCATCCAAAATAAAACACAAGAGATGGAATCACCATATATATTCAAGCTAGTAGAACTTCATAGTACTGTTCCAAGTAACACAAATAAAGAGATAGAATCTCCAGATATTAAAGTAGAACTTGATAATATTGTTTAAGCAATAGACCATCCAAAAGGCTCTCGGCGCCTCCACAAACCACACATACTGACACTAGCACGGTGACATAGTATACTTATTCAGCATAACCGGAACTCGACCACACATACTGACACTAGCACAATGACACAAACGACATGACTCCACCTCTAAGCTTGCAGCAAAAAGCTCACAGACCACCACGAAGGCGGAGGACAAGGTGGAGGGTGGACTCCTTCTGGATGTTGTAGTCAGCAAGGGTGCGGCCGTCTTCGAGCTGCTTGCCTGCGAAGATAAGACGCTGCTGGTCCAGAGGGATGCCCTCCTTGTCTTGGATCTTAGCCTTGACGTTATCAATGGTGTCGGAGGACTCGACCTCCAGGGTGATGGTCTTGCCGGTGAGGGTCTTCACGAAGATCTGCATCTGAAATGGACAAATAGGTATATGATTAACATGACGAATTCAAATCATACAGGATGTGCATTGACATCTAAGAGATTAGTAAGTAGCATGGGAAATATAATCTTTGAACCAATATAATGATTACTCGAATCCACAAAAGCTGCACATAAACTAGTAACAACAAATTCAATAGAGTATAAGAATAGGTATTTCCGGCATTGCATATATATAATCCAATAGATTCAAAAACGGCCATTGTACAAACATCAAAGTTCTACTGTTCTACATATGTCATGTATATGTAGAAGTATTAACAGATGAACAGTAAACACATCACAACTAAATAAACGGTATTAAATAAACATACAAACAAATTAGGAAACCAAAAGGCCTGACTGACAATAATTCCATCACAGTAATTAGGAATTCAAAGGACCAGACGACGTTCCTATGGGATTTTTCAATCTCATACAAATCAAAACGTAAGTAAACAGTTCTATATAAAATTTTTTACCCAGTCAAAGGCAAATCAAAATCTTGTCTAGAACTAATTAATGAAGCATACATATTTCTTTCGCCAAAATCGGAAGAACTAGCCCACGGAATTCAAGATAATTTGCCCAAATCAAATGAACTACAACATGATTTTGAGTTTCTGACTAGAAACCCTACAAACCCACATAGATAGATCAGACCTAACTCCACGAACCACAACCCCAACGCGGCGGCTCAACCCATCTCTATGCATAAATCCGCCGATCGCACTAACCCCGATCTATGCATAAATCCGCCGATGCAACTAACCCCGATCTATGCATAAATCCGGCGATCGCACTAACCCCTGACTGGCGAAGAACTGATAATGAGATTTTCTTTTACCTTGATTTGATGAGGAGAAGATTAGCGTCGTCGGGTGAGGTGTTTCGTCGGGATTAATTAGATGGTGATGGTGATCAATGTGAGGAGCCCGTGTGCGGGGCTCGCATTTTATAGCCCCGGTAAGGCGGTGCGAAGAGTCCGTACCGGCCCATCTGAAAAGATTGAAGCTGGGAGATCTTGCTGGGCCATGAGCTAAGGTTCGTGGCCCAGTTGAGGCCCAGGCATAGCATGGAGAGAGTGAGACGCCGTCCACGCCGCGCCTCCACGGCCTCCGGCCGCCGCGCTCAGGCGTCGGCGCTTCCACGGCTGCTCTCCGGCGCCGACGAGGGAACGCGTCCTGTTCGGTATCGGCGAGCCCGAGCGCTGGTAGTAGAGTCGTGGCCTTGAAGAGGCGCGGTCTTCAGGTGGCGCCAAGCGGCCTCGGCTCCGTCGTGCACGGTTTGCCAGATCGACCTCTCCGACTAGAAAGTTCTTCCGATACAGTATGATTTCTTAGTTCTAATCAACTGCTCAACGAGGGAATTTCGATCGCATTGTTTGCTGGTGACCCGCTTATTCGAATTATGAACTTGTAGGCTGGTTGTATATGTAGTCAGGGTTAGGGAGATTGTCAATGAGGGCATCTCCAGATTGGTCATAGTTGTTGCTGTTCAGTCATGCAAGTAAGGACAATACATGCGAAATTAGTCTGATCTTGTATAAACTGAAAAGATTTAATAAACCCAGTCTTACGTATAGTACTACTCTATATTGATGATTTGCTGGAAGTGCTTTAAAAAATTATAGCATCTTGTATTAGGCGTAGGTATGCATCAAAAGATTGCAGAAATGAAGAAGGAATATTATCAATGCATAGGTTAGGGTGTTTCTTGTGTATATTCATCATTTTAGGTTTTTATTAATACGACCCAATTCTTGCTATTCCAAGTTAACCATTCTCTATGGTATTTATGCTTGATTACAGTTTATTGATTCTTGCCCTGAATATTTCTGCATTTTATGAGTCTGTTTAACACCTCCTGTATTGATTTGGACTGAAGGTTTTGTCCTGAAGTTCACATTGGAGCCACAGGTCTATGATGAAGACATGCTATGGTTTCAAGCGTATGATCAAGGACCGACCACATGAATGGGATCCGGGCAACTTTAATGACCAGCGTTGTCCCTGTTCAGGCATTCCACCAGAAAAATATGTTTGAGATTGAGATAAAGCATGACCAACGGTTCGACTTCACTAGTGTCCCAGCCCTACTTGAACTATATCAGAAGTGAACAAATATCTGTCACTCTCAAAACCAACAATCAGCAATCTGCTCCGATCTTGCCAGATGAACTATATATCGGTCAGAGAACACTGGATGCATGGGAAAGCCTGAGATTAGGTGTCACAAAACTCCACTTGGTGTATCCATCCAAAGTTTGTAAGCATTGCTCTGAAGTGCATGTCGGGCAGGGCACAAGGCCAGTATGTGTGACGTATTCAAGTTTGAGGGCTCGAAAGGGATGCACATGTGGGACAAGGCCGGAGTGGACGACCTGATTGTGTGGCATCGGCGGCCTCATGACCCACCGGTCCTTGTGGATGGTGGGAGGGATTATTATGGCCCTGTACCTGCTGTCATTGGGCTCTGCATGCAAATGGGTGCAATAGTACCCCCGAAATACCATTGCATGAAGACACACGGCTTAGCACCACCTGTTCGATGAGACCAACCATATGTCATAAAGTTGATTGGCTGGTTAGATGCAGGAACTGTATAGATCAGACACCAAAATAGTTTTATTTGTGAATGAAATGTCTAGGGTGCAAGAGACTGCTCTGGAAGAAGCCATCAGTTAATCGTAATGGCTAGCTGAGGAGATAAGCTATTTTGAAGATTATTGGTGTTATCACTTATCAGAATCCAGAAGTTGATACTGAAAAGATAAGATTTCAGAAGGTCAGTACCAGACACTTTGAATGCCCTCAGAATAGGGAAAAATTTGCATTGTAAAAAATTAGAAAAGATTACTTCACGCTCTTCATTTGTTCATACTCGTTTCTCTGAAAGGGGGTAGACCTTTATGAGTAGATTACTATCTGCTCTTTGGTGACTCAGCTCAGCAACAGTAATGCAATGTTACCATTGTTTTGTGTAATCTTCATTTGTTACCTTGATAGTAGTGTCACCTTATCATCATACCTTAGTTTTTCCCTACATTTGGATGTTAATCTTACGGGCAATTTTGTTATGTGCAAATCATGTAAACATATAAGAGATATTGACATATTCTGTATTGTATGTACTAAGTACTACACCCTGCTGTCAAAAGTCACAAGTATTCTTTCTTAAAGCTGTAACTTTGTACACAGGTTTTTACTTGTGTTCTTTTTTGCTGTGCTGGATACTGATGATTGAGTGACATTGGCTGAAATCCATTTTCAAAATGTTTTTGCTCTGGACCAATCCTGGTTGAGCCCATCATTAAAAACTACAGAGTGAAGGGAACTTTCAAAGTAAACCTTTTTTTTGAATTTGAACTGTGTCACCGAATTAAACCACTCTATTTGTGCCGAGATTGAAAAGTAAACGATTTTATAGCTGAGAGTAGAAAAGTTCAAGGTTTCGTAGTTGAGGACTGTAAAATGAACTTTATCTCTCTTTTTTCCTATGACAACTACATTGTATTTCAATCACATATTGGTATGGTATATACAGTAAGCATTCATTTGGAATCAGTAAATTTGGCACAGTACTATTCTTGGTCCTTTTTATAGGTTGATGAGTACAGCAATTTGTAGCTGTACACTAATATACTGTCTCTTACTTTCCACTCCCTGGTCTTTGTGAAACAACTTTCTGTGCTGACATGCAAATTTGTTTGCTTCCTCAGATTGCAAGTGCTCTTCTTGCACTCAGTTACATTGCATGCATTCACAATGTATTTCTCTGTATTACATTTAACTGGTTTTACAAAGCTGTTAATTTCAGGAATATGCATTACTCCATGCATGATCAGCAATGTACTATTGCCATGTCGCATCACTCTATGATACCACTTACCACCAAAGAGACCATAATGTGGGGATGCTGTTTGCCTTTAGGGATGCAGGCTTTTCCTTGGTCTGCATTGGCAACTACACCATTTGCCATCTTACCATCAAATGGGAAGGCAGCGTCCCGTAGTAGTACTTGCAAGACTTGATTGGGATGCAGTTGATGGGTGTCCGGTCTGAGGTAGGAAGTTATGGTTTCTGTTACCCACCGTTGTGAGAGGCTGGTACATGTACGTGCATATCGGATTCATCCAATCCGTGCTCGGATTGCACAATCCCAAATGATTATTCTCTCATTGTTCTTTCCGGACATTTTGGAAATCAAGGTCTGGGCTGGGCTGTGCTGGGACCCTACTTCGGAGATTTTGATGTATCTAAAATTTGAATTCATAGTTACATCATTTCTGAATTCTGAGTACCTGCCCACTTTCAGTACAGAGGTAAATGATGTTAGATTGGGAAAGAGGGAAATTTGGAGAAATTGGGCGCATTTGGTTCCCCCAGGCAAGTCTTGCCTTGCCCAGCTAGAAACTGAAAAAGAAATGGATTAGTTCGGTTTCCTTGCCTTTTGGTCTCAATTTCCATGCAAGCGAGTTTTCCCTAGCTGAAGTGAGCTAGTTAAATTGCCTCTTGTCGACGGGCAATGTTAGGCTCGCTTGGCTGAGCAAAGGAAAGGATAGCTCCACATCCAAACATTCCCATTATCTCGGGAACAGCAGCTGGTGGTGGTGACAATCGGCAAAGCTCGAGTGGTACCAGCAGCCCTGCAGCTTTGGGGGTGTTGTTGGCGGCTCACGATCTCAAATGGTCGTGTCAGCTTTGAACTGCTTGCGGGTACAATCAGAATCAGTTCATGTGAGGGGAAGCTGAATCTAGTGATGAACTGAGCATGAGCAATTGAGGACCAGGAAGTAATAATCCACTCAGCTCAATGCAGCCATGGTCAGGATCGAATTGTGACTTGGATGGAACATCAGCATGCATATCCATATATATCAAGGCCCTTCCTATCCTTTCCTATCAGAAGCTCTACGGAAACAATTGCAGAGAGAGAGAGAGAGAGAGAGAGAGAGTAATAAACTGAAAAAACGGCCGTGTAACTGAAACAAATGCTCCACAGGGACTCGCTGTTCATTGAGCATTAAGAGTTTCTGATTAGAGGGCGCTCACTAATGAGCAATGTCCTCGCCCGTCCTATACATCTAGTGCAGAGAACGGCCACGAGAAGCAAGTGCCTTCAAGTTTTAAGAGGGCGAAAGAAGGTAGGTGGCCAGAGGGAGCCATTGCATGGAGATTGGAGAGACAGAGACATGCCAGGCTGTGCTCATGTGACGGCTTTTACCTGCTGCTGCACTGCACGGCACTGCATTGCTCTTCCATTTGGATACAGATCAATCAGGGGCAGGGCTGGGCTGACGCTGAACCTAAACAACCCACTGTGGGACAACAGTATCTGCAATCTCTCTCTGCTAGTCTGCTGATGATGAGTTCTGGCTTCTGGGCTCTTGCCTGCAGTCTCGTAGCATTCTCTGCTAGTCTGCCGCCATATGCAAACACTGGGAAATTTTTTGAAACGGAAGGCGCCGAATTGTTACAGAAGGGATTATTGTTCAGAAATCATTGGCTGAGCTCGAGTTCGGCTCCATTTTAGGGCCAACTTGTCAGCCGGCGTTTAGCGGTGGTGATACCCAGAGCCAGAGGGATTTGAAATAGATCACTATTTTGCTTTCCAAGGTACAATCGGTTAATCAGTACAATGATCGTAAATTTATAATCATATATACTCACTTTGTCTGAATAAATGAATTTCTACAATTGACAAGTACAACTTTTTTTCTATGTTTGACCGAATTTATCAAAAATAGTATAAATGTTTATGACACCAAAGGAGATATTATAAAATATATTTTATAGTGTATCTAACGATATTAATTTAGTTTTACAAATATTGGTGTTTTTTTATAAATTTGGTCAAACTTAAAAAGAATAATTTAAAGACAATGGAATTGATTTATTAAAGCTGGACGGAGTATAAAACAAGTGAATGGTCAAACTGTATTTTGGAAGGCCATGTCATATTATACTATGTCTTAGATTAGAGGGAGTATTGAGACGTTGGATAAACATCCAACACCCATGTAAATGTGAGTAGCATGCATCAAGAGGTGTAACTTTTTCAGGCCAAGTTGCTGCAAGGGAAAAATACAATGATCAGAGGCAGAGGAGCACCTCTGCTCTGAAGACCAGAGTAGTGTCGGTTCAAAACTTGAAAGCTGAAACACAAGAACGTGATGCCTCTGTACCAAATTACCAGTTTACAGCCATCAGTGTAAGTCTGTAACAACATCACCCATGCAGTCTACCCTTTTGGGACCATATCAGTGTAGTAAGTGTAACCAATCATGAGCCTTAATGCATCTTTTGTCCCCTTTGGACCAGGCTTTTGCTTGCTAGGGCACTTGCTACCCCTTGCCTGCTTACACTGCAGCAACAGACGCATTCATTTGGATTTTGGAGAGTAACTGTGGACGGATGTCCTCTTATTACATCACATTATCGCTCATTGTCTTAAGACAATGAAGCAAATAGTCACTGACACGTCGGCTAGTCGGAAAATTGTACTGCTAAATGGGACAGGAGCGTTGCGAGTGAATTAAACCTAAAAATAGGAACCATATCCATAGAGTGATCTCCTTTTCTCACCTCCTAATCATATGCTGTATTCACGCCTGTCACAGCGCCACGCCACCCCGGCCTCGCCCCCGGCTAGCCCATCCCCCCGGCGAGCCCCGACCAACAAAGCTGCCCACACAGCCGCGCGCGCCCAGCCACCCGCGCCAACGCTCGCTGTTCCTGCAAGCCGTCGTCGCCGTGCGCCCCGCCACCATGCTCCAGCAGCTGCGCGCCTCGCCTGCACCCCGCGTCGGCTCCCTCCCATCCCGGCGGCACAGGCAGGCTCCCTACGCCGCCGCTCGCCCAGGGCAGGAGGCCGTGCCGCCGTGCGTTCAGGGCAGGCCGTCATGCCCATCTGCCCTCTGTGCTGCCTTCTTCCCCCTCGCGTCGTCGTTCTCAGTGAGCACAGGCTGCCTCTCCTTGTTCTCATCTTCTCCAACCTCAATCATATTCATTTTCCCCTTCCCATCGCCATGTCTATTGACCTCTGGTTGCTTCCATGTGTGCAGATCTGGAACAAAACCGGTGAAGGTCCATCCATCCTATGGTGTTTGGGACATGCGCGGCAATCAGGCCCTGCTGCTAAAGAAGATTCAAGCAAAATTTGCCCAGTGCTAGGACCAAGGCACTCGGCAAAGTAACTGTTAAAAAAATAAAAAATTTTGCCGAGTGTCGTGTTGCACTCGGCAAAATTTATGTTGACGGCTGACAGCGTAACAACGCAAAAACTTTGCCGAGTGCCTTCCTTTGCACTCGGTAAAATATATAATTATTTTGCCGTCTGCCTCGAGAAAAAGCACTCGGCAAAGTTTCTTTGCCGAGTCGAATTTTGCCGAGTGCTACACTCGGCAAAGAGTTTGCTGAGTGTAAAAGTGCACTTTGCCGAGTGCTTTGGCACTCGGCAAAGTCTCGCTGTGCAGTAGTGTTAGCCATGCTGCTGCTTTGATGAAACATCGGGGAGGTTTGCTGAAGAATGAAGACAAAGACACCATGAAGGCTGGTGTTGAGGGCATGTACAAGATTGCCGTGAAGCTGATGCAGGAGAAGCCCAGGGCACCGTTGCTGCTGATGCCAGCGCGACAGGAAGATGAAGATGAAGAGTAGGCCCTACCCCTGGTGATCTCTGAAGATGCTGGGAACACCAGCAGGCAGCCATCATCTGAAGTCCTAGAGTGATCGATCTGCTACTGGTTTCGTGCGATGACGTATTCTGTTAGACTATAGTGTGCTTTCGATAATTTGCCCGTCTTTTGGGTGGCTGAAAGCTGTTTTCAGTCACGGTACTCTGTAATTTGGTCACATTACCTGGGCCACTTCTTTGCTTCTCCTGAATTTTCTACAACTCTTTTATATTTCCGTTCTAATAATGGAAATGGGGAATCCTCTAGTTTAAAAAACAATTCGCGGCGACACTCCATCATGCGAGAAGATGACGGTCACCAGACCCCAAGGCACATGCCCATGTCGCCATAGCTGGGAGGAGGAGACGACACACTGGACATCATCAACGCCGAATATGTGCCACGTGCCACGTTGCACCACACGCAGACCTCTCGTCTCGTCTGAGTTGGATTTAAACTCTCCTGCTAAAGGCTTAGCGAGCGCCGAGCAGATGCGGACTCGGATGAAGACATGCAAACACTACTGAAAACTTGAAATTCCCTAACGAGGCACTACCGTCAGGAAAATAAAAATATTTTCATGAAAATGTATGTATCATCATAAAAAATAAAAATATCACCATGAAATTTCTTACGAAAATACCGTCAGGGCTAACAGGGTAATTCCATTTTTGCCTGACGTTGGTTAGAGAATTTTAAGTTTCCAGTAGTGAAACAATGATGCTTTCTGACGCCAACGACATGATCCCAAGCGAGGGCTTCGCATTCGATACGCGAGCCACGCCAAGTCATTCGAGCCACGTTGAGCTGCCATGCGAGTCGTCCGCCCACCCGTACTAATCGATCCATGCAACAAGGCGCAGCTTGCATGTGCGTGTACGTGCACGACATGCTCCATGTGCGTGTACGTGCACGACATGCTCCATGTGCGTGTACGTGCACGACATGCTCCACGCCTAATTTGGCTCAAACACGTCAAACGAACAAAGGCCATGGCTCCAGCTTTTTTCACCGGTGGGCGTCGAGGCCATGTGCTTCAATTCGCCCCGGGCGAGTTCTACTTCGACTTCACCGTAACAAGCAAGCAAGATGGACGCCAATTATTGAAGATCATGCAAACCACCAAGAACTATATATACGTGTATTTGTATACGTGTGTGTGTGAGCCATACACACAAACAAATTTGCTGCTGCACACCTCCAACTGTCCAGCTGCTCGAACATTCATCATCCTGCGGCGATCGATCGAGATGGGTGAGTGGGCTGACGAGTGAATGAAATGAAATGCTGGTACCTCGCTCAGAGGGGTATATCACGACGTTACAGCCGACAGGCCGTCGTTGGCGTGTGTGCAATGTTGCAGGACACAAGCAATCGCCGCATGGCAGCTGCTGGAAAGTTGTCGGCGATCTGCACGGCCAGGTGTTTCGGTATTTCACTCATTCAGACAATCAGTGGAAAACGGGTATGGACCGTTCAGAAAGTTGAACTTCAACAAAGCATTATCTGTGTGGTCGAAGTATAAGTTGAGTATGGACATGGTTGCAGTTTTGATCTAGTTTTGTCCTGCTACTCCTTTTATGTATATATCAGTTGGGTTTTTTGTTTGATTATATATTTATCAAAGAGCCCTTTTACAATGGTTGGAAAAGCATTTAAATGCCTTCTAATGCCTTCCAATGCCTCCATAAATTAATATTTTTTGTTAATTAATTTATTTAAGGGCATTATGGTCTATTTGCATATCAACTCAACACCAGCCACCGGCCCACCTGCATCTGTGCCCGCGCCCGTGTTTCTCAGTGCCGACGAGATCGAGCTGCAGCGTTCGTTCGCCGTGACCATGCCGCCAACCTCTCGGCCACCCCGTGGGATCGACTCTTTGTGCCACCTGCCTCCCTCCGTCAGGCCTTTGTACCACACCGCTGCACGGCAAGTACCGTCACGCCTCGGCATGCCGCTGCTCATGCACGAGCACGCGTGTGTACGCGACGCCAACGCTGGCGTGATGCTCGCTGATGAATCACGCCTACGTACAACACAGCACTGCTGACGAACGGACAAGTACACGAGTACCCCTGCAGCCTCGTCATGAGCAATCTCACCGTCTTGACTGTACGCTCACGCACGCGGCGCGCCGCCGGCACTAATACAAGTGTCATTAATTAAAAAGAAGAATTTCATCAAACTATATTACTTGAATCATACACTCCAACTATATTAGTCAAAACATCACTATTATAATTTTGAGTGTACCGACGCTACCCTTAGTTAAAAATATAAATTACGAAAAGGCAATTATCGCTCCTTTATTTGGAGTCCTAATTCCCCTCAAATCTGGAGGCGTTGCAATGCCTCTCAGCGCATGTGGCCCACCTATCATAGACACATCAAATGCCTCTCGATGCCTCCGTATTGATGCCTCGTGACTTATGGGCCCACAAATCATAGACACATCAAATGCCTCTTGATGCCTCTCCAACCATTGTAAATTTGCTAAAAGGTATCCAGGCCTCTTCTCTCTATATATAATATGTATGTTTCAGTGCAACATCCCATCGAGCATTCCATCATCGATCTCAGCCGGCCAGTCACTTGATCATTCTAAGCTCTCCTCTCCTGCACTTACGGTTGATCTCCTTTCCTGCACTCCTCTCCATCATCGATCTAAGCCCATCACTTGATCATTCTAAGCTCTCCTCTCCTGCACACTTACGCTTGTCCTCCTCTCCAACACTTCCGGTTGTCCTCCTCCACCAGCGGTGAGGATCCAAGCAACGTTGCAGCAGATTGGCGAGGACACAGCGGTATGTATACCGACGAAATTTTCTGATTCAGCTTGTACCATAGCTAATCATAATCACATATGCTTTATTTACCATAGTTTGATATACTATCTGAGTCATCTCTGCAGCGACAATATTTTCCCTAGTGAGACAATGGTTTCTTGTTTTTAAAAAGCAAAGTCTTTATCTTTTCGAAAGGTAGGAACTATAAACTCAAAACCCTTTCATTTGTATGCTAAACTATTGCAGCATGCTAAGATCTGGTTTTCACCTTTGTCATATGACAACGGATGCACCTCCTATAGGTACCAACAAACAGATTTACCTTGTTTATAGTCGTTTTCTCATTTGGGTTGGCAAAACTATGTATGGAGTTGTTGAAGGTTGAAATAAGGGTCCAGTTACCAGCAAACAAAGGAGAACGTAGTATTGGATTAATTTTCTAAATGACTAATAGTGAATGAAATTTATAATTATGGCGTTATTTCAAGTAACTCAACAACATTATGTGGTTCATTCAGTTTAGTGCCCTCAATTTTATTGGTACTACATCCAAATGACTGAACACTCAGCAGCACTTAGCCCCACTTTGGTATGGAACTACGTACACTGCAAACACAATGGATAACCAACCCCAATGTTTTATCAAAAAATTTCTTTTCATACCGTGCGCACAAGAGAAGGGATAGGTTCCTTCGTTTAATTTGAATATTACAACTCAATCTTGTGTGGACAATGATTCCTTCCTGTAGTTTTGCTCCTTTTTGTTGTATTCACTTGTATCGTTTAAATAAAATACCTGCACGGGCTGGCGCCCCTCCAGTTTCCTCAAAAAAAAAAAAAGTAGTAGTGATATTAATATGGTTAAGTGACACAAAATCTACATTATTTTTTCATTTATATTTGTAGTTTGAGTAACATGATACAGTTAGAATATTCAAAGTTGATCGTGTATGCGCTAGCAATATCTTCTTTGTTAAAACAATCCAAAATATTAATTTGGAATTGATTGCTATGCACTAGAAATCTATGTTGCTGTTCTGCTCGTTATTTGTGTTGTGTTGTTAGATTGTACACATAGGTTAGGCCGATCGATGAGTCATGAGCGTCACGGCCGTTGCGTGCACTGGGGCATGTTCCAGGCTGTATCATATCAAGGATCGATCAGCAGATCGACATTTGTTAGAGTTTGTTAGGTCGGAGAGAAGAGTAAGCAAAATAACCAAACACGTTGATGCTGACACGTGCTGATGGTGTGACAAGAAACGATGTACGTATATATGCATGCAGTTGATGTTCATGCAGGCAAATTCCTGCCAACTTTCATGTACCGTGTCGGTTCAGTGTGTGACTGTGAGTGTGAAGCATTAGAGCTATATACACAACATTTTTACACAGTATTTTTATATATTACTTAGCTCAGACTTATTTTAGTGAGTTACGTTAATGATGAAATATAGACAACTGAATAATGTCGCTTTCCTTCCTTGTCTTCTCTGTTGATGGATGGCGCATACATCGTGTGTCCACCAAGACTGTCGCCTCCTTGATTTGCCAGACGAGCTCGACATAACCTCAGAGGTAAGAAACAAGGAGAAACCTGACACATGCTTATTCTGTTCTCACCCTATATATGTGCACCTGCTAACATCTCCATCTGTTCTGTTGGTGAACGTACTGATTACGCGCGTTAGCAGGCATTGGATTTGGACGTGTGAGAGCATAGGCGTGTAAAAGCTCCAACTGAAGCCGAGGTACGGTTACCGAGCCTGAGCCAATTTTATTAGCTGCTAAATTTTCTTTTGTGTAAAAGCTAATAGATTTATTTGACAGAGATCCTTGATCTTTTAAGCGTGTTCATATATTAGGAGAACGCTGTCATGCGATCTGCACCGTGTTTAAGTCCTCTGCACGCTGGATTGCTTTAATATTAGGTAACTAAGTGCACCGGTTTGGTACATGCTTGCATGCTGTGGCTCGATCCACGAATGTATGCAGACTTTTATTGCTAATTGCATCATGTTGAACCAAATTTTAGTGTTAGCCGTGTGGCTCTCAATCACCCGATCAAGCACCCACTAAGTCTGTGCTGGAAGAGACCGTGAATGAGAAGAGACAGATCATCAGTGTGCCACATGAAAATATTAATTGTCCATGGATATATAGTAAGTATATATGCATGTGTGCCGGCACAGGGAAGACAGTCTGCGCTTTTAGTGTACATCCTCATATCAGTGTGCACTTATTTCATCATTCATTTACAAGGCCTTATTATATATAATAAAACAAAATTTTGCTTTTATCTCATATTGTTCATGTTACTAAAAAGATACACATGACACAGACATCATTTCTACATTCTATAAAAGGATTAGTTTTTATGAAATTATTAAATCAACCCTAATCCACATCATTTGATAATATCTGCTTCACCTGTAGTCACCAGCAGGGGCCATGCATGGCACAGTATCGTATTGGAGAACACTTTATTTAGCTTTAATATTGATCTTTTTTAAAAAAAAATCGGTGGTGATTTTGGGAATTATAGAGATGGGCGTATCCCTTGTTAGTCACCAGAGATGGGAATACAACACTACTCACAATACTACTCGTCTGCCCCCTTGTTATTGTTAGTATATATTGTGGTCCGGCCGATTATCTAATCAATAAACCAGTAGTATAGTTGTAATCTAAATTCCCTGGCACGCGGCCCTGTATTCAAATCGTCACTAACTTGAGAGCTTGTGCCGTTGGCAACCGAGGTGCGTGTGGCGATGCCTGCGGCCGGCTGCTGGCCTCTTCCCTGGCATCGATGCGCTGTACCGTCTGGTGCTGCAGAGCGACGACGCGCGCGTTCGATCGATGGGTGCGCCAATGACCTCGATGGCTCGATCGAACGACACGCCACGTACTCGTGTACTCCTCATGGCCATGGCCGGCGGGGTGCTTCTCGCAACGTCCGCGTGCAAAGAGAATGCCGCCGTCGTGCGATCTGCACCGTGTTCTATAAGTCCTCTGCACGCTGGATTGCTTTATTATTAGGTAATTAAGTCCATGCGGCGGTTTGGTATATATGTTGGGTTGGTGCTTGCATAGCCATGCAACAGGCAAAACAGCAGAGGACCCGGGGTTTTAGGTTGTTTTTTCAGCTTTCAGTATCTCATATATTGTACAAGTTATTAAAAATATGCATGCATCACACAAACATCATTTCCACATTCTATACAATCTAGGATTAGTTTTCATGAAATTATTAAATCCCTAGACCCTACAAGGGTTCTACTATTTTCTCTCTCTCTCCGACTTTGTAGCAACCCTAATCCATCATTTGATAATCTGCTTCACCTGTACACCAGCAGTCCGGGCCATGCATGGGCACAGTATCGTATTGGATCGGAGAACGCTCTATTTAGCTTTAATATTGATCTCTTTATTTTGATAATTCGGTGGTGATTTGGGAATTATAGAGATGGGTAAGTAAAGCCCAGTGAAGAATGATGGACGTATCGATGTATAGAAGAACTAATAATGAAAGCATTGTACCGTGCTGCCCATATATATAATATATGCAATTAATATGCATTTTATTTTGGTACTGTAAAAAGGTTTTTTGTTTTTTACCATTCCTTATATTTTAGTATAAAATGTTCTGAAAATATTAAAGTCGTTTCATTGTTATGCATGTGCACTAGCAAAACCTTATGTGCATCCTCCTTCCATGTGTGTTTTGTTGTTACATTGTAGCCAGGGCCAGGGACATGGAGGCCGCAGGTGTCGTTGCCGCCAACAATCAGCCCAGAGAGTACTCATGCTGCTATGTCTTCTCTCGTGACCCCATGGCAGCAAGGTACCCCTACGCGTGCCTCTTCCTCTTCGCAAGCTTCTTGGCATGTCTTGAGGCTTTCTCCATGCAAGTGGAGGGTGTTCTGCGGATAAGCATGACATTCTTTGTATCCTGAAAATATATATTTCATCCATGAAATGCTTTCTGACTTCTAATCCTTTATATATATATATGGTGACCTTAACAAAATCTCCATCAGCTGTTCTACGCGTTCATGTCTCTTACGACCATGTTCGCTAAAAGCCTTGAGGATATTAGAAGCATATGGCACACCAAGTTTTGGTTTTTTAAAGGCCTCCTTCTCTTTGCGCTAGCCCTCGTCACCTCTACATTGATACCAACCGACTGGGTCCAATTATATGGTATGTTCCCTCGCCGAGACTAGCAGTCTAACAATGTAGTAACTAGTAATAATAAGTTAATTAGTAATCACACCATTTGTTGGTCGCTGGTGCATGCCACTAATGTTTTTGTTTGAAATATTTTCAGGGGAGATCTCACCTGTTGGAGCAGGGTACCTAACTCTTTATTTTTCAACTGTATAATTCGTGCATATCCTTGCCTTTCTGCACTAAGATTTGGTTATCTTGTACTTGGAATTAAACAGGATATGTATATCCTCCATTCAGCAAATTAGTGTGATTAGGTACATCACACGGCTGAATAACAAATGGTGCCAGACAAACTTTGAACAACGGTAGGTTATTTATTTTAATCCTAGCCACTCAATAAAAACCTGTTATGTAATTGTCATGATGTTAGAATTTGATAACATTTGTGTTGATTTGCACAGCTCCGCTGAGGTGATGATGGTATCCACCATAGCATACAGTGCGTGTATGGTAGGGGGCATATTCATGATCATTTGGTACGCGCACACCCGGTTCAACATCGTGGCCATTTGCGCCACGCTGGTACTTGTGTGCCTCATGCCTCTTATCGCACTAATGTCCAACCAGGTATTTATTTAACTACATATTTACTTAGAGGTCACCAAATCCGATAGGAAAAAATAGTGAGTGAAATACCTACGGAACATTGATTGTGAATTGTGACCTACTGTCCAAATTAGGCCAAGAGACGTTACCTGGAGCCCGCGCTAGTAGGGCTATATATTCTGTTCCTATGCTGGTCAGCGCTTAGAAGGTAAAATAGCTATACAAAATTATTCTTGATTGATGTGGCTTCTTAGTAGATTGGATCATCTTATATATATATGATACAACTATCTTTGTTATTTTCTTTCGCGGTAAAAAACAGTGAGCCAGAGGCAAGCGGCTACCGGAAAGAAAAAGCCATTATAGTTGAAAAATGGAAAACTATGATTGTAAGTACACTGTTCATTCAGTCATACGTTCGTTGTCTATGTTGACAATTCATCAAATATTTTATTGATATCTTGAAATTTTGTAGAGTGTTGTCTTTGGACTGGTTAGCATCGCTGTAGAAGCTTTTACAACGGGAAGTGACTACAAATCTGTGCAGGTATGTTCCTCATTCTAACTAAACAAATCTTGATATCAGTAAAAATAAAAAGTTTGTTGTACCACTTAAATAGAAAATGCCTCAAACACTTGCAGTTTGGGAACGTAGTAGCGGAAGATGGCACACCACCATATGGGTATGGACATTTCCACTCTGTCTTTGCTGTGGGATCCATGTACATGGGCATGGTGCTTGTCGGTTGGGATACACACCATATAGTGGGAAAGTAAGTTCACACAAAACCCCTGGTCACAATGGAAAAAAAATGAAGCAATTTGTTCTTTCATTCTTGTCTGCTTGCTTGATATTTTGCATTTTTACTCTAGGTGGAACGTGGATGTTCGTTGGTTGTGTACGTTGGTGCACATTGTTATTGAGACTCTAGTGGTACTATCCTTTGGTAAGTGTTGAAAACCCTCCTCGTATGTAGGGCTTACAACAAAAATGTCAAATAGAATGACCACAGTAACAACTAAGTTCTACTTTCCATTACTTTCTTTCAAAAGAAACAAATTATATTTCTACTCTTTGACATCTGAATGGTTTTGCATTTGCAGTAGCAATACTGCTTACCAGAATACGGGAAATCGATTGGCTCCGACAGCTACTTGCCCGGATATATGGAATAGGTGATCAACCCCAACCGATGGAGCAGGAGATGCGTGGCCAGCAGCAAGGCGGTGCTCAACCCCAACCCATGGAGCTGGAGATGGGTGGCCAGCAGCAACCCGTGGAGCAGGAGATGGATACCGGGCCGCCACCTTCACCGTTGTCGTCACAAGTGCAAACCCCAGATCGGGCCTCATGTTAATGTTGACTAAGGGTGTGTTTGGTTGAGCTGTGGCTTTTGGAAAAGCTGCTGTGGACTGTGAGCTGTGGAAAAGCAGCTATGAGAAAACAGCTGTGGAAAAAACAGAAGGCCGTTTGGTTAGAAGTGCTGTCAAACTGTAGACTGTCTGACAAATACCTGTAATGCTCCTGAATGTCTGGACATGTTTATATGGAAATTGCTCGTAACAAACTAATTTGCTCGCTAATTCACATGAAAATAAATATTTAAGCAAGGTAAAATAATTTTCAATAGGTTTTCTTAGTTCTCCGTAGTCTATTTAATAGAACAATATCCATCAAAAGAGGTTATACAATGATGTCATTTCTCAACATAACTAGCCTCCTCAAGCACTAAACAATTCATCAGCTATCCTAGAACGAAGGTCATTCATGGTCTCTTCGTTCTCCTCTTCGTCAACTTCATCCTCTTCTTCTTCTTCTTCTGTTGTCTCTGGTACCAAGTAATCCTCATTTGCATCACATGTGTCAAACTCCTCATCTCTCAATTTGTTGTCACGAATGAAATTATGCAAAGCAAAACAAGCCATAATGATATGCTTTTGAGTATCTAGCCAAAGTCTTCAAGGTTGACATACAGTCGAGCTGAACAAATAAAAAAATACACAGAACTACGGACGCAGTGCAGAGAAGCATATATACACAATCAGGCAAGCAAAAAGGCAGCCCCAGCAGCATACGATCTATTACATTCTACCATTAACTCAATTACTACTAATCATACATCTATTGCACTGATTACTCATGCATCCTTCACAGTCTCGGCCATAGAGCAGAGGGGATCAAACACACCTTGCAGGTTCGTCGCCGGATGGAGACGAGGCCGTCGAGGAGCAGGGCGACCTGGGGCGCCTGGATGGTGCTCGTGGCCACGCTGGGGAGGCGGGCCGATCGGTGTCAGGCGGAGCCGCGCCTGCGCGGCTTCAGGGGGGCGCGATGGCGGACTGAAGGCGGACTCGGGCGGCGGTCAGGCGGAGTCCCGGCCTCAGGCCAAAACACGGCCGGCGTCAGGCGGGTCCGGTGGGGCAGCCGCCGGAGGAAGGCTTGGGCAGGGGTGGTGGCGAGGAACCCTAGACGGGCGGCGGCCGTATCCGTGCTTGGAGCGGCATCGGGAGGAGTCGAACAGAAGGGAACGGTGGGAGGAATAGAACGAGCGAAGCGTTATTTTTTCTCACAGCCGGTGGCAGTGGTGTAATTTTTTACCCTAAAAGCCAGTAAAAGCAGGGGTGGAGGGTGCTTTTGAGTTTGTACTACGGTGAAAGCTGACTTTTGCCAAAAGTAGCTTTAGCTTTTGATCCCTTTGGTTGGGCTTTTGGCTTTTGGGGGCAAAAGCCACAACCAAAAGCCCAACCAAACACACCCTAAATGAACGCCCAACTTTTCTTGTGACTCCATTCCCTCATCTTCTGTATAGACTCAAGATTCTTGTAACGTAGCACAGAATTATTTCTAATTTTTTTTGTAAAAGAAGCACTTAACTTATGAATGATGCGTATGCATTGCTTTTATACCTAAGATCATTTAATGTTCAATCAACAGACATATCATAGATCATCTATTAGCGTAGCTTTTCACCTACAAAAGAAATCATTAGAAATATCCGCCTATGGAGGATGGATAGATCTTAATGAACTAATGTGAGTATATAAAGCTCCTAAAAAACAAGAGTATATATGCTTTTTCCAAATGAACCATAACTACTCAACATTACTGTCCCTGAAGGGGTTTTTTGGCCGAATTTGTCAAGTTTGTGATATAATGAATTCAAACCCAATATCATTGTTTACTTACTTCCATAAACGTGGTTGACCTTTAGAGTACTATCTAAATTTCAGGACCATCATTCGGCTTCGCAAAAGTACTAAGGCAAAGATAAACACAGCAAGCCTCTTAGTTTGCTTAATTTTTAAATTTCAATACCGGTCCAAGCATTGTGTTTTCCTGGGCTACAGTAATATACACAAGGGGCAGAAATGTTTAGATCCAGTTGAGGGTTATGTCTACATCTCTCGTGATGTCACTTTTGATGAACATGTTTTCCCTTTTTCGTCCATGAGCCCAAATGCTGGCAAGCATCTTCAAGCTGAAATCCTTTTATTGCCCGACCATCTCTTGAATCCTACCGGGGATGACGCATTACTGGATCGTACGTTGAGCTCTCCTGTGCCTTCTAATGGCTTTGCCTCTAGTGGAGCACCTGCTGTTTTTACAAGATCAAATTTGGCACAAAACACGGCTTCGTCTACTGTTTCTGGCGCTCCATATCGCATGTGTCGGGGGGGACGGGGCAGCATGCGCTCCCAGACCGCTTCGCCTGCGCTGGACTCGGTCGGGGCAGGATTGCCCTCGGGATCCGTTTTGGCAGGGGCGGCTGTCTCCGTGTCCCGGCATGCGGCCGTAGGACCGGATCCTGCCCCTGGATCTTCTGCGCTTACTTCACCGCCAGCTACGTCTCCTGTGGTGTCGCCTCTGCCGCAGGTGGATCCAGCGGTGGGGCCGGAGCTGTCAGGCGCAAGATCTTCTTCGTCTTCTAGAGGATCCAGTGTGGCCACGAGTTCTTCACAAAGTGTGCCTTCTTCGCCGACTGTATCTCCTCCACGCTGACCCGAGACACGTCTTCAGCAAGGTATATCTAAACCGAAGACGTACATATTCTGATGGAACTGTGCGGTGGTGTCTGACAGCTACCACCACCGACGAGACTGCCACGGTGAAGGAAGCTTTGTCTGACTCACGGTGGGTTCATGCAATGGATGTTGAGCATCAAGCCTTTCTTCAGAATAATACATGGCATTTGGTACCTTGGCCCAAAGGTGCTAATGTCATAGGATGCAAATGGGTTTATAAGGTCAAGCGCCGTGCGGATGGGTCGGTTGACAGATATAAGGCTCGATTGGTGGCTAAAGGTTACAAACAACAATATGGCATCGATTACGAGGACATGTTTAGTCCCGTTATCAAAGCTGCGACCATTCATCTCAATTTATCCATTGCGGTCAGCAAAGGGTGGTCCTTGAGGCAACTTGATGTGCAAAATGCATTCCTTCATGGTGATTTAAATGAACAGGTATATATGACACAACCCCCTGGTTATGTTAGTAAAGCTCATCCTAGCTATGTGTGGCAGATGAACTTCTTGATATTCGTTTTATTAATACGGAAGGCCAGCTGGCTGAAGATTTCACTAAGTTGCTTCCTGTGGTTAAATTCAAGAAGTTTAGAAGCAATCTCAACCTTCATGGTGGCTGAGATTGAGGGGGAGTGTTAAACGAGTCATTAATTCGTTCATGTATTATCTCCAACGTACTATGCACGGTTAGTTGTATAGGATAGCTTAGGCGTGTAGTTTAAGTATCTTCTTTTTTGAGGGAATGTAGTTTAAGTATCTTGTATCTCAAGAATATGTAATCCTGTAGATCATGTACATTGATTCTTTTGTAATCTTTACTTGTATAAGGAGCCACGGCAGGGGCTGTTCCTGCCCGTATATAACACGTACCAAGGACCCAGGGACGGGCATCCTTGTTCGATCCATTCTTTCAGTTATTAACATTTGATTTGTGAAACTGGTGAAGTTAGTGTATGTGTTTAATACCTATAGCAGGAGTTACGCTACAAATAAAAAACCCTGTTTGCTCAAATAAATCCGTGGGAGCTTCATCTAGAAAAATATTAAATCAGCAGTTATTAGATGGAGTTATATCCAGAACATCATGTGCTTTTCTAGAGTACTACAAAGAAATGCTGCAATCCGTGATCGAGAGACACATACCCAACTTAGGAGTGATTTAGTTGAACATATCTGGCATCGTCGTCTTCAGAATAGGCACAATACCTAAACTTTGTTTTATGTTATCTTATAGATTTGTATAGTTTTGTCTAGTACATACTAGAAGGGTACCCCACGAGAGCTAGACTAATTGCACAAATCCTCCTAATAACTAGTGGGACATGCCCAGGTGTAGTCCGTTACATATGCAATGAGATTTGACTACACAGTTACACAACATTGGCACCGATTATTATTGGACCCCTTATAATTAGAGTCAATGGCGGGCCCAAAGGGTAGTCCAGGTAGGCACGGGCCTACCCTGGAATTTGGCCCAAAAAATTTTTACTACTTTGCGCAGCCCACCAATATTTGGCCCGTATCGAGCAGCAGGCCATCCTCGCTCGCAGCCTCCTCGCTCCGTCGCTCGCAGCCTCCTCCCGAGTCCGCCACTGCTCGCACTCGCAGGCGCGCACGAAGCGAAGGAGCGCCGAGCGGAGGAGCCCGCTGCCGCCGCCCCATCCCGCCGCCGTCGCCCTCCCTCCCGCCGCCGCCGGGCGCCGGCCTCCACCCCGCCTGCGGCCTGCCTCGCCCCAGTTCCGGCCGCCCAATCCTTGGTGAGTAACACAACTTTTCCCCCAATCCTTAGGGTTATAATTTTGGAGATTACTTGGATTGGGCTGTGAAGGCTTAGGGATTGTAGATCCATCATTTGTGAGCCTAAATTGAATGAATTTTGTTGTTATTTTCCAGGAGTCATGAAGAAATCGAATATAGCATTTCTTTTTCAGAAAGCTGAGGCAAAAAAAATTGCAACTCAGACTGCTACTGCCCCACCACTTCCAGTTCCAGTGATTGATGAAGAGTTGTCTATTCCTATAGTAGAAGATCCTCTAATTGTGAGTGTACAAAGTGCTATAGTAGCTGTTGATGAAGGGACAGAAACACCTACAGAAATAGCTACAGGCAGCACAATTCCAGCCACAACAGATGAAGTTGAAGAAGAAGAAGAGAGAGAAGAACCCCCTCCAGCTGCAGCTCTTGATGTTGATTCTCTTGAGTATGACCCGGGTCTAAGGAGTTCTATTTCAACCTTTGATGTGAATGAGCAAGATTCTATCAGAAGAAGGTACATTTTAAAAGGCCCATGTCATCTCTATGCCTATATTTATCCATTCAGAAAAATCTATGGGAAAGAACGCCGCTTTAGTTTTCTTTGGTTTCAAAAGTACCCATGGATTGAATATAGTGTAGAGAAAGATGCAGCATATTGCTTCCATTGTTATTTGTTTGGTAAAGGAAGTGGAAAATTTATTACAGAAGGTTGGAATAATTGGAATGTGGGAGCTATTGCACTTGACAAACATCAGAATTCAACTTTACACAAGTTTGCTCAAGAGAAATACAGCTTATTTGTGCAAAGTGGAACAAAAATTGATACTGTTATTGTGAGGGTGTCAGACAAGGATAGAGATGCTTACAAGGCTAGGCTGAGTTATTCACTCAGATGTTTGAGGTTCCTTTTGAATCAAGGATTGGCTTTTCGTGGGCATGATGAAACTGAAAAAAGTGCCAACAGAGGGAACTTTCTTGAACTCTTGAATTGGCTTGCAGGAAATAATGAAGAGGTGAACAAAGTGGTTTTGAAAAATGCCCCAGGTAATTGCACATTGACCTCCCCTCGCATACAAAAGCAAATTATTAGATGTTGCTCTGAGGAAACCACTAGAACCATACTTGAAGAACTTGGGGATGATTACTATGCAATTCTAGCTGATGAATGTAGTGATATATCACACAAAGAACAACTAGCAGTTGCTTGCGTTATGTTGATAAACGTGGAAGTGTTTGTGAAAGGTTTCTTGGAATAGTTCATGTTCGTGGCACCACTTCTTTGGAACTTAAAGCAGCTATTCAATCTTTACTCACTAGTCATCACTTGACTCTTAGTTCTTGTCGTGGGCAAGGATATGATGGGGCTAGTAACATGAAAGGGAGGTTAAGGGGCTGAAAACACTGATAATGAAAGAGTCTCCTTGTGCTTATTATGTGCATTGTTTTGCACATCAACTCCAATTAGTGCTTGTTGCTGTTGCAAAGGGAGATGTTGGGGCTAGTACATTTTTTGCTAATGTTTCATGCTTGTTGAATATTGTTGGAGTTTCTTGCAAACGCCATGATATGCTTCGAGATGTTAGAGCACGAAAATTGAAGAAAGCACTTGAATTGGGTGAAATAGAAAGTGGAAGTGGGTTAAATCAAGAGATGGGAATGGCTAGGCCTGGTGACACTAGGTGGGGTTCTCATTATAGAACTGTTTTGCATATCATTGACATGTATTCAACCATTCGGGAAGTACTCATAACCCTTGGGAAGGATCCCACACAAAGAGATGATTGGCCAAACATACATGCTATGGTTCTGACTTTAGAGTCATTTGAGTTTGTGTTCAATGCCCACTTGATGCTTGTGATTCTTGGGTACACAAATGAGTTGTCTCAATCTTTGCAAAAGAAAGAACAAGATATTGTTAATGCAATGTGTCTTGTTAGTGTGGCAAAGACAAGGTTCCAACAATTGAGGTCTAATGGGTGGGAAGATTTCTTAGAAAAGGTTAAATCATTTTGCATCAAATTCTCTATTGATATTCCTGCAATGGATAGCAAATATGAGCCTCATGGAAGATCCCATCATTTTTATCCTATGCAAACAATTGATGATCATTACAGAAGAGAAGTGTATATTGGTATTATTGATAGAATTCATCAAGAGCTTGAGAATCGGTTTGATGAGGTTAGTAGGGAGTTGCTTATTTGTATGGCAGCATTGAATCCTTCCAATTCATTTGCCTCATTTGATGCTAAGAAAATCCTTAAGCTTGCAACTTATTATCCCGAAGATTTTTCAAGTTCGGAATTGAGGACACTTGAACTCCAACTTGGCACATATATTGAAGATGTGAAGATGGATGATAGATTTCAAGGGCTGACCACCCTCGGTGAGCTCTCTACCAAGCTTGTTAGCACTAATAAACATGAATATTTTGGTTTGGTGTACTTAGTCCTTAAATTGGCATTGATCTTACCGGTGGCGACAGCAAGTGTTGAAAGAGTATTCTCTGCCTTGTGTTTAGTGAAGAATAAGGTGAGAAATAGTATGAGTGATAGGCTATTGAACGATTGTTTGGTTACCTTTATTGAGCGTGATATATTCTCTTCTCGTAAGTGAGGATGACATAATTCATGCTTTCATGGCAATGAGAAAGCGCAAATTGTTGTAGTCTCCTATATTTATGTAAGATTTTATCTTATTTGTAATCTATTTATGCAAGTTTCAGACCTATTTATGTAAGCATTGAACATTCAGTTGTATTGTCGCAATTTGCTTATTTAAAAGAAGAGAATTACCGAAATTTTTCTTCGAATTTTGTTGTGCCGTCATGAAAAAAAAATTTTAGGACTACCTTGGTTTCAATTCCTGGGTCCGCCACTGATTAGAGTCTGTCGATAATGCATTTAGTAGTGGTCTAGATCTTTGGGTCCACACATTTGTCACCTCACCATCCTCATATATATCCTAAACTCCTATAAAGCTAATGTCCACTAGAGTATTTCTCTAGCATTTCATGGCGTCACATCAACAGCTAACCCACTTTCCAGTCCACAAGCGTGATTAGGAAAAAAAAAAAGCCCACACAAGTGAATTTCAGTTACACACGAATGCCAAAGCACCAAGGGATGTGAGACGCCTGCGCTACCTCCGGACTCCTTGCCTCCGTCCACCTCACAGGCTTATAAAAAACCCACCTCGCAGGCCTCCACCTCCATCCCGCTGGACCCGCTCGAGAGTGCCGCCACCTCCATCGCACGCCAGCGCTGCCTCCGTTCCCCGGCCTCTCGCCGATTCGTATGACCCCGTGCACCCAGTACAGCACCGTGTGAATCCACGACGGCCAGGGGCCGCATTCCATGACCGGCGGCGTCCACGATGGGTCGACAGCAAAGGGGGACGGATCCTGTGCCCTGTCAGGCAGTCAGCCACGGCAGTAATATAAGAAGACTCCGACGGTGGCCGCAACGGCAAGTAGAGCAAGGCAGGCAGGCAGAAGTCACGATTGTTGGACCCTGGCCCGGCAGCAGACTGTCTGGGAGTTGGACGTGATGAGAGTAGGGCAGTTTGGGCAGCGAAAGGTCAATCCCAGTTATGCTGAAAGGTCCAGAAAGGACGTTGCCCTCTCAAATCGACCTTTTCATCAGAAGGAAAACAAAATCTTCACTCACGGAAAGAAGGGAAAAAAAAGGTGCACCGGTATATGTCTATTAGAATTAGAATTGTAATCCATTTCTTTTTTGTTTCTCGATGAATTTTTATCCATATATAAACAATGCACTATGTTCTACCGAATGTTCGATAGACATATATCACTACAAGGTCCCGCGGCAACGCGCGGGGTATCATCTAGTATATAAAGCATGTTATGTCGTCATAGTTGTTGATGGATAAGGTTGACCTATATGAGAGGTCTCAAACAAGGGCTTCACAAAGACTCCTACGTGGATCCCATGTCATCTATGGTGGTGGTGACTACCATAGCTAGGCATAGTTTGGGGCCATGAATGCGTCCCTAGGCTTCAGGGTAGAGGAGTCCCCCAACATAGCTCCCTTTTTTTTTTTTTTTTTTTTGACCAATAACATAGCTCCCTTTGGAAGAGGCTGAATCCATGCCTCCCCCACCGCCCCTCCCTCACTCCTTGAATTGGGCTTCTAGGTTGGAGCTCATAAAGGATTCTTACCCAAAAACCAGTACATGTCCTAAATTTATTTGTTCAACATGAGTGATCAAATATTGTATGATAGATAAATCACATAGATTAGTGATATGATTTATTATGTGAATGCAAAACTACTAGTTTGGATTCAGTTATTTGATCATGCTTATGAAAGATAGTGACAACTTTTGTCGTTCGATAAAAACTTGATCATTCTTATAAATATTTCTTGTTACATTATAATATACAATGGTTAAAATCATGGATTAAAATGGAGTAGTATAGCTACCAATTTAAATATTTGGAATGAGTAGTATAACATACAATTTAGTTCACATATATGTCATAGGAATGAGTAGATATTTGCTTATGTAGGTAGGCTGGTAGGCTGAGCAAAAGAGAAGTAAACAACTAAACATTATAGAAATCATATGTTGTTCGTAGAAAGTCATATGGCTACTACTACTGTTCGCATTTGTAAAATTGAGATGAATATAAAATCAAAGTATAGAACGTAGTCCTGCACTAGGACGCAAAGATGTCTCATCCAAATTATAGAAAAATGCATAAGAGATCCAAGCAAGATTCTATTGTCTCCTTCTCTATACGGTGTTTGCATGTCACTCTAATGGTGTCGCAGATGCCGGCTTGTTTGGATCTTGATCTACCTTCCGATTATGTGTCTGATCATATAATGTACCAAGCTTTTAGTCTACTAGTAGTAACTAACTGTTAGTTAAGTTGAATAGTTCAACATCTACATGTGTGGTTGTGTCATGTTAGTTACTCCCTCCGTCCCGGAATAAAAAGCATTCTGGCCTTGGAGAAATGTCCTCAAATATAGTACACCCAGGGAACAAAAAAGATATTATTTCCTTCAATATGAATCCATGATTGCACCCTTTCCATAATTTGTATAAAGAAACTAAGATTACACCCTTTAATCATGGGAACATGATTAGATTTTGATAGATTAGGAAGTTAAGTGAGGGGTACATGCGTCTATTGTCATCTCTCTTATTTTGTCTAAGAATAGCCATAACGCTCTTTATTCCAGGACGGAGGGAGTAAGTTGAATAGTCCAACATCTACATGCATGGTTGTGCCATGTTGTATCATTACTATTATTAGTGCTTTCCCTCACTATTTAAGCACGGGACATGTAAATGTAAATAATCATCAAGCCACTCTCTTCCAACAAAGTTTGTTCTAGAAAATTTAAGTTCCACTATGAACACAAGATATGCTTCTCTGTGTTTTTTCCTAGTACTTGTCTTTCATGGACACCCTACTTTTGCAGGTTTGAATTTTGTGAATCTCTATTTTTATCACCATCTATCTTGAGTTGGACTATTTGTTTATTATTATATTTGAATGTCAGAAACTACTACAGTTTAATGTCTATTGTACTAATACGTAGATATTTTTTGCAGAAACTTGCCACGAATTTGTTAAATCGCATCCATTCTGCTTTAAGGCTTACTGCAAGGCAAACTGTGAAATTGAGGCCAAATGGCAAGGAGGTTTAGATGTAAAAGGATATAGATGTCACGGAAACATATTTACTTCCTTATGCATTTGCACTTTTTGCAAACGTTAGTTACCTCATAAAAGAATTGAAGATGAGCTCTTGCATTCCAATACATTGTCAAGCGCGGTGTTATCCAAATAATCATGTGGGAGCATAGTTAAATAGTTAGTTTTCTTAGTCATAGACATAGTGCTAGTTAACTAGTTGTCATTTTTGTAGTAAGTTTATGATCTCTATTTTTCTTTGATAGTTTTCAGGGCTTCTTGATTTTGTGTTTTCTATCACATAGCCACATGATGTGCTCGACTTTGACATTATATTAGTTTATTTGAAGCTGGTGTGTGTAATTTCTTTAATTCAATTTGTTCCGGTGGCATTATATATTTTAATTTTAATATGCATGTTGTTCATCGGCATTCCTGATTTGAATGAACTTATGACATTAGTTAATTTGAAATTAATATGTGCAATTCCTTCTACTGCCCTAGAGGGACTGTCACAAATGTATAACGATTTGAAATTAATCTACTCTACTAATGCACCAATATAAACATCTCTAAGTCGGGAACGGATCCTGTGCAAACTAGTCATCCCGTGGAAACTTGTAAACTAATGATCTGGACCGCAGGATGTTGATCCAAGGGGTGCGGAGAGCTTAGGTAATTTTGCACTTAACTGCCCGCTCTTAATCACACTTTTACAAATTTCTCCTTCCACCTCTCTCATGCGTCCCCTTGGATCAACATCCTGCGGTCCAGATCGTTAGTTTACAAGTTTGCACGGGATGACTAGTTTGCATAGGATCCGTTCCCCTCTAAGTCCACACCGCATAACCTCCCCCGATGAGATAGTCCTCCTCCACTCACAAAATAACCACATCTAAATCAACCATCTAGATTGTTTCTCATCCTCCTCTCTCCTTACTCACAGATCCAACAATCACGATTGCATGTATGGTCCTCCTCGTTCTCCTGCGCGCAAGGAAACCCAGCCTCGGCGATTGACGTGCGCGACACACGCACCCAATCCCTGCTAGCCTTGCGCTCGCTAGGCCTCGTCGCACTGTTCCGCGATCGCGCACCCACTCATCACAAACACTGCGATTAACACGCGCATGCCGAACGCCATCGCCCTTCCATCCATGTACAGCCGCTCCAATGCTGGGTCGCATTGGAAGGAGTAGTAGCCCAGCGGGTAGGAGGTGACGATCAGCATGGCGATCCCGCCGGAGCGTCAACGCCGTGCGCTCCGAGTGGCACAGGATCAGATGGCACACGGCGCTCGTCAGCAGGCACGCAATCGCGCCGCCCAGGTATGCAAACAGCGGCCACCGCCCAGGTATCGTACAACATATTTCAACGACAAGGCATCTGCACGCGCAAAGGCTTGAAGTGTCATCTCTTGCCTGCCTGCCTGAATCCTCCATGAACTTCTCTAGTACTAGTTCGAAGTTGTTTTCCCCTATGCTGAATTACACATTGTTCAGGTTCGTAATGCAGAACGTTTTGAAGCGTGCATATAGCTGCTGCCTCCATGTAATTATCAGAAACAGAACTTTGTTTGCTACACGAGGATAACTTCTTCTGAAAAAAATGACTACGTTCTTTTTACTGCACCGAAAAAAGGATAACTTTGTTTGCACTGACGAGCTCCGGGCTGGACAAAGCCCCGTGGCGCCGCAAGCCGCGTCCGAACGCCACGAGGAGGCGGGAGACGCCGGGCGGCCCGCCGTCATCGTCCCGCCGCCGTATATCCACGCCGCACACTTCACCTTCCCGACGTGGAGGATGACCGGGCCAACCCATTCCGGCAGGGTTGCACTCAGTCGATAATGGAGGGATTTCGCGCTGGGGGCGGCTAGTGCGGCGGTGGCGGCGTCGGGAGTCGCAGACTCTCGCGTGACGGAGAACGGTGAGTAACCGAGCCATCGCTGCATGGGGGTGAGTTGAAAAAAATGAATAGATTGGATTGGTGGAAGGGTTTAAGTGCTTAATTGTTCCACCTCTATCTCAGACCATCGGATTAGAATCGTGTGGATTTGATTAGAGTTTGTGTAGTTTGCATAGCTAGTTGGTTTTCATAGCATACACTCCCTAATATAAATATAAATGTGTCTGGTGTATCTCTTAATTATATTTTTCCTCTTTTAATCTTTTGTATATACGTATGCACCAATAATTGGTCTTATAAGTTATAACAGCAGTACAGAAATATTAATCTTTTACCAAATCAATAAAGCAAAAGGATTTGCTGCATAAGAGACGCAATGTATTATGGCTTGATCTGGAAAGAAAGTATCAATCACTTCCTAGAGAGATTTCTTGATTGAGTCTATTATGATGCTATTCCTACAAAACTGAATTTGGTCATCCTTTGACGTTTCTCAGATGTTTGGTCTACAGAGAATGCTTCCAATCATTATATGAGAAATATGAGAATGATTCTACCAAATATGTTATCTCTAGAGCTCCGTTTTTTTTGTAATTGACATGAGAATATGGAGTATTGGAAGATGAATTTTCATCTCCAGAGCTGACACAAAGTGGCTATACAAGTCGTTGCGGCTTGATCGACTGTCACCTGCCATGGATGCCGTGGGCGCGCGGCGGACACGAACAAATTATTCTCAGCGACCTTTATTTTGGCCCAGTTGAGCATGGCGAGCTTGGCTTGGTTGCAGATGCCCGTACTCCATCAGTGGCTGAGCCTCACCCAGCATGCAATTCAACAGGGTGAGCGGTTGGCAGCATGAGCGCGTTGCCCGAATCACATCACAGTCCTCGGAATGCGCATTATGCACCGGAGGCGTTCCTCGAGCAGCCACGTCAGGCATGATGCGCACATCTCGACGATGAGTTGAAGCAGCTCGAGACGACGCTGTAGAGCTCTGTTCCCTGGCCTGGTGCATCCGGCAGGCCGGTCCTAAGCCAGACGGCCTTCCGTCATCGCAACGCCACACGTTCGGGATGAACCGTCTGGAAATGGTAGCTGCCATCTGTTAGACGGTACGAGTGCAAGATTCGCACGTGGGCACGAGGCTAAATGAGGTGCGAGATTACGAGGTGCAGATTTCGTAAATGAAAAGATTGGTAGTCATCCTTGACATGTAGTTCGATTGATGAGTTCAGTAGTCAGTCATTCAAGTTTAGTTACAGACAGCAGATTTCGACATATTTCAGCAGAATTTGACAGATTTTCTCTCACAAACCACTATTGAATCTACCAAAATCTGTCGATATTTCTTCTAGCCGAACAGGGATTACCACCATCTCATATCGTACTGAGGAGAAGAGCAAGGGAGGTGAACAACAGGGGGTAGTACGACGACTTGAGTTTGACATCCTGAAAGATGCTTGCATTTCTGCTGTAACTGCTTGTCTAGTAGATAGCAAATTGCCTAAGACTGACTCCATTTTTCATCCTCTAAAAAAAATAATCCGTCCTGGCCATCGAGATTTTATCTTTTCTATACCATTTTCTCATGCACCTATCTATCCTCTATATTCATCCCCTATATCAATGGGACCCACACGTCATACTCTATTTTTTATTTCTCCCCCACCCAGCCTCTCTCTCTCTCTCCCTCCCTACTCCCTCCCCACCCACTCTCGCTCCCTTCCCCGGCGTCCTCCCTCCCTCCCCACGCCGGCAACCTCCATCCCCAAGCCTGCAACCGCGACCCGTGGCGCCCACGGCCCGCGGATGCCATGCTCGCTCCCAGCGCGCAGCATAGCTCGCGGTGGACATCGCGCCGGTGACTGAGGCTTGCGCGGCAGGAAGGCAATCCTGGCAAGGGCGCAATGGCGGTGCACAGCTGCGGCCTATGCGGCGAGGAGGCGTGACCTCGGGCAACAGCGGATGGACCGCCTCATGCGGAGCTCGGCGGCCTCCTTGTGCGGCCGGCCACACGAGCGAGCGCGCAGGCGGCCTTGCAGCCGCAGCTGGATGGCCTTGTTGCGGCGTCTCGGTGGAGCAGGACAGCCCTGTGGGGCTCGCCGTACATGGATGGGGAGTCAACGGGTTCACTCCGGTCGTCGGCGTCCTCAAGCTTGCGACACCTCTCCCCGGCGTCCTCAAGGTCAGTGTCCGCCGGGGCCTCGCCTCTGGCTCCGGCTCCATCGGGCTCTATTGCAGGCTCCGTCGCTGCGGCCACCGTCGTCGTGGGCTCCGTCGCAGCGCGTCAGCAAGCGTAGTGGGCGGTCGTGACTGGTGGGGCCCTTGTGGTGGGGCCGGCTCAGGCATAGTCGTTTTTACGCTATTTGCGTCCTACAGGATTGTTCACAGGGTCCGGTGCGGATAGTCTAACTCTGTTACATGCAAAAGGCCAAGGCTTTGTTTATATATATGTAGGTGCAGGGCAGGGACCAGCATAGAGATCACGTACAAAAGGAAACTGATGGTGCTTACAAAGTTTATAACTGATTCTCATGCTTAGAAGTACAGGGATTAACCATTAGGTAGGCATCCAAATCTTAGCCTATTGTCTAATAGACGCCATCACTGCAACTGTAATTTTACTAACACATTGTAGCATGTCTTCACAACCCCTCTGCTACTGGAGCCTAAAAACTCGATTCCATCCAGTAAACCATGTTCCCTGCAACTTTTAATAAAAAAACAAGGATCATACTTCTTTACAACAGACCCGAATGATCGAGCACCATGTTCCTGCTTCTCCTCAATGGATGGACTCGAAATTATGCAGCGTGATACCATGTTCCCTGAGCTCTGAGACACGTATCGCTGCATGAACTGGAGGCCAACCATCTCGGCCAAGTGAGCGCGATCCCGTTGGGAGCCCGAGCGTCCTGAGCTTGCGCCGCTCCTTGTGCGCGGCGGCGAGCGCGCCGACGAGGGCAGGGATGCTGCAGCGAGTCCGGCTAGAGCGCAGGACGCAGGTGTGGGTGTTGTGGGTGCCGTGGAGGTCCTCCGGCAGCGGCAGCCGAGGACACCCGGGAGAAGGGCGGAGGAGGGGAAGGTGGTGGACGGTGGACGGAGGCCACCGCCGGGGAGGAGGTACCGCATGCTGCGTGCCGTTGGGCGCGGCGGCAAGGTGGGCTGAGTTATTAGGCTCACGGTCCATACAGCCCTCGAGGCCTGCTGGATTCCTATGAGCAGGAGCGAGCAGGCAACAAGGGAGAACGCTATGGTATTTTCAAAACATGACTCGCAATTTGACTAGATGGAGTCATCAGTATCACAATTAACTAAAATTTTCTCTTGTATTTTGTAACAACAAAAATTTGATACATAGAAGCCGTTTATAATATATAAATCGAAAACTTCTTATGATATAATCTTTCTCATATGATTAGATAACCGTTGAAGATATCAAAGTTTCAATTTTAAATATGAAAATGGTTTATACACGCCGACTTGCAAAATAGGAACGTAGCCAAAATAAGTTGTGATGTCACCGTAGCAAAGATAATAACACCCACATTTTTTTAAGAATTGATTTGGTTGGGGTGCACCAAACCTAAGCTATAGTGCAACGCTTAGGCGATGCCAAGGAACCCAAGTGGCTAAGCCACTTTATGAGTCCTCTCCCCCAAAAAAAAAAGTTTATATTATTGTGAAGCAGTGTCTCGCAATATCAGATATTAAACTGATAAGAACAGATACTACACTTGATCTTAGCCAAAAGGCCAGAGAAAGGTATGAGTTGTGTTGTTTGTCCTAGGCTACTTTTATTACCTCATACGGATTACAATCCTTCTCTTTTTACGGTACGGTACAAAACTAAGCAGGATTAGATTAGTTGTCAAAAAAAGCAGGATTATTAGATTACAGACATCAAAGATACTACTAATCTCGGTCTTGGAGAACAACACGTCGTATGGCCAAACATATGGGCCGGTACGGGTTCATGGCCCACGGGCCTGAGGAGAAGAAACGGAGGAGGATGTCGAATAGAGCCCAACTGCCGTTTTTTTGGCACCTTTTCCTCGTTGCGAGCATGATGGTTCTTGGTGGACAAGTTGAGCAGAGGAGCATCGTGCGTGTCCTTGTCCGACCCCACAATCCTTTATCAGCAACCAAGGCAATGAAAGGCGTCAGATGAGAGAGCCAAAGAGCACAGGGGGATTCCATTCCAATTCCAGGGAGAAGACTCGAGGCCCAGTAGTAACTAGTATGCAAGCACAAAGCCGGACGTGCTGTCAGCCCAACTGTGTTTGCTTGTGCAGGCGAACCGGCGGCGGCGGGTGGCGTGCAGTCTGCAGACTGCGCCGGAGGCTGGAGCCGGACCACGTGCTGGCTGTCCTAAAACATAAGGACTCTAAAGGAAAGGAGAAGGAAGATTTCTAATCCTAGTCCGTTTGTATGTGGGCTTTTACCAAAACTCTAGCCCATAGCAGGACTATATATATGTTGGAGCTCTATGTTGTAATTACCGATATTAAGAGAAATAAAGAATAGTCTCCCTACATCTTATGTCTACTTGTTCTACTTTCATCTACTATGTTGATTATGAGAGACGGAGAGAGGAAGGTTCGAACCGCTGGCAACATGTTTCTTAACACGTTATCAGCACGACAAGCTCTTCGTCGACATCGCCGTTGAAGCCGCCGTCGACCTTGACACCGACGTCCGTGCCGACGTCCCTGCCGCGACTACTCCGACGACGTCGACGTCTCGACGTTGTTAGCGGAACGGATCTGCTACTAATCTGCGTACTGCATCGACATGTACCGTCGTCATCAAGCAGACATGTCTACGACAATGTCAAACGCCCTACGCGGTATGTATCTACTAACCACTGCCCTACGCGGCATGTGAGGTAGATCAAATTGGCATCCTTTAAAAGGTATGAAAAAGATCTCGCAGATTATTGTGCTAGCCTTCGAGCTAGTCTACGCTTTCCAATACAATATTGCATCTGCACTTGCAGTACATATACGTACATTACATGCAAGAAGCATGACAAAGTACAATCTCGCAGATTGACGATTGTGCTCGTTATCGAGCCGATTTATATACTTTACGCATGTTGAATCGTACACGAAGTACATATATAGTAAAAGTAAGTATATATACAGAGTTTACATCTAGGGTTATAAAAAAAAGGAAATCTTTCCTCCCGATGCTAGCATGCATACCAGTAGTATGTCTCCGGCTCTCTGGATGCACACATCAATGAAAGGCTGGAACATCAGTCTCCTCGGTCGAGTACAGCATGAATTCCGTCAGGGCTCACATTAAAGTTTCGATTTGCTTTTGGCATCTACAACTTAAACGGATGCTAGCAAAGTGCAGTAGCTAGCATGTTTCTTGTAGCATAAATAATCGTGGTCCGCATGCCACAGCCACGCTATGAACACTACGTGTGTTACGTACTAGTTGGATGGCGCACCTTTGCGCGCCGTATTAGTCGTATGTGGTGAAATTTTGCCTGAGATGTTTAAATCGGATTGTTGTCCCTTGTAAGAATATTGACCGTTAGTTTGTAGGGCTTGAATATAATAACGAGAACAACATCCTAGACAATGAACATGAGACGCATACATGTAGATCGTGAATATGTGCTTAAGTATAGCAGTAGATATGAAGCTGTACATAAGAACATGGATAACATGAACTGGAATATACAAGCGCAAGCATCAGTTATTACGATTAATAATTATAGTTCTACATAGTAGCATAATAATAGAGGCATAAAGTTCATACACACGTCCTTACATAAACCTAGTTCCCAGTAGCGTAACGATAGACGCATGGAGTTCATATATACATGTCCTTATATAAACTTAGTTCCCACATAGATATTAGAGCGGTATAAAGTTTATGGTAGTAGAGGTGGTAGGCGACTGTGCTGCTGGTTCAGACAGAACTGATCGACGATTGTGGCATCAGGTGCGTTCTCTAGAGGCTGTCACTCCTCAGGTGATTTCATAGCCTGTGTCATCCTCCTCTGATTCCTGCTTAGGTGTAGCTGTATGGGATTTGTGGTAGAAAGAAGAAAATATTTATAATCAAGGCATGGTATATATGTTTGCTCATAGTAGGAAGGAGGTGGACAGAATGTATACTTACATTTGTAGTCATAGTTTGCAGTTGGTGAGTCAGCGGTCTCCTGCACACTTTTTCTTATATCAATCTAAAGACAGAAATATATAACCAAGCTTACAGGAAAAAAACATGTGATGGGATCATTGCGACTTACTCAATGTGTAGGTTGCAGTGCTTGTACAGGGAGATTGTTTTGGCAACAAAGATGTAAAGTAAAAATTGTAGGAAAAATATGTTGCAACAGTGGAGAAGCCAAGAATATTTTTGTGAACAAAAAAAGGACCTTTAGAGGCCTCAGAAACATAGCAAGCATCATTTGTTCATCAACTTGGAGCCTCAAGGCATGGTGATAATTGGCTTACCCTCGAAAACCCTCGAAAACTGCATGGTATAGATAACACCCATGCCCAGTACCTCACAAGCGAACAATCATCATTTGTTCATCAACTTGGAGCCTCAAGGCATGACGATAACTGGTTTACCCTCAGAAACTTCATGATATAGCTAACACCCAGCAGCACCTCACAGTACCCATGCCCAGTACCTCACAAGCGAATAATCAACATTTGTTCATCAACTTGGAGCGTCAAGGCATGGTGCTAACTGGTTTACCTCACAAACTACATGATATAGCCAACACCCATGCCCAACACCACACAAGCGAATGAACATCAGATCGTATCATTGAACGATGCACATGTAATCTTCATCACAGGCTTAAGAAGAAAAAAACAAATGCCAAACGGTAAGCAAGAATCTGAATCTCAGCCCATGCTGATCCACACGAGCAGCCACCAAAATAGCAGGAACAGAGAGGGGGAGCCACACGGCAAGGGGAGATGCCAAAGAATGGCACAATACCTAGAATCCACTTTTCACCTTTTCACCCACACGATGGTAATTCCGACAGGCAGACTTTTCATACCTATTGTGGATTTGTTCGCCTTAGTCAATTGATGTTAATCTGAATATATCTCAGTTGGGCAGGCAACAATCTTCATTACAGGGGACGGCGGCCGCCGCGCGCCGCTCGCCGGGTGCTATCACCGGGGCCGGATCGGGAGGAATAGGGAGCGAGGAGGAAGAGGCGAGCAGTAGCAGAGGAAGAAGATAAGGTTGGGCTCCCCAGCCCCCCAATTATTGGAGTGAGGTAGAATCCAGGAAGCGAACAAAATTTTAGTGAAAACTGATCCGGTAAGAATCAAGCGGGTGGAAACTCAGCCGTAAAAACAGAAAGACCAACGATCCATTGGATTTACAACAACGTGGACCTGGTTCCCTGGGTGAAACCCCCTAGGGAGTATAGGTCTTAATTCCCAGTACCTCACAAGCAAATAATCATCATTTGTTCATCAACTTGGAGCCTCAAGGCATGGCGATAACTGTTTACCCTCACAAACTGCATGATATAGCCAACATCCATGCCCAGCACCTCACAAGCAAATGAACATCAGATCGTAGCATTGAATAATGCACATGTAATCTTCATCACAGGCTAAAGAAGGAAAAACAAATGTGAAACGGTAAGCGAGAATCTGAGTCTCAGCCCACGCCGATCCACACGAGAAGCCAGGAAGACAGCAGGCCACAGAGCAAGGGGAGAAGCCAAAGAATGGCACAATACCTGGAATCCACTTTTTTGCCTATCGTGTATTTGTTCGCCTTAGTCTGTTGATGTTAATCTGAATATATCTCAGTTGGTCAAGCTACTATATGAGCAATACATATAATTTGAGAAATTGAACCTTTTGATAGGGTTATAGCTGATATAAGAAGAAATGAAAGTACCTATGAGGTCAAAAATCTGTTTGAGCACTACATCCTTTCCAAGTTCCATATGCTTCTCTTGAGTTTCTGTACAAAATGCAAAGAATCATGTATGTAGTAATATTGGTGTTAGTTTACTATACTTGGATTACATTAAATATGCCAAAAGTCAAGAGATGGAGAGGTTGGTGTTAGATAGTGTTGGGCAGAATTCTTTTAGGCAGCTTTATACAAAGTAGGCTACAATAGAAACTATATTAGTAAATGCATGCTCACATTCTGTTGATAGTAAGCAGGTTGGGATACTAAATAGTAAACATGGCATTGTTGCGTGGCAAATCAACTCGCTTTTTATTTTTATGTGGAGCTACTCCTCTTCCAGAATAAAACGTAAGGCAAAAGCATTATAGTGGGTTAACTTATAGAACTAATACCGCCAAGTGCACACTGCACAGGATCTTTTATAAGGCAAAATCAAAATACTATGTAGCATAATACTACATGATAATAATACCTTGGCTCTTGTAGCGATCAGTTAACTCCTTGCTTCTCACGCATACTCTGAGCATGGAGCAGGTTTACTGATCATAGAATGGAAACAACAGCTTGAAGGTTTCAGAATCTGCCGCATGCTGTTCTGTGGACCAAGCAATCAATATTGAATAAGTACAGTTGATTGGAAGATGGTACATGGTTTAATAAATTGCACACATCTGAATGCAGTCTTTATGAATTGCTAAAGATACGCACTGCCAAGGAAGGGTAAAGAAACAGTAGAGCATGCAGTGTTCTATATGAAATATGGAAATACAATCATCTCATATAGAATTGTGAAGTAGTGAGGCAACCTACCACTGTGTTATGGTTATGGTTGTCAGTTTTTTCTTTCTTTTTTTTTGTTCCAATATGACTGGAGAAAAGAAAGTGGGTGCCCAAAAATGTGAAACCAAATTAGCAAACCTGGTTTATTGTTTGCTTTGAGGCATGCAAACACTGGTACATCCATGAAAAGGCAAGCCATTGTTTTAATAAATAGAGCAATAATAGACCGGACAAAAGAGTGCGTGACTCAAAATGGAAAACCAGATTCACTGTTTAATGCAAGCCATGGGCTTAGTAAACAGAGCAGGACAATGTGAGTACTAAAATGTTATGGATTTCAAAAAAATAAATTTCCTGGTAGGATCTTTTCTTTGCAAGAATGAACGGTAGGGTAAAATTGTTTTATTAGGATAATTTGGAAGACTTACTATAAGAGTATGATTACCCTGTTATAAGTAACATACAAGATTGAACAACAGGATAGCAGGCAAGCAGGGGAATGCAATTTCTGTAGTAGACAGGAGGCAGCACATGAACTGGAGAAGGAGATTATAGATGTCTATATAATTGCAATTGACATCTAAGTTTATAACTGCATATATACAGGATCCACATGTGCGTATGGACTTCAAAATTGAGAAAAAGAAAAAAAAGGAAGGGGAATACCTCCTGTTGGGGCTGCAGAGGGACGGAGTTGGGGCAGCTGCTGTGCGATGTTGGGGGAGACAGCACCACGAAGACCACGGAGGTGGCCGCAGGAGGGGCGGGCCCTACTGCGGAGGGTGCGTCGCGACAGCGTCGGAGGGTGCAGGCATGGATCCGTGCACGTCGAGACCGCAGGCCGACGCTCTCCTTGGCAGATGTCCCTCTCGTCGTAGAGGGCCACAACCATGACGGCGATGGAGGTCGCCGAGGTCGACACGGCAGGCGGCGGCGGCGCGAGTCTGTAGGGCCACAAATAGGCAGATAGAGCGTTTTAGTATGGTCCGTACCTGTCGCTGCTCATCCAAGGTTTTGGGATTCATTTGTGAAAAAAATTCGGAGCTCACCGAATTGGACGAAATTCGGAAAATTCGGAAAATTCGGACCGAATTTATTTGAGATTTGACTGAAATTTAAACAAATTTGAACAAACTCTCGTGGTGGTGGCAGCTGGCGAGGAGCCGAGAGAGCGAGTGGCGGCGACAAAGGACCGTCTGGCGTTGGGAGAGGGTTTCTGTACGATGTATCAATGGAGTTGTCCTCGTGGGCTGGTTTACTGGGCCATGGAATTGACTAAAATTCAAATTGGGCCGAAATATTTTGACCGGTTTACACTTATCTCGGGCTGGGCCGAAATGGGCGAATCCCACCGAATTTCGGATCTTTCGGGCCGAATCCCAGAACCGTGTGCCCATCACCGTATACCCCTCTTCCATTGCTCTCTCAAAAAAAAAAAAAAAAACACACACACACAGCACCGACACGAAGGAGAAGGAGATGAAGGCGGAGCAGCGGCGCGGCCAGTGCGGACGCGGATCGGCGGCGCGGCCTGGGGGAGCCAGAGGAGGCATCGAGGTTGAGCCAGTGCGGACGCACATGAGAAGGCACGGCCGGGCGCGGAGCGGAGATTAGTGGCCCGACGTAGAGGCAGACACACAGCCGGCACGGAGGCAGAGCAGCTCAGGCGGAAGTGGATCTGGCAGCCTATGGCAGAGCAACCGCAACCGTCGCCCCCACCCTCTTCTCCGTCGAGATCTGGTGGACTCCATCTTCTACTCGACCGATGGCCATCCTCGTCTGTCCGCGCGCAGCGAGACGAGGCACACGAGGCCGGGCGTGCAGTGGCCCGTGAAGCAGGGAGGACGCGGGCTCGCCCAGGCGTGGCAAGCATCAGCGAGGAGGCCTCCATCTCCGGGCGCGACCAGCAACGGAGAGGAGGCGCGCGAGGGCCGCCGTGGCCGCGACATGGAGAGGAGCCTCGCGAGGACCAGCACAGCTCACGAGGGCGGGCATGGCGGCGCTCCCCCCGGTGCGGCCGGCGGCGGAGAGGAGGCGAGCAAGCTCCGCCGCGCTGTGGGTGCCTCGGAGCTCCGCCGCTCAGGGGGTGCCTCCCTCCCCGGGATCGACGGTGCCAGGCCCCCGCCGCCGGAGACGAGGCCACGGGACGGGATGGAGAGGGGAAGACGGAGCGGCCGGAGAGAGAGAAGGGCACGTGGGCATGAGAGAAGGGGAGGAGGACGGCGGCCGCGGCTGCTGCGGCGCACGCCGGGTGTCGTCGTCGGGGCCAGATCGGGAGGGGAGGGAGCAAGGAAGAGGCTAGCAGAGGAAGAAGATAAGATTGAGCTCCACCGCCCCCCCCCCCCCCCAATTATTGGAGTGGAGCGGCTAGAAGCCGAAGCGGATGGAGTGGACGAGAATCTGGTAAACAGGACAACTCTGAGAAAAGGCAGGTGAGATAGAATCTAGGAAGTGACTAAAATTTCAGATTCCAGTGAAAACTGATCCGGTAAGAATCAAGTGGGTGGAAACTCAGCCGTGAAACAAAAAGATCAACGATTCATTGGATTTACAGCGACGTGGACGCCGTTTCCTGGGAGAACACCTCCCCGGAGTATAGGTTTTTAATGTACGTGCTCTGATCTCCAGTAACAACGGTGCAACTTCGACGAGAGTTCTGCTGCCAGGCTCGCAGCCCATATGTAGAGTTTTTCCACATCAGTCGTATGACATTTGGCACGCCATCCGTCGCCATGCAAGCAAATCAAATTGGGTTGCAAGAATTAGTGAAAATCTAGATTAACCCGGAACGACTTTATTAATCTGAAGTTTTACAGTCTCATAAATCCTGAAGATTATATATATCTCTCATATATTCTCGTCATAAAGCACGGTCAGGTGGCCTGAATGCCGCTTGCTAGCTCATCCATCTATGCATGGCTTGCTCCTCCTAACCTCGAAGGGTTTTTGCATTGCAGAAAGCAACAACATGAAGTTGTACTAATATTAAAAGAACTATCTAGTTCCCCGGACAATCAGAAGGTTGATTTAGAAACCTGTGGTTTCTGACATGCTAATGTACTTGTAACCTGCACTTTCAACGTGCATGGCAAATTGTTAACTTGATGCTTTATCATCGTGGTTAATCAGTTAGCTTGCAGCTACATATACCACAAGTTTCTGGAAGAAAATTATTTTGACACAGTAAATTTCATTTTTTTCATGCTTTTTTGAATGCATTTATTTATCACATATTTTGAATTATATGCCATGTAGTTACAAGATAAAAATCTCACTAGAAACATGGTATATGTTTTATGAGCTCTCTAATAAATCCTGCAGACCTTAGACTTGTCATCTTTGAGCAGCTCATATTTATCTTTCCTAGCATAATGAATTTTTGGGATGAATGAATGTTTGGTACAAATTTTTAAATTTAGTATGTACCATAATCCTAAAAAAATGCTAGGATGCTTCTAAGAATATTTTGAATAACCATCCACTATCTTTTTGCACCTTATTACTGCTTGTTTACACGCAGTAAATCTATATACACATGATTTTAATATAATGATATATGCAATACTTTCATGAAGAAAGAATATCCTGAACTTGCCTTGAATGGCATAATTATTTGTTACAATTATATTAAATCCATGAAGAATATTTGACTACTCTAGAATGAGTATATGGCCAAGAGAAGTAACAAAAGGCATTGTGGAACTCACTGCATGAGTAAAATCTCAAATTATGATTATATCATATTGCACTGAAAGTTGAATTTTCAACCTTGTACGCCTATACTTTGAGGTATAATGCTGCTCTATAAACAATAGCTTGAAGCTTTGTGCTAAATGTCTAGAAGCAAGATGCTAAATAAGATTTTATCAATGTACATTCTCGAAGAATTATCTCTTGTGTATAGAATACAACAGAACAATGTAATACATGAAGTATTTAAATTTACCATTACTCAAATAGAAATTGAGTTGACTTTATAGACAACTTTATAAACCAGAATATCTTCAGTTGCAGTAACTCTGAATATATGACTTGCATATATCATACTCCTAGAAGGATCGAGCAAGCATGAAGCTACTAGATGTCAAGCGTTGAAGCTAAGACATATAAGAACTTTTAAAGAACTTAAATCATGTGCTTATAGATTTGTTTCTTTTGAATTCATATCCTGAAGCATTAATAGTTGTGGCAATGGTGCATTAAGTTTTAGTTCCCGTTGAATTAAGTGGATTATATAAACTCATAGGAGAGTTAACGGTTATTTTATTAGCTTGAAGGCTAATATGAAATATTTAAATATTCTTAGTTGCAATTGTTACATGAAGTAACATTTGATATTTTCTCATGGAATAAATTAGATTTCTATGCTTCACATATAAACAATTGTCTATATTGCCTATATGAATAAGTTTTGCATTATTTTATCCACAAAGAAGCCTCAATTAACCACGAAGGTTATAGTTCTTTGTGCACCACTACCTTGTAGGTAGAAGGGAAACTGAATTTCCTTGAAGCATATGAACAATTGGACTATACTCACATATGAATTGCTCCTAGAAGGACAAATTTAGCCAAGAAAAAGTATAATCCTAAAACTAAGTATTTAATATTTTTAGCCCGAGAACTAGAAGTTTTGTTCTACCCTATTTTATGCCATTACCAATAAATACTAGAAGTATGATTGGATTCTATAAAGTATTAGAAGCATTATTCATAGATGATGCAATAAGCATATTACAACTTGAAGTAACTATGGCATGGAAAGAGGAAGAATTTTGGGGTAAAGACATAAGAAAATGTGGATAATATATATTTAATAGGCATAGCCTTCCTAAATCTATCTTTAAGTGCATGTATCAAGACTTGAAGTCTTGCCCGTGTCCCTTCCGGCCGAGTTAACTTTCTCTACTGCACTAATTACAAGTAAGCTTGTAGCTTTGTATTTTTATTGTTATCTACTACGTTGGACTGAATACCAACATTCCACATTATACACATGCAAGTGTATTACTATTTTATTCTATCATTGAGCTAAGCTATCTACACTCTTTGCATGAATATTAGCATAGAAGCTATAGTTGTAGCTAGTAGCTATATTTACACCTCCCTATAATTAAATAGACTAGCTAGCACGCTATGTCCGATGATTTTTGTTGAATTAAGAAATATGTTGCTTTCAATGCATTGCATGCATAAGTAAAAGATTGGTCTATGACCATGTAACCTAAGATCAGGGGGAGTAAGTTGATATGTTTGCTCAATGGAGACTAACTCAATTGATTGAATGAATAATTGTGGATGATGATGGATAACATATTTATGATGATTTGGGATTTATGAAGAAAAGACATCAAAGGAATTTTGCATTAATGGCAATTAGAAAATTCTAGAAGAATTCCATGTGAATTGAATGTTGTGTATTTTATATATTTGAAATATATAGTCTATTTGTTTTTAATGTATGAGTACTTGGATTCAATAACCCCCATGTTTAAATATGTGTGTGAATATTTCCCATAAATTTCATCATAGCATACATGAATGGGCCTCCGCTTGTAGTTGGAGATACATGAATATGAATTATTGTATGCCCATCATAGGGGATTATTTTGAAGTATGCTATTAAAGATCTAATATTGGCATTAGGGGGAGAGAAAACCTATTTTAAATGCCAAATATTATTTCTGCAGAAAGAAAATGATCTAGAGAAAATATTCCTTGAAGCTTGAAGCAGGAATATTAAGTCAACTATTAGTTTGACTAATGCTCTTGTGAAGCATGAAGCGGAGCATATGCCAGATATTGAAATGAGAGGAGTAACTTGAAGTTATAAACCAAAAGTTTTGTTTACTAGTAGTAAACTAATTATTGTATACTATCAAGCTACAATCTATGGGGACGCCTATGGATTATAGTTTTAATGTATACTTATTGAATAGAAATAAAATAAAACTCCTCCATTCTCATGAAGAGAACACCTCATGAATAAGGTTGAGCACCTCATGAAGAGGATCATCGTGAAGATGGAATCCAACACACTAAGTGCGCACATCATTAGTGTGGATATGCGAACAATAAAGTATCTCTTGTTTTTGGGAAATAACAAAGAGACAGAATAATCTCATATTATGAGAATATTGAGAGAAAATAATAGTTGTCGACAACGCTACCTCTATAATTGCAAATGTTTCTCTTATGAGAACCCGGATCCAGAAACAAAGTCCATGGCAAAGTCGCTTGTAGCGATCATATCAGGTCAGTGAAGAAATGCAATTGAGGATGAATCTCCTACTAAGAAGAAATAAATTTTTTCCTATATCTCTGGCAAATGAAATTGAATGAATATGTAATATGCAGTTAGTTTGTGGATTATGAAAATCCATATAATTCCTAAAGAATATAAATCGCAACATATGAAAATTAAATCTCATACAAGTATTATAAAGTCTAAGGTACAATATATTCATGAATAAATATTAAAGACTCTGGAAGAGTATATCCTAGAAAGAATAGTCATCGAATGACTTAACACTATCTCATTTGTGTATATCACTTAATAATCTCTCATGTAGTAGAATGAGAACATCCTTGAAGGAACTAATCCATGAAGGATTAACCAGTCAATTCTTGAAGAAACACCATTTATCCCTGAAGTGAATATAGACCCGAGAGAAAGAAAATGAGGAATTCTAAACACCATGAAGGTGTCATACAAACATTCGTAAAGTGTAAAGCTAAGCAATAAAAATATTGATATCCTCTAAATACCATAGAAGGTATGAGAATAATGGTGATTTGTCATTTGAATTATCTCCTAAATGCCAAATGCAAGGCTAGATTTATTACTTAGTGGTACAATCAAAATCCTGAAGATTTGTAAGTTTAAAAATCCACTATGAGAGAATTATTAGTATTGAAACTCTTGTAAGAGTTTGACACTATTTAGAAGATATTGAATATTGTAATTTATTTATCCCCATCATCCTCTGAAAGGATCTATTACCCTGAAGCGTAAATTTTTATTTGTTTTGCACAACTAATAAGTGGTTATTTATGCATGAAGCATATTGCTCTTTGTTATACCCATATAATTCATAGAAGAATTATGAGCCAACTTTTTGAAAGTGTGGTTTGAATAATAAAATTCAAAGGATGGCTTTATTAGGGGGAGCAATTTTATTCAATTTATCTTGAAGATAATTGAAACCACTAGAATTATAAAGATCAAGTAGATCCTATTTGCTAAAACATGAAAGTTTATGCATAGATCATAAAGATCAATATCTATTCACGAAGAATAAAATATCTTAAAGAACATATAACCAAGAAGGTTAAATGTTGTACTCTTTTTTCCTATGTGAGTTTTTACTTGAAAGTTTCTCACATAAGATTTTTAATGAGACAATATGTGCAATACAATTAATGAATACGATGTACTCTTTTCTCTAAGAACCGTTTTTTCCGATTGGGTTTTCGGATGGAGTTTTTAATAAGGCATGTGCATATCGTGGTAATCGCCCAAGGGGGAGTGTTGTAAAACATAAGGACTCTATCCTAGAAGGAAAGGAGAAGGAAGATTCCTAATCCTAGTCCGTTTGTATGTGGGCTCTTACCAAAACTCTAGCCCTTGGCAGGACTATATATGTGTTGGCGCTCTATGTTGTAATTACCGATATTAAGAGAAATAAAGAATAGTCTCCCTACATCTTGTGTCTACTTGTTCTACTTTCATCTACTATGTTGATTATGAGAGACGGAGAGAGGAAGGTTCGAACCGCTGGCAACATATTTCTTAACACTGGCCACCACATCTTTATCACCATGGCCGAACTCAAAGTTCGTTTGGTCCGGTGGTAAGGATGTACATACGGTGGGTAGCAGAGAGGCATACTGTAGTATATCTTAGTTCTCTTATGACGAACCGGATTGGAGCTCATGTAACATGCTAAAACATTGTCACAGAAGACCTGTACGCTACGGGAAAAGCAAAATTTGTGCAGGCTTTGCCGAGTGTTAAAAAGTGAGTGCCATGCCAGGTGGCACTCGGCAAAAATTTGCACTCGGCAAATAGTGGTCTTTGCCGAGTGTCACGGAGTGTCTGGCACTCGGCAGAAAAAAAAATAAGGACTTGACGGTCGAGCCCCCCGTGCCGTCAAAATTAAAAAAACTTTGCCGAGTGCCGGCCCTGGCACTCGGCAAAGAGGGCCTTTGCATTGCATCAAAAGGAATATTTATATACAACTTTTGTATCACTTCTACAAATTTTCTAAATTGTATCCTCTGTTACTTTTCTATTTCTCTCTGGGAAAGGTAATACTTCAGTATCATAAAATTTATGAGGAGCTGCGTCGCAGATGTTCTTCCTCACCTTGCACTTCTTCCACCACCTTTTTCTTAGACGTAGAATTTGGATGAGGTGGATCACGAGTGGTCTTACCCGCTTCTCATAGTCACGCCATTGACCTTTTCATTGTAACGAAAAAACTGAGTTTTTAAATAAGCTAGTTGTTGTTCTATCTCTTTATCAAAGTATATCTGCTCTCGTAAGTTAGGAAAATAGTGTTTTTAGCTTGATAATAATATCTCCTAAAATTTATACGTGTTTCATTAACGACAAAATTTTTAAGAGAAGTATGTTTAGCTAAGAGTTCTGAGAAATTACCTTTCTCATCGTAAGGTCCCCATCTACGATAAAATGGGCGTCGCGGTGGTCCGTACCCGCCATCATTGAGAAGAGATTTTACGTCCGTTAGGGGACATTCATCAGTGGCATGATCCGAGCATCGTCCACACATTTCACATGGTGTGTTGAATCATGATCTTGTGGCTTGCTCGATTGCTGCACGATCTCTTTTTCAATTTGCTGTTTCTTCTACCTTTTTCCAGAGGTATTCCATGGATAAAGCTGGCTTGCAAGACGAAACACAGAGACAGAGAGGGAGCAAATGGACCTCGGCCAAAATAAGAGGATGGAGCTGGTCCGCGCATGACTGTCAGGCCGAAGCTCAGTTGGGCTTGGCCCAACAGCAAGGGACGAGCACAGGCCGAAACGCCAAACTGCTAAGAAGAAATTTTATTTTACAGAACTGGTGAGAAAACTATACAAAGCAAAAAAAAAAAAAAAAAAAAAAAAGAACACACATAACATTCATGGAAAATACCTATGGCCAAGTTTGGATCTTTAGAACTGAATTCATTTTAATAATCATAATTTAGGCACGCTAATTAACTAATATGGTATATCGATCATATTTGTATCTTGTTGGCTATACAAGAGAGATACTTGTATATTGCATTTCTACCATAGAAGTACAAGTTGAGGAGCACACAAAGAAAGGCTATGGTATTTTCAAAACATAACTCACAATTTGAGATGATGGAGTCGTCAATATATTACACTTACTACTACTTTCTCCTCTTGTATAATTTGTAACAACAAAACTTTGATACTAGAAAGCGTTTATAAATTTCAATCACAAAATTTCTTGGGATGTAGTCTCTCATATGATTAGATTAATTTTTTACTATAAAGATAACAAAGTTTGACTTTTAAATATAAACTTTATCTCGTCACACGGGACTTGCATTGTACTCAAATAGCCAAAATAAGTACTCAATAGGACCGTACCAAAGATAACACATGCAAATTGTTAAGACTCAAATAGCCAAAATAAGTACTCATTAGGACCGTGGCAAAGATAACAAGCAAATTGTTAAGAATTGATTTGAAATTGTAGAATTGATTTGGTTGGGGTGTGCCACTTTCAAGCTATAGTGCAACGCTTGAGCGACACCCAAGGAATCCAAGTGGCTAAGCCACTTTATGATTTCTCCCCCACAAAAAATAAGTTTATATCATTGTGAAGCAAAGGTCTCACAATATCAGATATTAAACTGACAAGAACAGATACTACACTTGATCTTAGCCAAAAGGCCGAGAAAGGTATGAGTTGTGTTGTTTATCATGGGCTAGTTTTATTACCTCCTACGGGTTACAATCCTTTTCCCTTGGCGATATGGTACAAAACTAAACAGGAGGATACTACTTTTTTTTTAGATTATAAACATACTACTAATCTCGGTCTTTGGAGAACAACACGCCATATAGCCAAACATATGGGCCGTCATGGGTCCAGGACGTTCATGGCCCACGGACCTGAGGAGAAGAAACAAGGGAGGATGCCGAATAGAGCCCAATTATTGTCGTTCTTGTGCCACCTTTTCCTCGTGTCGAGCACGTCCGGTGGACCAGTAGTTGAGCAGAGGAGAATTGTGCATGTCCTTGTCCGACCTGAGCACCCGACAATCCTTTCCTTATCAGTAACCAAGGCAGCCAAAGAGCACAAGAGGGATTCCGATTCAAGGGAGAAGGAGGCGAAGTAGTAGTAAGCAAGCACAAAGCCGGACGTGCTGTACGTCAGCCCAACTGTTTGTCAAGAGCATGTAATATAATGAAGTGTCATCATGTATGCAGTGTCTGTTGCTTACTAGGCGTGCTTCAGCATGTAAATGATATGTTTGAGTGGCTTTTATCTGGTTCCTACTGAAAATATATAATGAAATGAACCCTACATTATTGGCCTACCATCGTCATGCCGTCATGCCAATTTGCTTACCAACAATCAAGCATATTCAACTAAGTTTTTCTCCGGCTACCATTCATATATGAAGATCACTTCATCATTTCAATTTTGTCAGTGAGCACAAGGAATTCGTTTTGATACTGTTTGCTACGATAGAGCATGCACGTGTTGTCCGTAGTAGGTGTTGGGACGTCGTGGTGGGTTCAGCAGTAAAGCAACAACACAAGTCCATGTGACTAGTTATCTCGGACATCAGTTTCCATCCATATATGCACTTCTTTTAACCACTAAATGTACTAGACATCCACTCACCCACCCTCATGCACTACATCTCAACTGTTGGATGCATAGTACACTGCTATGATAAGCCATGTGATTACTGGGGCCTGTGGGAATTCATGTAAGAAAAAGAGGCTAACACAAGGCGTTCAGAAAGAACTTTGGTTGTTGTAAATGGGCGTGACGTGGCATGGTTTAGTCCTTTCCAATCATGGACCAATACAAAACATTTACTCCCTCTGAGATAAAAGGAATTTATTTTTTCATAAATGAAATTATGCAAAGTGTGACCAAAATCTATGTTCAAGCTAATTTGATGATGTAACCATTATTCTTTATTTCTAGAATTTTGGCCAAAATTAAAAGAGTTTGACTCATAACAAACTTGGATAGGACGGAGGAAGTACATTGTTAGCCAAAGTCTATATTGCCCATGCCAAAATTGAAAAAAAAAAACTCAACTAGAATATCAAACAACATACAAACTTTTAACTTCCATAATTTACTCCACTAAAATAGTCATGTGGTTTTACAGGTGATTACGTTGATGTGGTATGTCGGCTCAAAATGTTATTTGTTTCAGCTATTTTATCTTTATTGAATATTTGAGCTCCCAAATTACCTCAATTCAAAAAAAAAAAACACAACTGAAAATCTTTAGATTTCAACTACAACTTCGGTGTAGATATTCTCATCTGGGGTACTTTAAAGAAAAGTATAAAAGATTAATTTTTAAATATGATGACATACTTCAGTTGAATGTTTGGTCCTCCAATAAATAAGTTGCCAACCAAAGTTGTAGATGTTGTTAAGACCTGTCAGTTCCATATAGTTCATGTCACCATTTCACTTGAAAAAAATGGCTCCAAATTTTGTACATGAAACAAATATTTGGCCCCTTAAATGTCTCAACTAAAAAATTTGTCAACAACAAAATTATAGAGGCTACATATTTGGTATAGACCATGTAGGCATCTAAAATATTTTATTTGGAAAATAAAAAATGAATTTTAAAATCAAGGAACTATCTCAAAATAAGATAAAAAAGAGTTGCCAATAAAGAAATTGTTGAGTTTTAAATTTTTCATAAAATTTGTTTTCATATGACTTCATAAAATATTGTGATTTTTTTATATAACAAGATGTGGTCCCTAGTTGCCACATAAGTAAAACCATCTATGAAACCATTTTGAAATGGTCGAGAGGATAATTTATCCCATTTTAGAAGTTAATATGTGTATATTGTGTGGAACTGAAGTTTGGGGTGTCCACCAAATTTAGTGAAAGTTTTAGGGGAGGTGTGGTTTTAAAAGCATAAGTCGGCTTATCAACAATAGAAACTACAAGCCAAATTGTAGACCTATGCTTTTCATTATCTTATAACTCTTTTAGTTGCCGAAAGAAAATGTGACCTTTTTTTGTCTCTAACTTTGTATTTGGTTTCTTTTGCTTTTAATACATTTCCAGTAGGAAAAACCCCTCTTGTTCTCTAAACAAAGTAAAAATCGTCTAAATGATTAACATATAGGATTTCTGCAAATTTCGCTGAGCTGAAAAATAGGATTCAAAAGAAAATCTCGAGGGAAAATACACACAAGTCCCTCATAGTTTCAAAATACTACATGTTTGTCTGGTGAGTGATGACTTTCATGTTCAGCTAATGTCGTAATGTTTGGGCTAATTTCCAATTATTGTTCGATCACCATTTTGTCTTTTTGCTTTGCCCCGTAGAATTTTAGCACTTCTGACAAAAATCTCGACTGGATTTGAGTTCAAAGGGTTAAGAGCATCTCCAACAGTCTCCCTTTCTTACCCCCCCCCCCCCCCCCCCCCCCAATGAGAAAAATTTGCTATATTGGGGATTTGAGGTGCTCCAACAGTCTCCCAATATGACCCCCAATGAGAAAAAAATTTTCTCAGCCGCGCATAATCCATCTCCACACCCCGCAAAGAAAAGGGAGAGCAACCTGCCCCCAATACGCGTTTCTTTTGGCGCGAGGGGTGGTTTCGCGTCCCGCCGCCGCGCCAATCTCCCGCGCGAGGAGTTGCTGCGCGTCCCGCCGCCGTGCCGAGGTCCATCCTCTTCAGCCGCGCCGAGGTCCATCATCCCCTTCGGCTCTCGCTCCCTGGCGGCCTCGTCGAGGTCCATCCCCTTCAGCCGGAGACCGACCCTCGCCCCGATGGATTCCGCCGCCACTGGTGCTCGTCCGTCCGCCGCCACTGGCCCTGGTCAGAACCCCGGCGCTCGTCCCAACGCAGCCACACCGGCCCCTCGAGCGCTGCAGAGGCCCCCTCCTCCACCCTCGCAGGAGGAGTGGCGGCGTCAGCGGCAAGGCCACCTTTTGGCAATGCACTGCTACTGTCTTCAATGTCCTTTTGGCAATGCACTGCTACTGTCTTCAAGTTGGGAAGTAGTAATTCATCTTTTGACTAGTTTGGAAAAAGTTACTGAACCTTGCTACTGTCTTCGTGTAATCGCAGTTTGACTACTGTCTTCATTACACTGCTACTGTCTTCGAGAGAGGGATCGGGGCTGGGAGCTGTGCTGCGCACACCCAACCAGCAAGGTGGAGCAGGCGGACGAGCAGCTCACTTGGGCGGTTGGCCCAACAGCAAGGAAGGAGAACGGGCCGAAACGCCAGGCTGCTATAAAAAGGCCCCCTTTTTTTACAGAACTGAGAAAAGACTTAAGGTCAAGTTTGAATCCTAGGAATTGAATTTATTTTAATAATAATAATTTAGACACATTAATTAACAATACGGTTGTATATGGATTATATATTTATATATTATTGTTGGCTACACAGGAGAGATACATATGCATTGCACTTCTACCCTAAGAGAGTAAGTTGAGGACCAACGAACACTATGGTATTTTCAAAACATAACTCGCAATTTGATTTGCTGGAGTCATCAATATTGCACTTAGCTACTATATTTTCTCCTTGTAACAACAATACTTTGATAATTAGAAAGTGTTTATAAATATATCTCATATGATTGGATTAACTATTGACTAGAAAAATACCAAAGTTTGAATTTTAAATATGAACAATGTGTATATCTTGCACTATATTCTTAATAACGTAGCAAAATTAAGCACTCAACAATAGGACCGGAATAAATATAACACGTAAAATGTTAAGAATTGATTTGGTTGGGGTGTGTCGCGTCCAAGCTATAGTGCAACGCTCAAACGATACCAAGCAATCCAAGTGGCTAAGCCACTTTATGGTTCCTTCCCCACAAAAAATAAGTCTATATCATTGTGAAGAAAACCTCACAATATCAGATATTAAACTGATAAGAACAGATACTACACTTGATCTTAGCCAAAAGGCCGAGAAAGGTATGAGTTGCATTGTTTGTCTTAGGGCTAGTTTTGTTGCCTCTTACGGGTTACAATCCTTCTTCCTTGGCGGCATGGTACAAAGCTAAACAGAATTAGATTACAAACATCAGGATACTATTATTCTTGGTGAACGACACATCATATGGCCAAACATATGGGCCGTTAATTCTCTTCCGCCGCCAACAGCGGCAGAAGTGCTGCGCCAGGCGGTCCTCTTTCCCCTTGCTACAGTTCCTGCGGGCGAAAGGAAGGCGACGCGGGTTTCCGCCGGCGATTTCGCCATCCCCTGCCGTCTCCGGCGGCCGCTTGGGCCTTGGAGAGGGTGGTGGATGGTGGAATCGTTGTGCGGGTGTATATAGGCTAGGGAGTTGGGGTCCTAGGTCTAGGTTGTACTCGTCGTCGACCCTCGACGGCGGAGTTAGGGTTTGCTCGCCGTCTTTTGGCGGCGGAGCTCGTGTCTGTCCGGGCGACGCTGGCGTGTCGGAGGTGTTGGCGACGTTGGGGAATAATATTTCGCGACCTTTCCTCCGTCCTGGTGGTGCTCCCCTCCGGCGCCAACAGCGAGGTCGGCGAAATCCCTCAAGGAGTCCATGGCCGGAGCTTCACCATCGTTACCGGGTGATGCGGCCCACGGCCTTCTTTTGCTCAGAAGATGCGGAGTCAGTCTGGGATCTAGCGGTTGCTTGGAGAGTGGAGCAAACTCGGTCCCGCGGCGGTTTCGGTCTCCGACGGCGAGTTTGGCTTCAGGGTCGTCGAAGCTTGGGGCGCGGCCCCGACCGATGGATGTTCGGCGTTGCCTTCATCTCGTCCATGGGGGCGAGTGTCTGTTGTCCTTCTCAAAGCCGGATGGCGATGGAGCTTCTTCTCGACCCGGGGATGGCGGCCATGGCTTCCTAAGTGGCTTCCGGCGGCGGCGGGGAGCGAGTCTGAAGCTTACGTGCGTGGAGGTCCTAGGGACTTGTCCTGTAATTTTCTTTTTGTTAAGGGCCTCTATGCAAATGTGGTGGTGATACTGTACTCTGTATCCTTCTCTACTGTATCTGTATTTGTACGCGTCTTTGTACTGTATCCTTAACTTCAATACAGGTATGGTTGATAAAAAAAAAACATATGGGCCGTTATGGGTTCGGGACGTTCATTTCCCATGGGCCTGAGGAGAAGAAACCGAGGATGCCAAATTTTTTTAGATAAAGCCCGAGGATGCCAAATAGAGCCCAACTGTTGTTTTTGTTCCACCTTTTCCTCGTGTCGACTGTTGAGCACGGTCCGGTGGACCAGTTGAGCAGAGAGGAGAATTGTGCGTGCCCTTGTCCGACCTGAGCACCCGACAATCCTTATCAGTAACCAAGGCAATGAAGCGGCAGATTGAAAAGTGTTTTCCAAGTGTTTTTCAATATGATCTGCTCATAGTAGTATCTGCTCGTAGTAGTATCTGGCGACTTGCCGTATCCCACTTTTCCTCTTCTTGATCTTCCCTGAAATCCAAGATCTCCCGCTCATATCTTTCATCGATCGAAAGATGCTGAGCTGATCTATCGATCCATCCAAACTGATTCGCCTGCAGCCATCTCTTGGTCAACTTCCGAGCGGATTCCACTCTGGTCGGAAGGTGTCCCTGCGACCCGCTCCGCCGCAAGGGATAGCGCGTCGCTGCCGGCGGCTCCACGCGTCTCCGCTTGCGTCTCGATCCGTCGACCCTGCCCATCGGAAGCGCTCATCGATTCCGCCTGCGTTCATCGATTCCGCAAGCCCAAATCAACATTGGTGCTCACAGCCCACCTCAGTTCCCCTTCATCTCCGTCACTGTCCCGCCCCGATCTACTCCCCTTCGACCTTCCGCCTTCGTCATGCTTTATCCTCTCGATGAAGCACCAAGTTCCATTTTTTTTGCCTCTGTGGTTCGTTTCCTGATGCCCTCTTCCGCCATGGTTAGCGACAACTGCGATATGCCGCTTTCCCATCCCCTGGAGGAGGCGCCCCCTGACCCACCACCTCCACCACTTGCAGCTCCCCTGTTGCCTACTCCTGCTCCTCCTCTCCCCGCGTCGAATCGAATCACTGAGCCATCCACCATCCAATCTGATGTCATCCAAACTGATGTCGGATCGCTGCGTACAAGCGCTGGCATTCACCCTGTGTTCCCTGTCCACTCGCCCAATGCTCCGATCCAAGTTCATGGTGCCAGTAATGGCGCGGCTCAGCCTGCAGCTGGTGGGAATCCTCCTCAACGTCTACCCCAAGCTTCTGCTGAAACTACGGCACCTATGACTCACTTAGCTTGGAATTGCCGAGGCTCAGGAGGGAGCCTTCGCAGCTCTACGATGCTACATCTCGACCGCCTACTGTCATCTACCAGAGCGCAGGTATGCTTTATCTCCGAAACTCGCAATGCCACTATTACTAAGACTTCCCTTGTGAACCGATTTAATTCCCAGGACGCTTTTGTTGTTCCTTCTCAAGGCCAATTAGGTGGCCTTTGGTTGATATGGAATGAGGAAATTGATCTCACGGTAGTAGACCATAGCCCTCATTTTATTTTTGCATTATGCATTAACAAGCTCACGCTGAAGCACTATGGTCTAGTCTGTCTATATGGTGACCCTCATCACCGTGTCACTAGTGATATCTGGAGTCAAGTGTTACATTTTGTGGTAGAGAACAGCCACTTGCCGATTTTATGTATGGGCGACCTTAACAATATTATGCATGTTCATGAAAAACTAGGTCCCACTAGAGCGGATATTAGACGTATCAATGATTTCTGTGGTTATGTTAAGCAATGTGGTTTTATTGATCTTGGTTACAGTGGGCCAGCCTATACTTGGACTAACAAACGTTTTTCTTCTGTTCCCACTTATGAAAGACTTGATCGTTGTTTAGGCAATGCAGAATGGTGCTTGATGCATCCTGCTACAACCATCTACCATCTCCCTATGATGTACAGCGACCATGCGCCCATCCTTGCGGTTCTAAACTCCAAGCGCCCTCGTATTAATAAACCTTTTCGTTTTGAAAATTGGTGGTTAATGGAAAATGAATACCATAATATTGCCAAGCAAAGTGGGCAACGCTCATGTAATCGTGAATTCTCACAGAAAACAAAGTTTCTTGCTACAGATCTCAGGAAATGGAGGAAAAAGAAACCCAAGAATAATGATTTACTTGCTCAAATTGAGTCTCAATTGCTTGACCAACAAAACCTCCATCCATCCCAACAGAACCACGTGCTCCATCAGCAACTCCACGAGAAACACCAGGATTTGATGACAAAAGAGGAAGCATACCACATACAGAGAGCAAAAAAAAGATGGGCAGTTGCTGGGGACAGAAACACTACTTTCTTTTATCAAACCATTGTTAAAAGAAATAGGAAAAATAGAATCACCTACCTCACCAACCCGGATGGAAGCCATTCCACTACCCCTGAGCAGCTAGCTGATACTCTAGTTAACTATTTCACCAATATTTTCAGCTCTCCGACTTCTAATCAGCCTACCAGCCATCTGCCCCTCTCCTTCAGTACCTATCCCCCCGAGCATGTTGATTCCACTTCCAACAATCAAGGCCCTACTGGTAGTACTCACAATGATCAGGCTCATCGAATTATGGAGGAAGAGGATGCATTACACAGGAATGTTTTACTCAGGTATACCTACTCAACTCCTAACCTTAATGAAATTCATGAGCTCCTCAGGGAAATGAGAAGCACTGCTGCTCCCGGTCCAGATGGCCTAAATGCAGCCTTCTACAAGTCGGCGTGGCCATGGGTTAAAGATGACGTGTATACAGTGGTAAAAGATTTCTATTCTCATGCTCATATGCCCTCTGATCTTAATCAAACTTACTAAACTCTCATTCCCAAAGCCAGCCAGCCTGCTTATCCTCAGGATTATTGTAACAGAACCGACCAATTAATATAAACATAATGTACTAATGATGTCGCCTGAGCAACTTAATTAGCACATGACGCTTATATCAACCTGGTAGTCCGTGAAACCACGAAGGATTTCAAACTTTCCACAATACAGCCCAGACCGAGTTAAGTTCAACATAAAACCATCCATAGTAATACATAAGTTCACAAGTAATTGATTACATCGGAGTTTATGAAATAGTTATTACAATACCAAGTTCAAAACAAATTGCGAAAGCAAAATAAAGTGTTGTTTTACAAACGCACATTTAGTTAAAACATAGTGCCTGGTCCATCATCAAAATCCGGCAAAAGCATGGGGGTATGAGATATAAGAGATGACCTTGCCCAAGGTCTAATCCTCCCGTAGAGGGATACAGATCCATCTTGTTGCCACAGCAAAGGTCTCATGATCTGCAACAAGTGGGAATAAAACCCTGAGTACAAGTCAGCTAGACTTACCCGTCATAAACCAAAAATAAAGTGACACCAAGGAGTATGCAAGGCTTTATAAGTGGGATAGCTGACTCATTTAATTGCAATAAAAGATGAGCTTATTAAGTATTCGTTTAGTGATAAAGGACTCTCTAGCTTATCATCTTTTAGGTTGGATCCTGACATCACTACATTAGCTCCTGTACTACTCCAACTCCAGGGTAGGACAATCAACAATGTCTTATCCTTCAGGTTGAGCATACCAGCATCAACAACTTTAGAACCATAACCTTCTTACATTGCACACAGTTTGCGACGGCCATTTGCTCGATCAAGTGTTCACTTGTCCGGAACGATGGCGATTATAATCGATTGCAAACCACGGTGGCGGGTATTCCTCACACAAACCACACGTCTCCCATCGGAGTCGATTAGGTCACCTTGGTCTATTCGGGTGGAGTCGCGGATTTCAGCAAATACGATTGCACCAGGGCATGCCCGGCTACCAGGTACCTCCGGCGCGACCGGCCACTGGGATTAACACCGCGCCTGTGGGCAATACACTCAACTCTGCTGAAATTCCGGCCCAAACATCCTCAATGCTTCGCGGTCGGATGATCGCATCCTTCCAGCTATCTGTGAGGCATTGTTCAACATGATCCGAGGACGTACAAAGTCATATTTCTTTAAGTGACATAGACGGAGTTCCCATGGTCTAACACACCACAAACTCCGACTAGTCGTGATTTAACATGGCCACATGGTTATGTTCTCTAAACCAACCTCCATAATCTCAACCATAGGGTAGTAACCACCTACCTCGCGGATGAGGGTCAATCACCCGTCTTCTACCAATCTAATTAAGCAGTGCTAAGCATATGAACGATCCTGAACTTAAAAGGTAAAGGTATTCAGGTGGATCAAGGTACTCATAATGCAGTAACGGTTCCAACCAACGCCTAAAAACTTAATGTATCATAAACAATAAAGGACGCAAAGTAAATCATTTTGCAAATCGTAGGAGAAATGCTCCGGAGCTTGCCTTCCGAGAAGGGATTGACGATCCAAGTCCCGACACCTCCTGAGTGAGAGCTTCCTTTAGGACTCCTCTTCTTGATTCCCGTTCCACGTCACACTCCGTTCTCCTAGCGTTCCTGTATGATGTGGATGCATATATGAATACGACGAATGCATGTAGCATGATAATGGAGTATGACGATGATGAATGCTTGCATACTCTTTCTACAAGGTAGTCAACATCATCTAAGAACGTGTATCCTAAGCACATGTCATCTACTACATTTTCTACTACAATAATGTAATCCTTAGTAAAGACATCCCTTTCTACTATCTCTAGCAAACAAGTCAGTAAAGCCAAAGAGACTACACTCAAGCATAATCATCCTAACCAATTCATCATGATCTACTCATCCTAGTATACTACTTAACCACCCATCATACCACTAATTACCTTGAACACTTGACAATAAGCCTACCACACAACATCACTCATTCAAGCATCAATACTAGTCATAACCATATAACTAGCTGATCAGAAAATAAATCATAAATAAATAACCATAGACCCTATGGATATGAATGAAGACATTATGGAAAGCTTATGAAATTCTCCATCAAACATCTGAAGACATCACAAGCTGATTCCCAGGTTAACTACACCTAATACACAGAACATCAGGACTGATTCTGGCAAAACAGCCACTAAAAACAGCCCTGGTGACCATCTTGTCACACCCATAACTCCTAAACCATTCATGCAATGACCATGAAACTTGAACAGTAGATGGTCAAGCTAACACACTAACTATCATCTTTAGACAAGTCAATCAGAAACCCAACTTGTAATTAGATTAGCCTAGCATCAATGGACTTAAACCCTACTTTGAACATCCAAGAGTTGAACAGGAGCACCATGATTGGCTACTCCTAAAATCCTACAAAAATTACAGTAGGTACTACAGATCAAACAAAGTATATCATCCAAATCTCAACCCATTTGAATGAACCAGTTAACCTATACAAAAATCACAAGGCAGCAATATTAAATGGACCTAAAATACTTTGTACTATGAATTATAGCAAACAGCAAGTTTCATTGCCTAAATATCTTCTATTAGGTCCCAAAACAGCCTACAAAAAAAATTATGGAACCAATCTCCTAATTAATTATTTAATTAAGAATTTCTTAAACCCTTAGCAAAACTAACACCACAAAAAGGTAGGACAACTTTTACACAAGACATGGCTAACCTTCATTTTTCCTGGACAGAGCATTACAAATGAAGATTAACCCAACTGGACTCATATTTTTCAGAGCTCTCAATATTTAGTTATGATTTTTCAAAGATTAAACACGATTAAACCCTTCTAATTATTTAAATAAAAACTGCATAAAAAATATATTCTAAGCATGCCAAAATATATTTTTCATGTGAACTACACATCCTAACAAGCACACTGCAACTTGAATCACTTGAATTGGACTTAAAATGAGGGAGTTATGATTTTTGAAAGATTTAAAAGAAATCTGCCCAAAAATCCTTTTCTTTTCTTTTTTCGAAAATCGCACCGCAAAATGCTACGCGTACCGGGATGAACACAGATCCGAATCTATGCTAATGTCACCCGGCGCTATGTACCCCGGCGGGCATACGTGACGTCGCCAGGACGTCACCTCGGCCCACCGGTCGCCGACCGAGGCGGGGCCGACGCTCCCCGCCGGCGGTTCTCGCCGCGACGGCGAGGTCCCGGCGACCCCGAGCACACCAACGTGCTCGCGTTGACGTCGCGGACGCGATAGTGTAAAAGATGCACCCTAAGACGACCTACAGCGGCGGCGCGATGCACGGCGGCGGCTTGTCCGCCGGCGAGCTCGGCGCGACCTCGCCGGAGCCGTTAATCCAGCGGGCTAGCGCGCGCACAAGTTCCGCCTCGACGAGGCGAACACGACGCGCTAGTTAATGGGGAAGAAATGCCGGTGAAATGCTGGCGGTGATATGCGGGCATGGCGACGTCGCGGCGGCGCGAAGCTCGAGTCCGGCGAGCTCGGGACACCGCGGACCGATTCATCCTAGGGTTAGGCTCTACGCGTGACGGCGAACACGGTGCGCACGATAGGATCGGGAGGGAGGCAGCGAGAGGTGCTTGCCACGACGAACTGCGCCGGCGGCCATGGCGGCCGTGGCGAGCGTGAGGAAGAAGACGACCAAATTGGGCCTCTACCTTGAGCAATCGGCTGCGGGAGGTTGTCAAGAAGATGGATGAGGCGATGGCGAATACGATGCTGCTCTTGGATTGGAAAATGGTTGGCTGGGGAGGGAGCTAGGCGATGGCGAGCTTCATGGTGTCCATGGCGAGCTCGGTGTCCGCGGTGGCTTGCGAGGCGAGCAGAGAGGGAACTGGGGTGAGGTAGGGAGCGCAAGGGATGGCGGAGTAGATAAGGGGAAGCTCGGGCTCTTCAATTGAGGATAAGACCGAGCGAGTCGGCCAAGCGGCGTGCGCGGCTTGACGGCGCCAATGGCGCTCGTCGCCGCGGCGAAAGGGCGCAAAGAATGTAGCGAGGGCGAGGCGGGCGGGCGGTGCGCGTGGGCACTTGAGTGCGGTCCCGCGTGCTCGAGTAGCCGTGTCGCGGGTGTTTGGAGCGGCGCGGCTCGTGGTGCTTTACAATGGCGGTCGACGGGTTTCGCGGCGTGGCGCCTCGGCCCGTTGGTCCGAGCCGCGGCGACGGCCCAGGCTCGGGCGCGCGCGTGCGCCATCGAGTGCCGCCCCGCGGGGCGGCCAGCGAGCGGGCGAAAGGGGAGGCGAGAGCGGCAGCAGCGCCGCGCGCCGTGCCGCGCCGTGCCAGCGACGGGAACAGGGAGAAAGGGGAGAAGAGAGAGAGGAAGATGATGATGACAGGTGGGTCCAGTGGGTCCCACCGTTTTGTCTCGACTTGCAAATTTTGACCGCGAATAACTCCAAAAATAAAGCGAATTTGGAAAAACTACAAACATGAAAGTTTCTCCATTTGAGGAGTAGAATACTTTTCATTTTGGAAGTTTTTACTAATTCGGCGAGATTTGAAAATGTGAATTTGGGTCAAATTATAATTATAAAAATATTAATTTTCAATATTCCCTTGCTGTTTTTGCCCATTTTGAAAGCCTTAAAAGCATTTTCATGAATTGGTGTAAAAACAAAGTTTTCTCGAAATAATTTTCTCCATAAACTCTATTAAGGGTCCAACCTGAGATAAGCCACGTAGCTACCACTTTTGAAAACGGCTGAAATCGAAACCTAGAGGCATTTTTGGTCAACTTCTTAACCGAGTCATTTTGGCTTATATGACCAACACACGAATTGATCCTAGCAATATTTTAAACACATCTCAAATCAATCCAAGCATCAGTTACTCATCAAACTATAATCTAGTACTCACTTATCCTAATTAAAATACAAACAAGCATGCACCAATTATCAGGGCCTAAAGTTCATCATGCAAATGGGATGCTCATGAGATAATTATGCCAGGTAATGCAAGATTGGTTATGCCTAAAACCGGGGATGTTACAATTATAGACCTATTAGCATCTGCAATGTCATCTACAAGATTATTACTAAATCTTTGGCTAACAGGTTGAAGCATCATCTGCCTAATTATGTTTCCCAGGCCCAGTCTGCTTTCATTGCTAGCAGGCATATTTCTTCGAATATTATTATCACTCAGGAGATTATTCATTCGTTTAATTTAAAAACCTGGAAGAATTATGCTTTAGATTATTCATTCGTTTAATTTAAAAACCTGGAAGAATTATGCTTTCATTCTGAAAATTGATCTTGCCAAGGCTTTTGATAGGATAGAATGGCATTTTATTCTAGCAGCTCTCCAGAGGCTAGGCCTCAATGATAGTTTTATTAACCTCATTCATGCTTGTATCTCCTCCCCTACCTTTGCAGTTCTTGTTAATGATGAACCTTCAGGACATTTCAACTCTCAGAGGGGAATAAGACAGGGCTGCCCCCTCTCCCCCTACCTCTTTGTGCTTGCAATTAATGAACTTTCTATTAGATTGCAGGAGGCACTTCGTGATAACAATCTTAAAGGTATCTCTCTGGGACCTGGTTGTCCTCCTATTCATTCCCTCTTATTTGCAGATGACCTAATTCTATGTGGAGAAGCCTCCTTGAGTGAAGCACAGGCAATCAACACAATCCTATATGACTTCTGCCGTCAATCTGGTCAGACCCCTAATCTTCAAAAATCTTTCATCTACTTTAGCAAAAATGTTCCTAACAACACTAGACATCAGATTAAGAGCATTTTTCCTGTTCCTGATCTCCTTCCCAACTCTATGCATTTAGGCCACCCTTTGATTTTCAGTCATAGAGACAAAAACAGAGCTTACAATTTTATTTGCAACAAATTCTTTGCCAAGCTTGGTATGGTTAAAGCTAACAAACTGAACCATGCTGGTCGTTTACAATACATTAATTCTGTGCTTTCTTCGATTCCTATTTATTACATGTCTACCGTTATTTTTTCAAAAACCTTCATTGAAAAAATTAACACCATTATTAAGAGGTTCTAGTGGACAGGAGTACAAGAAGAACAGAGCACTAGTCCCATTGCATACCGCTCATGGGATGATATCTGCAAATCCAAGGAGGAAGGGGGTCTAGGCATTAGAGATATGGAAACAATTAACAAGGGTCTTATTATTCACTCTGCTTGGAATATTGCTAGCAACAAAAATATTTTCCTCTCTGATATCCTCAAAGCAAAATATTTCCCTAATGCCTCTTTCTAGACTGCTCCTGACAAGGGGCCCAGATCTGTCTATTGGTCCTCTGTTATGCAGGTTAGGCATCATATCATTGCCAATTCCACCTATCAAATTCATGCAGGCAACTCTTCCATTTGGTCTTCACCCTGGACACCTGTTTGGAATAATATCTATGACCACCTCATCACGCCAGTAGTCAACCTTCCTCTTCCAGCTAAGGTTTCAGATTTGTGGGTGCAGGGAACCCATACTTGGAATCATCAATTGCTGTCCACTACGTTCACTGACCATGCTGTCCAGATTATTGAGGAAACCACGCTGGTGAATTCTGACCAAGATGACATCCTGCGGTGGACTCCTGCCACCAATGGACAATGCTCCACCAAAGCTGCATACAACTACTTAGCTACACAAGAGCCTCATATCCTGCCCAACCAAGGATCTAGAAGTATATGCCCTGATGTCAACCAAATTCTGCAAAAGGTATGGAAAAGCAAAACCATCCCCCCTCTTCTCAAAACTTTTGCTTGGCGACTGATCAGACGGGCTCTTGCCACGGGCGAGAGAGCAGGTAGGTACTCATCACATATAGATCAACATTGCTCCTATTGTGGGAATATTGAAAATGACAATCACCTTTTCTTTCTCTGTGATTTACCTCAGCAAGTGTGGTCCTCTGCTAACCCTCCTTTGCCTATCAATAGCATTGATGCAGATGAAGATGGGGTCCAACAAGCCCTCCCTCTCCTTATCACTAATAACCCCTCCGAAGCTACTTTGTGTAAAACTTTATTTACTCTCTGGTATATTTGGAAAGCGCGCAATGATAACCGCTTTCAAAGAAAAACATGGACTTCTTTTCAGGTACATCAAGCGGCATCAAAACATATGCAAACCCATCTAGGTGCCATTTCTGAACACCTGGATGATGGAGGCCAACCGGTCCATAATCAACACCAATCTGCTGTCCTTGGATCACAGCATTCACATGCTTCTCCATCTAATCTGTCCAGCCACGGCACCTCTAACCAGGTTGCACAAGAGGCTGGCACAACCACACCTCAGCCAAGCCACACCCACCTACTTCAGCAGCAAGGCACAGGTATCAATTTTCATTCTGCAGGTCACACTCAGCTGCAGCAAGTAGCAGCTGCAAGTTTAAAGATTGCACATCCAAATCCTGAGGAAGGCCAGGTACGACAGCAAGCCACAAGTACCAATTTTTTTCTTGCAGGTCCTTCTCAGCAAGGGCTAGTAGCTTCCTCCAGTTCTGCCCACGCCCACCCAAATTCAAACCATGGCCAAGCATGGCAGCTGCCTCATCAGTAGCACCATGGCAATTCGGGACGCCATCACATGTGTAACAGAACCGTCCAATTAATATAAACACAATGTACTAATGAGTCGCCGAAGCAACTTAATTAGCACATGGCGCTTATATCAACCCGGTAGTCCGCGAAATCACGAAGGATTTTGAACTTTCCACAATACAGCCCAGACCGAATTGAGTTCAATATACAACAGTTCATAATATTACATAAGTTCACAAATAGTCGATTACATCGGAGTTACGAAATAGTTATTACAATACCAAGTTCTAATCCAAATTGCGGAAGCAAATAAAGTTTTGGTTCACAAACGCACACTTAGTTGAAACATAGTGCCTGGTCCAACATCAAATCCAGCAACAGCATAGAGGTACGATAGATAGATTGATCGTGCCCACGATCTATTCATCCCCATACGCAGGGGAAGAAGCAAGTCGGGCAATAGCCATAGAACATCTCACCATCTCGCAACAACAAGGGAATAAAACCCTGAGTACAAGAAGGTACTCAGCTAGACTTACCCGTCATAAATGAAAATAAAGTGACACCAAGGAGTATGCAAGGCTTTATAAGTGGGGTAGCTGACTCATTTAACTTGCAATAAAAGGTGAGCTTATTAAATAATCATTTAGTGATAAAGGACTCTCTAGCTTATCATCTTTTAAGTTGGATCCTGTCATCACTACATTAGCACCTGTTCTACTCCAGCTCCAGGGTATAAACAATCAACACTATAATATCCTTCGGAGTTGAGCATACCAAAGATCAACACTTTTAGAAACATAACCATTTTACTTTGCACAATGATTGGCGACAGTGCCGCTGCTCGGTCAAGTGTTCACTGTCCAGGAACGATGGCGATTATAATCGATTGCAAACCAGCTGGCGGGTATTCCTCACACAAACCACACTCGCCGGCCAGAGCGAGTGACTATCACCTTGGTCTATTCGGGTGGAAACACAGATTTCAACAAATACGATTGCTCCAGGGCATGCCCGGCTACCAGGTTCCTCCGGTGCGACCGGCCACTGGGATTAATACCGCGCCTGTGGGCAATACACTCAACTCTGCTGAAATTCTGGCCCAAACATCCTCAAGGCTTCGCGGTCGGATGATCACATCCTTCCAGCTATCTGTGAGGCATTGTTCAACATGATCCGAGGACGTACAAAGTCATATTTCTTTAAGTGATGTAGCCGGAGCTTCCATGGTCTAACACACCAAAAACTCCGACTAGTCATGATTTGACATGGCCACATGGTTATGTTCTCTAAACCAATCTCCATAGTATCAACCAGAGGGTAGTAACCACCTACCTCGTGGATGAGGGTCAATCATCCGTCTTTTACCGATCTAATTAAGCAGTGCTAAGCATAAGCGCGATCCTGAACTTAATTAGGGTAAAGGTATTCAGGTGGATCAAGGTACTCATAATGCATTAACGGTTCCAACCAACGCCTATAAACTTAATGCATCATAATAAATAAATGACTCAAGTAAAACATTTTGAAAGCTGTAGGAGTAATGCTCCGGGGCTTGCCTTTCACAAAGGAGCTAGGATGATGGTTAGGGCACTCGGGCAAGTCAGCGTCCGGGTCCTCATCCTTTGCTGCCTCCTGCAGCACTGCTCCCTGCTGCTCCTCTCCTTCCGGCTCCTCGGGAATTACTGGCGTCACTTCTTCCGGCAATCCTGTATGATGCATCGGTGCGTATGAGTATCGGGAATGCAATACGGAATTGAAGCGTATGATGATGATGATGATGATGATGAACCAATCATGGTACTACAAGGTAGTCAACATCATCCTAACAGGTTGTACTTATTAGAGCCTAACTAAGCATAGCAAGACACTAGTTAACCTAGACCTCGACGAAAAACGACGACGATTACTAAGGGTACAACAGCAACCTATAGCTAGACTACTCGAAAAAATCTGCAAAAATTACAGTAGCTTAACTAGGTAACATGAAGTCTACCATAAATTTTTTAAGTCAAAACAAAACCATTTATCCTATACAAAAAAGACAAGGCAGCAATAAACCAAGACCTAAAAATACTTTGTACTATGAAAAGTGTCAAACAACAGATCTCATGTGATTAACAAATACTTATAAGCATAGAAACACCCTATAAAAATTATCAAGCATTTTCCTTGCATAAATAATTAATTATGAATTTCCTAACTTCCAAGAAAAGCAAGCACAAAAATTTAACAGGGCATTTTCTACACATGACATATACAACTAATATTTTTCACAGATAAAGCATCTCCTAACTAGAGCAACAAAACAAGATTCACATTTTTCGATAAACCTACAATTACTTATGCATTTAACAAGATATCAGCAATTAAAGACATTAAATAAAACTGTACAAAAAGTATTTCATAAAAATAAACTAATACCCTACATGCATAAAGCTCCTCATAAGAAAAATATTGACATTTGAATCACCCAAAATGGACTAAAAATGAAGGAGATATGATTTTTGGAAGATTAAACACATTTTTCTGGAAATCATTTTTAAAAACTGGAAAAGACTGAAAGCGCTACGCGCACCCGGGGCTATCCCCCGCTGCGGCTGACGCATGGGCCGCGTTGCTACGCGCACCCGACACGGCGTACCCAAGGCGCGCACGCGCCAGTGGCGCTGACGGGTGGGCCCGGTCGATGGCCCCACCGGTCGGGCGGGCGGAAAGCAGGACCTCGCTGCGACCGGCCGAGCTTCGCGACGGCGGCTCCTCCGGCGACACCGGTAGCACCGTCGTGCTCAGGACGACAGCGCGAGTCCAACCATGGTGAAGATGAAGCTCCTAGTGCCCTAAAATGGTGGCCGTGTCGAACGGCGGCGAGCGGCGGCTGCGGATGACGGCGAGACGCCGGAGCAAGCCACGGCGGCGCAATTGGAAACGCCTACGGGCTTCATGAAGCCATGGCGGAGCGAGCGGACGTGAAAGGGGAAGAAAATGGTGGCCGGGGAAGGCGGACGGCGGCGCCGAAGGGCTCGCCGGAGCTCGGCTCCCGGGAGCGGACAAGAAGACGGACGATTGGCCTCTACCTTAACTCGGGTTCGTCGATTGACGGAGGTCGAAGGTGGAGGAAGGAATGGCGGTCACGATGACGCAGCTAGGGAAGAAAATGACGGGGCGGAGAGGTGGCTAGCCGGCGCGGGGCGCGGCGGCGGCCATGGCGGAGCTCCGAGGCTCGGCGTGGGAGCGAGTGGGAGAGGGGAATGGAGCGGGCGAGTGGGGCGAGTGAACTGGGGAGGCGAGGCGGGCGTTTTAACACCGCTGGGCGCGTCCAATTTGGACCATAGGGTTCACGGGCGCGCGACCGGGGGCACGGCGGCCATGGCGGACAGCGCAGCGATGCAGGCGGCACAGCGGGGAAGCGGGGAAGCGGAGCGACGCTGCGGCGTGCGCGCGGAGGTGCTCAAGTACCGGCGCTCGTGGCCGTTGCGTCGTCGTGGCGTGCTTGGCCTACTCGCTTGGCGCGGCACGGCGTGCGGCATCGCGATGGCCGCGGCCGAGGAGCGCAGCAGCGACGGCAGGGACGGCAGCCGAGGCGGCGGCGGCGAGGAGGGACGGGCGGGTGCTCGAGTGCGCACGCGAGGGGCACTCGATCGGGCGGCGCGAGCGAGGAAGCGAGCGCACGGCGGCGTTCTTCCGCGGCTGCGGCGGAGCGGACGGCGCGCGAGGCGAGAAGAGAGAGGGAGGAGGAACGATGACAGTGGGGCCGGGTGGGTCCCACCGGGTCAAAACTTGAACTCGAAGTTTGACCGGCTATATTTTCAAAAATATTGCGAATTTGAAAATGCTCCAAAAATAAAAGTTTCTCAAAATAATGAGAGGAATAACTTTCATGAAGGAAGTTTTTGCTGAATCGGCCTAGATTTGAAAGTAGAAATTTGGGTCAAATAAAATACATATAAAATTGATTTTTGGAAAAGAATGAAACAATTTTTGCCCTTTTTGATGCCCTTAAAGTCATTTTCATGACTTGAGGTAAAAACAAATATTTCTCCAAATATTTTTCTGCATAAACTTTGTTAAAGCTCCTATTTGAGAAAAGTATCACAAGTATGACTTCTAGCAACCATTTGAAAAACCCTATTTGCATTTTTAATCCAAGCACTCAAACAATTGCTACCACAAATTGCAATAATGATGCTTATGAGATGATCATGCTCATGAGATGCAAGATTTTGCTAAGCCCAAAATTGGAGTTGTTACAGCCTACCCCCCTTAAAGAAATCTCGCCCAGAGATTTGAGCGGACTAACCATTGCTTATGAAAACACGGGTAAGCGTCTTTAAGATAGGCCTCGGTCTCCCAAGTAGCATCCAGATCATCATGATGACTCCAACACACCTTGTACGTTGTGACTGTTTTGTTCCGTGTCACTCTTTCCTTGACATCCAACAGCTTTACTGGCTTCTCCTCATAGGTCAAGTCTGGCTGCAGTTTTATATCTGTCATCTTAATCTTTTCTTTCGGGAGTCGCACACACTTCTTGAGTTGAGATACATGGAACACAGGGAAAACAGCACTCATTTCTTCAGGTAACTCAAGTTTGTAGGCCACATGTCCTTTCTGCTCAATGATTTTGAAAGGTCCTACATACCGAGGTGCTAACTTCCTTTTCACACCAAAACGTTGTACTCTTTTCATCGGGGACACCTTCAGATACACATGGTCTCCAACTTGAAATGTTACTGTCCGTCTCTTCTGGTCAGCATAACTTTTCTGTCGGGACTGTGCGGCTGCAATATGCTGTCTAATAAGCTTGACTTGCTCTTCTGCTTCTTTAATTAGATCAATACCATAGTATCGCCTATCTCCTGTCTCAACCCAACTAGCAGGGGTTCTGCAACTCCTACCATACAAAGCCTCAAAAGGCGACATCTTTATACTCTCTTGATAGCTATTGTTATAAGAGAACTCTGCTAACGGCAACCACCTTTCCCATGAGCCCTTCCAAGACAAAACACAAGCACGCAATAGATCTTCTAAAATCTGATTCACTCTTTCGGTCGGCACCGAAGTCTCGAGGATGATAAGCGATCTTGTGCAATAATTGAGTGTCCAAACCTTTCTGTAACTGATCCCAAAAGTGAGCCACAAATTGCGGTCCTCTATCTGACACTATCTCTTTAGGCACACCATGCAACCTAACAATCTGTTGGATATAGATTTCAGCATACTGATGTGGACGATATGTTGTATGAACAGGTATGAAATGTGCAGACTTGGTTAGACGATCCACTATGACCCAAATAGAATCATGACCCTTGGGTGTAGTGGGTAATCCAGTGATGAAATCCATACTGATACATTCCCACTTCCATTCCGGAATTGGCAACGGCTGAAGTAAACCACCAGTCTTCAAATGAATAGCCTTCACCCTACAACAGGTATCACACTCGGCTACATATTCTGCAACATCTCTTTTCATGTGAGACCACCAAAACTTACGTTTTAGATCATGAAACATCTTACTGCTACCAGGATGCATAGATAACTTGGACAAGTGAGCTTCGTCCATAATCTGCTTTCTGAGTTCCTTGTCCTGTGGTACAACTAGACGCTTATCATACCACAAGACTCCTTGATCATCTTCCTTAAAGAACTGAGATGGCATGCTTTTGATCCTTTTCTTAATCCCTGCAATTGTACTATCTGACTTTTGACCTTCCTTGATCTTATCTTCCAATTCACAACTGATTCGAATATTGTTCAAGATCACAGGGTGCATAAGATTATGACCTTCTACCAGCTCTGACGGAAGAGCATCACACTGTGCCTTCCGACTCAAGGCATCGGCCACTACATTGGCCTTACCAGGGTGGTACTGCAACTGCAAATTGTAATCCTTGATCAATTCCAACCATCTACGTTGCCTCATATTCAGGTCCTCCTGGGTAAAGATGTATTTCAGGCTCTTATGATCTGTAAACACATTGCAAGTGTTTCCAAGGAGGTAATGTCTCCAGATATTCAATGCATGCACTACAGCAGCAAGCTCTAGATCATGAGTAGGGTAATTCACTTCATGTTTCTTCAACTGTCGAGAGGCATAAGCTATGACTCTTCCTTCTTGCATAAGCACACATCCCAAACCTATCTTGGACGCATCACAATATACATCAAACGGCTTCTCGATATCCGGTTGCACCAGAACAGGAGCAGTGGTCAACATTTCCCGCAGGGTGCGGAAAGGTGTGTCACACTCTTCTGTCCAAGCGAACTTATGCTCTTTCTGCAACAAATTAGTCATTGGCTTGGCAATCCTTGAGAAGTTGGGAATGAATCTACGATAATACCCTGCTAAACCAAGGAAACCTCGTACTTCATGAACTGATTTGGGTGTCTTCCAATTCAATACCTTCTCTATATTGCTAGGGTCCACAGTTATTCCTTCATCGGAGAGGACATGTCCAAGGAATTGAACTTTCCGAAGCCGTAACTCACATTTGCTAAACTTAGCATACAACTTATGCTTCCTCGCCTCTCCAAGACAATCCTCGATGATGCGCGAAGATGGTCTTCCTTATTCTCCGAATATATCAATATCATCAATAAACACCACCACAAACTTATCTAGCTCAGGCATGAAGACCGAATTCATAAGATACATAAAGCATGCAGGAGCATTGGTTAATCCAAAGGACATAACCAAGTACTCATACAACCCATATCTTGTAGAGAAAGCGGTCTTAGGAACATCTTCTGGTCTGATCTTAATCTGATGGTAACCTGATCTCAGATCAATCTTAGAGAACACCTTAGCCTTCGACAACTGATCAAACAGGATATCAATACGTGGTAGAGGATACTTGTTCTTGACTATGACTGCATTAAGTAGGCGGTAATCCACGACCATTCGCAAAGATTGATCCTTCTTCTTCACGAACATAGCGGGACTACCCCATTCCGATGCACTAGGACGAATGAGACCCTTATCTGCTAACTCTTGCAACTGCTTCTTGAGTTCTCTCAACTCATCAGGTGACATACGGTAAGGTCTCTTAGAAATTGGGGCAGTTCCAGGCAACAACTCAATGCGGAACTCAATCTCCCGATCAGGTGGGAGACTCGGAAGCTCATCAGGAAAGACATCCGGAAACTCACATACTACGGAATTTCATGCGAGGGGTCACTTTGGTAGCATATACCACATTTTCTAACCGAATCTTCCGAGGTAAGGGTACCACGGAAAGTGCCTTCCCCAATAGGTTTCCGTATAGACACTATCCTATTGGTGGTATCCAAAACTACGCCCCAATGATGCATCCAACTCATTCCTATGATAACATCCACACCTAGTCCGGGCAGAACAATCAGGTTCATCCGGAATCTCCACTGATCTAACTCCAAGGCTGCATCAAATACCATTTGTTTCGTGGTGATGTCAGCCCCAGCTGCACTCACCCGAAACTCTAAGTTCAACTCCTTTATGGTTTGACTATGCTTCTGTGCAAATGCTTGACTCATAAATGAATGCGATGATCCAAGATCAAACAAAACAAAGCGAATGCGGTTCACAGGGAACATACCAGCTGTCACGGGTTCTCCAGAAAGAATCTCCTCCAACGAGGTGTGGTGCACACGAGCGGTCTGTTGCTTCTTTGGAAGAGGACAATGCTTGATGAAGTGTCCAGTCTGACCACAGTTGAAGCAAGGACCCATCGCCCCAGGCTTTGCACCAGCAGTATTGGCCTGACCTGGTTTTCCCTGAGGCATAGGCATCCTGAAAGGCCTAGAGAACTTCTGCTGATTCTGAGCAGGAACATTCTTCTTCTGTGGAGGCCTAAACTTAGACCCCGAACCTTGGTTGCGAAATGGAGGACGATATGCAGTTGGAGCCCTCGGCTGGGAGGAACCACCTTCATTAGCCCTCTTACGTCTCTTAGCAGCAGCATGCAGGTTGTTCTGATTCTCCTGGGTGAGACAGTCATTGTAGAAGTCATTGAATGTCACACGGGTAGACGTACCCATGGTCTTCATCAGCTTTGTACTGAGACCCTTCTTGAAAGCAGCAATCTTATTGGCTTCAGTACTCACAAACTCAGGTGCATAACGGGACAAGTTATGGAATGCATGGTGATAATCCTTCACAGAACGATTCCCCTTGGTCAAATTATGGAACTCAGCCTTCTTCATTGCCATAAGACTGGGCGGAACATAAGTGGCACGGAATTCACGAACAAGCTGATCCCAAGTAATAGGCTGACCCTTAGGGAAGGTGTGGCGATGTGTGTTCCACCACAGCCTAGCATCACCTTCGAACATGTGTGCAGCATAGGTAGCCTTCAGCTCCTCAGATAACCTCAACAAAGAGAACCTTTCCTCCATAGTGTTGACCCAAGCCTCAGCCATGAATGGATCAGGGGCATCCCTGAACACTGGAGGCTTGGTGTCCATGAAGTCCTTGAATTCACTGTACTGGTTAGGCTGATGATCCTGACGGCGATTGTTGTTTGCTTCAAAATTGGCATGCAGAAGTTGCTCTATGTTGCGCTGACTTCCCAGAAACTGTGCAAACAACTGCTCAGCGGTGAGGGGAGGAGGGGGTGGTGCACCATGTGCTTCTTCCTCATCACGACCACCACCACGACCATTGCCACGACGGGTGTTCGCCATCTGCATATTTCAACCATAATATTGTCCCACTATTAGGAGCTGAATCTTTGAGGGTAAACGAATAGATAGATCATGCCTTGCGAAATTAATTGAAAGAAAATTAATTCATACAATTAACCACACATGGCACAATAATTCATTTTTCCACATCATAGCTGCACTAATAATAGTATTACGTCGAAACATTACATAGAGTCTTACAATATCCATGATTGCCAACACACGAACACTGAACTTTAGGCATTACGACGACATAGCATTACAACAACGTGATCCATGGTCACATCCAACTCTTACTAGCGTACCCTACAGACAGCCATACATAACAAAAGAGTCGCAACGGACCACTAAGGACAGCAGTCTGGCTAACACTAGCCAACACACTAGTCTAGGCGCACACGGCTAACGCACTCCTGACTAGCAGCGTCACCGAGCGGAGACTCAACCCACTCTCCGTGCTGTCTCGCGTAGAGCTCCTCACGCAGGGCGTCGATGTAGACCTCCTTCTCGTGCAAGTCCTCCTGGAGAGTGTGCTGAGCAGCCCTCAAACCACGTGCCTCAGTCCGGGCTGCATCCCGCTCTCCAACTGTACGGGCCAAAGTGTCTCCAAACTTCTGAATAGTGGCGTCACGTCTGCCAACTCTAGCCTGAAGCTCCTGGACCTGCTGCATGGCCATCTTGTCTCTCTGAACAGCCTGGTCCCTCTGCTCAGTCATCATTGCCAACTCCTCTCTGAGCTCTTCAAGCTTCTTCTCGTACATCTCCTGTTGCTCTTCCTTCTCTCTCTCGACACGCTCCAGCTTGTCGTGCCTAAAGAGAGCAAGGTCCTCCTGTGCTGCATACGCCTTCATCAAGGCGAACACAACACTCTGCGCAAGTGCACTTCCACAGTCTGCCTCCTGAGGTCCAGCCACTAGTGCCATTCCTGGAGCCTGCCTCCACGTGTCAATGCGGGGGCTAGCCAAAGGAAAAACACTAGGGATGAGCCTCTGCACCTCATTAGGCAGCTCCATCACCATCTTCTCAAGCAACAGAAAAGCAGCATCCTGAGCACCATCAAAAGCAGTGATACCCTCACCCTTAGCCGTCCATTCAGTCCACTTCTCATCGAGACCCAAGAGAGGCACCACAACCACCACAGAAACAAAGCCATAGTTCTTCCGGTCACTAGCGTCCCAGTAGTACTGTGGCTCTGTGCCCAGAGGGTAACCAGCACCGTGCAGAAGCCTCCAGAGGAGAGTGGGCAAGCCACTCTTCTCCAGAAAAGTGCCAGCCTCCCTGAGCTGGTGGGACGGCACCCGACGCACCACAAGAGGAGCACTCCCACGGGAAGCAAGCTTGCGGTGGCGGGGTGGACGCGAACTCTTGCGGCGGTCCGCTTGCCATCCGAAAAGATTTTTATTTTCAATGAGCAACAATTTTAATAATTAAAGCATGGAGATACGGAATCGAGACAATTTAATTGTAAGGAAAGAGGAGAATGTAATGAATGACATGAGCATATATGTAAATCATGATGCATGCACGTTCCATACGTCCTCACCGCCTAAAATTATTATCTAATAACGTCTAGGCGGTGGCATACAAAACGTGCTCTCATATAGCGGTAACTAGTCGGGCTACACGTTTTACGTAGTTAGTGTACCTCCAGAAGATTCATTTCAGCCCAATATCCCATGAATGTAAGCGACGTAAAAATCCAAGCACCTTCCGAACAAGGTGAAATCTCCGATTACTTGCACCCATTCCCAAGTGCATACTACCCAACAAGTCATCAGAAGACGACACCCTCACATGGGGTACCTTCTTATAAACATGTGTGAACATGTATATAATCCAGCACCAATAAGCACTCCCCTAGATCGATATTGCATCCGATCATGCTCTCACAACTCACACTTACCTTGGCGTAGAGGCAAATCTGAACCATACCCAACCATTGAAATGAATGGCCCCCCATACAAAACCGTCGTGTACGAGCGCGACAATTAAAAATATGATGCAATAATCCCCCAAGTTAGTACTTATATAAGCCACCTGAAGTCCTTAATTGGGCATAAAGGATATGACTGGTCCAAGGCACATATATAAGTTTTGAAAACCACACACCTTTGAAAAACCTATATATGAGATTAAGTGGCTATAAGTTCGTAATTAAGGTTTGTAAAACAAATTCCTTTAGTTTTTAAATATACTTATGAACGAAATACGTTGAACCCGCTCCGATGCCGGTATAATGAACCGTCAATTAATATAAACACAATGTACTAATGAGTCGCCGAAGCAACTTAATTAGCACATGGCGCTTATATCAACCCGTAGTCCGCGAAATCACGAAGGATTTCGAACTTTCCACAATACAAACCCGGACCGAATTGAGTTCAACATACAACGGTTCATAATAGTACATAAGTTCACAAATAGTCGATTACATCGGAGTTACGAAATAGTTATTACAATACCAAGTTCTAATCCAAATTGCGGAAGCAAATAAAGTTTTGGTTCACAAACGCACACTTAGTTGAAACATAGTGCCTGGTCCAATATCAAATCCAAACGAACATAGATAGGTATGATAGATAGATTGATCGTGCCCACGATCTATTCATCCCCATACGCAGGAAGAAGCAAGTCGGGCAATAGCCATAGAACATCTCACCATCTGCAACAACAAGGGAATAAAACCCTGAGTACAAGAAGGTACTCAGCTAGACTTACCCGTCATAAATGAAAATAAAGTGACACCAAGGAGTATGCAAGGCTTTATAAGTGGGGTAGCTGACTCATTTAACTTGCAATAAAAGGTGAGCTTATTAAATAATCATTTAGTGATAAAGGACTCTCTAGCTTATCATCTTTTAAGTTGGATCCTGTCATCACTACATTAGCACCTGTACTACTCCAGCTCCAGAATATAAACAATCAACACTATAATATCATTCAGGTTGAGCATACCAGCATCAACACTTTTAGAAACATAACCATTTTACTTTGCACAATGATTGGCGACAGTGCCGCTGCTCGGTCAAGTGTTCACTGTCCAGGAACGATGGCGATTATAATCGATTGCAAACCAGCTGGCGGGTATTCCTCACACAAACCACACTCGCCAGCCAGAGCGAGTGACGATCACTTTGGTCTATTCGGGTGGAAACATGGATTTCAACAAATACGATTGCTCCAGGGCATGCCCGGCTACTAGGTTCCTCCGGTGCGACCGGCCACTGGGATTAATACCGCGCCTGTGGGCAATACACTCAACTCTGCTAAAATTCTGGCCCAAACATCCTCAAGGCTTCGCGGTCGGATGATCGCATCCTTCCAGCTATCTGTGAGGCATTGTTCAACATGATCCGAGGACGTACAAAGTCGTATTTCTTTAAGTGACGTAGCCGGAGCTTCCATGGTCTAACACACCACAAACTCCGACTAGTCGTGATTTAACATGGCCACATGGTTATGTTCTCTAAACCAATCTCCATAGTATCAACCAGAGGGTAGTAACCACCTACCTCGCGGATGAGGGTCAATCATCCGTCTTTTACCGATCTAATTAAGCAGTGCTAAGCATAAGCGCGATCCTGAACTTAATTAGGGTAAAGGTATTCAGGTGGATCAAGGTACTCATAATGCATTAACGGTTCCAACCAACGCCTATAAACTTAATGCATCATAATAAATAAATGACTCAAGTAAAACATTTTGAAAGCTGTAGGAGTAATGCTCCGGGGCTTGCCTTTCACAAAGGAGCTAGGATGATGGTTAGGGCACTCGGGCAAGTCAGCGTCCGGGTCCTCGTCTTTTGCTGCCTCCTGCAGCACTACTCCCTGACCGGCTCCTCGGGAATTACTGGCGTCATTTCTTCCGGCAATCCTGTATGATGCATCGGTGCGTATGAGTATCGGGAATGCAATACGGAATTGAAGCGTATGATGATGATGATGATGATGAACCAATCATGGTACTACAAGGTAGTCAACATCATCCTAACAGGTTGTACTTATTAGAGCCTAACTAAGCATAGCAAGACACTAGTTAACCTAGACATCGACGAAAAACGACGACGATTACTAAGGGTACAACAGCAACCTATAGCTAGACTACTCAGAAAAATCTGCAAAAATTACAGTAGCTTAACTAGGTAACATGAAGTCTACCATAAATTTTTCAAGTCAAAACAAGTAAACCATTTATCCTATACAAAAAAGACAAGGCAGCAATAAACCAAGACCTAAAAATACTTTGTACTATGAAAAGTGTCAAACAACAGATCTCATGTGATTAACGGCTACTTATAAGCATAGAAACACCCTATAAAAATTATCAAGCATTTTCCTTGCATAAATAATTAATTATGAATTTCCTAACTTCCAAGAAAAGCAAGCACAAAAATTTAACAGGGCATTTTCTACACATGACATATACAACTAATATTTTTCACAGATAAAGCATCTCCTAACTAGAGCAACAAAACAAGATTCACATTTTTCTGATAAACCTACAATTACTTATGCATTTAACAAGATATCAGCAATTAAAGACATTAAATAAAACTGTATAGAAAAGTATTTCATAAAAATAAACTAATACCCTACATGCATAAATCTCCTCATAAGAAAAATATTGACATTTAAATCACCCAAAATGGACTAAAAATGAAGGAGATATGATTTTTGGAAGATTAAACATATTTTTCTGGAAATCATTTTTAAAAACCGGAAAAGACTGAAAGCGCTACGCGCACCCGGGGCTATCCCCCTACTAGGGTTAAAGATAAATGGGCCAACACTTGATGGCCTTTTTTGCTTGTGTAGTATGTACGTACTTCAGTGTTTCTCAAAAAAAAATGTACGTACTTCAATTTCGGGTCCCCGATGGGGTACCCACGGGGGAGACCAAAAACCCGCACCCGCCCCGATCCTAATCGGGTCCCCGAACCCGAAAACCCACGGGGCGAAAACTGCACCCAAACCTGCCCCCATCGGGTCTGAAACCCGCGGGTTTCGGGTTCAAACCCGACCCGTTGCCATCTTTACTCACGGGGAGGTCCCGGCCTAGGCGCGCCCGCGCCGGCGCCCTCGCCACTGGCGTCGGGCCGACGCGGTGCCGGGCGGCCGTCCTCACGGCCGGGGCCGCACCGGCCCCCTGCCCCGCGATGGGCTCGTGCGCCGCACCGGAGGTCGCAGCGCCGGCCGCCCCAGCGCGCGCGCTGGCCGCGCTGCTGGAGCATGCCACGCCGGTCGTCCCAGCGCGCATGCTGACAGACTGACAGCACCACCAAGCTGATAGGGAAAAATGAGAGCACTTCGTTTGGATAGATCGAATGATTAAGAATTAGAAGGAACCAACTTAGAGGTATGAGTCATGGGTCAAAGATAAAATTTGGTGGGAAAGAAACCAATTTCAAATTAAATTTGAAGGATATAATAGTACTTCTGTATTAGTTCTTCCTCAGCCCTTGGGATGGAGGGGATGTCCACGTATCCGAAAGATCCGATATATGTATCTGTTTTAGTGTAAATATGGATATCCATATTCGTATTCGTGTTAATTATGGATGTTAAATGGATGTATCCACATTCGTTTTTAAAGATTATACTCTGTCCGATTCCACATTTGTATTCGATAAAAATGTGAAATATCCGATATTATCTGTATTTGCGAAGTATAAATTATTCTGAAACCATCTGAATCTTATATTTATATCTTAATTAACTCTCTAAATAATAATAAATTTAGTATAATTAAGGATATATAAATCTTAATTTTAATTAATTTTAACATGGCTAATCGTAATGGTTAGTATTATTTTTTGTTTATGTATTTCTAGAATTTATTTTTAATTATTTAAATTCAGTAATTAATATATATTATCTGTACTTTTCTTATGTTTCATATATTTATTTCTGGTAGTTTTCTTCTGAATATAATACGGTGCCAGAGGTAACACTTCTGAATATAATACGTGCCTAATAGTAGTTATCAGTTGCATCATTATTTGTTTAAATTTTCTCAATAATAGGTAGCAATGCTATATGGATTAACATGTGCGTGTTCTACTGTATGAACAGGCTAGCACTCGTATTTGGTGTGAGGTACAGAGATGTAACAGATACGTGGAGCTTCTTCGGTTAATTTGCTGGTCCTTCCTATATTAAACAGAAATTCATCGTGCCTCGAAAGGTACCTCCTTTTCCTTACCATACTTCTGTAGTCAGCAACGTCTTGTTTTCTTAGCTGCTTAAATTATGGGCATCGACATATGGTCACTTGTGTAGTCAGCAACTTGTTTAATACAAATTAGGAACTCTTGCTTGGGACTCGCTCTCATATAGTTCTTATATATGCTAGGATCTTGGTTCAAATTGTTAATATAAAATCTTAAATGAAAAAATGTCCCCATGTTAAACACTCAATTGTTATGGACAGATAATATATTATATTATTAGCTCCATAAATCAGAAGGCACTTTTAAGAAATGAAAACTCTACTGAAAACAAATTTGTGCCTTCAATAAGTGTGTTTAGTTAAACCTTATATTAAAGTGTGCTAGCTCTTGTCGCAGCCAACTGTCGTCATCATGTATATCAGTATATGAATATATAGATTTTGGATTTCAATTCTTGATATTTATGATGTGTTTTATATATCCACATGTTAAGTTGAACCGCTAATGCTTATTGAGTTATTCTACCTATCATTAACTCCTATTTCTAGTAGATTTTTATTAAAAATACAAGACATATGATCAAAATATTCTAATGTTAATATGTTATATTGTTTGAGTCAAATAATAATAGTGACATACATAAATTGGATACTTATGATTATCGAACTATATATAGGAATATATCACTACTGGAAACGCCTTCTTTGCCGCCTGCCGTCAGCAGGCGGCAAAGGCCCGAATGCAGTCGGCAAAGGCCTTTGCCGACTGCATTCCACGTGGCAGGCGGCAAAGAGAAGGCGGCAAAGGCTAGGTCGGCAAAGACCGCCTTTGCCGCCGCCACGGATTGCGGCGGCAAAGGCCTTTTGCCGCCCGCCAACTAGGCGTCGGCAAACAATTTCTGGAAAGATAAAAAAAAAGAAAGATGGGCTCAAGCCCATCTCCAGGCCCGCCAAGCCCATCGTCGCCGTGCCCCCCGCCGTCGTCGCCGTGCCCCCGCCCGGGGCGGCCGGCCAACGCCGCCGCACTGAGCCGCCGGAGGCCCGCCGCGCCGCCCGGCCCGAGCCGCGCCGCCGTGGAGGGCGCGCCGCGCCGGGCCGCCGGATCTCGCGGCCGCGCGCCGCCGTGGAGAAGCCGTCGCGCCGGGCCGCCGTGGAGAAGCCGTCGCGCCGCCGTGGAGAAGCCGTCCCGCCGCCGCGCCGCCGTGGAGAAGCCGTCGCGCCGCCGTGGAGAAGCCGTCCCGCCGCCGCCGCCAGCTGGACGGGAACGGGACGCCGCTTGGGGGAGAGAGCAGTAGCAGGCCCGCCATGGGATGGGGCCGTGCGCACGCCGCAGCGCCGCCGTTCCCGCTCGCAGCTGCCGCCCCGCGCGGGCGAAGGGGGAGGAGGAGAAGGCCGCCGCGCCATGGCCGCCCGCCGCGAGCGCGCCGCTCGCCGCGGCCCGCCGCCGGCGGCGAAGGGGAGGAGGAGAAGGCCGCCGCGCCATGGTCGCCTGCCGCGAGATCCGCTCCTGCTCGCAGCCGCCGGCCCGCGGGCGAAGGGGGAGGAGGAGAAGGCCGCCGCGCCATGGTCGCCCGCCGCGAGATCCGCTCCTGCTCGCAGCCGCCGGCCCGCGCGGGCGAAGGGGGAGGAGGAGAAGGCCGCCGCACCATGGTCGCCCGCCGCGAGATCCGCTCACCGCTCGCGGCCCGCCGCCCGCGCGCGGCGGGGGGAGGAGAAGGCCGCCGGGGCGGGGGGGGCGGGTTGGGGAGAGGGAGAGGGCGGCGGCGGGTGGGGGAGAGGGAGGGAGAGAGGGAAGGCTGGTTAGGGTTAGGTTTTATTTATATATAGGGGGTGGTGGCTTTGTTGGGCCTTATTGGGCAGATTCTTTGCCGACGGCCCATGAAGGGCGATCGGCAAATTCTTTTTTTAATTTTTTTTATTTTCTGTTTTAAATCTTTCAAATTCAAAAGCATGACAAGATGAAGTCTTTTGAAATTCAAACTTTTTCTCGTTGTCCAAGTATATTGTTTACAAGCACATATTCAAATTTGAGACATGAATATAATTTTTTGAATGGCTAGGTTTCATTATTTCATGCACCTACAGTTCAATTTTTACTTTTTCGAGAAAAATGCAAGTAAACAAAATAAATTCAAGAAATATAGCTAAAAGTTATGAAAATGTTTCAAATTTGAAAATATGATTCAATACAATCTAGAATGATCACAAAAAAATTTCAAATCGAAATTCAAAAGAAAAAAAAATTCTTTGCCGCCTGCTTAGTCTGGCAGTCGGCAAAGAGTCTCTTTGCCAACTGCTTAGTCTGGCAGGCGGCAAAGGCCTGTCTTTGCCGACTGCCATGCCTTTGCCGCCTGCCTAAACTTGGGCAGGCGGCAAAGAGGGTCTTTGCCGCCTGGCCTGGCCTTGGCAGTCGGCAAAAAGAGTGGGCAGTCGGCAAAGTCCTGTTTTCCCGTAGTGTATATTTATCGTCTATGCCGCACCTCGTCTTTTGTGTTGGTTGTGTGCCCTCTTCCGTTTACTTCTGTATTTTTGTACCCTCCAAGTGGCGACTGTGCGAAGGAAGCGTTTTTTTTTTTTTTTTTTTTTGGTTTGGTTTGTAGACAACTTGGACAGTCATACCATATAGGTGTTTGGTTTCCAAGGGAAACAGGAGGGGTCGCCCCTCACTGAACTTTTACTAACACTAGTATATTGCCCGTGCTAACGCTACGGTAACATTCAAAACATGGATTTAAAATAGGATATGTCAACCAGCACCAATGCTCCAAGTCTTTCGGATCATAGAATTAGATCACTCGAGCAAGACACACTTCACCTGCCAAGACAATGAACATAGAAAAAAAAAATCAGAATCACCATTCCAGTATGCAAGTGCAAGCACAAGAAAATCATCTGTCCATCAGCCAATGCATTTACAAATTTCAGTTTAGAGAGAGTGATGATATTCCAATGCACATACCTTATTAACAAGTGCCTTACGGTCCCAACACACATCACATGCATCTATCTCCACCACTGCATATTTTGAAACCAAAATGTGATTTGGATGATATCACCCTTTGTTAGGGTGACAAAGGTTTCTTGGATATAAAAATGTTTCCAAGAAATTCAAAGCTTTGGTGAAAAGCATAGAATCTAAAAAAACTCCTTGAAGATTTTCCCAATGGGTGCATCCAAGAAAGCTTTGGTGCAAAGCATACCGGAGTGTATGGCCCTGTCAAAAACGAAGAAAATAATTGCAGATAATTTGACTGGGTATGTTGACTCAACATTTGATACACAATGGTAGGGTGTTAGGTAAACAATGCTATTTTCTTGTGCTTCAAGAAATTGCAAAACCAGAGTGACAAGCAAAGTTGATGTCACAAACTTCATAATTCAGAAGAATGGAAGCAGGGATACCACAAAGCTATGCATGTCTTCTTATCTTACTTTAGAAATTGCAATTGCTTCATTCACACCAGGTGGTGGACGGTGTGTCCAACAACTCCCTCAATTTCAACTCTCGAAGCTGTACAAAAAGATGGCATTAGCCAAATACTAAACTGAACTGAACTGGGACGAAGCGTACACTGATCTTAAGGTGACCGAAGTATACATAAACACGAGCATGCACACCTGCTCAACAAGCACCCCAAGGCCCATGCTATCTATGTGAAATCTTTTACCCTAGCCCCTCCTTTTATTTTGACTTGCTGTCTGAAATTCCTCCCGAGCCATCTTCTCAAGTTTTATCTGCATCAAAACTTCAAACATGTCCCACATAAGAACGATGCACATCAATCTATTCTAGGCATTCACAATAGAGCATTCTCTTATTGTTTTCGCTGAAAAAAAATATATTCTGCACATTAGGAATTTAACATTGTAGTTCTGATGGCATAGCCCCGTCAGAAGATTGTAAACCATTAATAAAATAAATTCCGATGGCATGCAAAGATCAGCGCTTACACTAACCTGCACCGAGGATCAGGACCTGCAGGTCGCCGCCGAGCGCGGCGACGGCAGCCTCCACACGGGTGTCGAATTGGAGAGCGTCCAGATGGCGATCATGACGCCGTGTGCACCTCCTGGCGCCGGCACGCTGGTCATGCCGCATCTGGCAGCACGGTCCCCGGTCCACCTTCACCCACGCGTGCAGCGCCCACATGCCCTCCGGCGCTAGCTGCGTCATTGCTGACTGCTACAGCAGCACCAGGGTTGCCCTCGCGCGTGCCTCCGACCTGCTCCTCGCTGCAGGCATACGATGGTGACTCGCCACTGCATCGGCAAGGGCTGCATTCCACCATGCCATGCTGCCGCTCTTCCATGGATGGTCTGCATCGGATCTGAAAGAAGTCAAGGAAGGAGAGAGAGAATAGGAGACTTCCTTTTGCACACCATGTATTCCCATATAGAGGAGGTGCCACCGTGAATACCAAATCAAATGGCTGGGACGTGCGATCACAAACAATTGTAGGGAAAAAGGAAGGTGTGATCTTGCAACGGGACCAATCACGGTGATCACGGTGATCAATCACCTCGCCACGGACGGGGGCGGATTATGTGAATCGCAGATGCTACGTGGGTGGGTTCTTGCGGGAGGCAGATGGCAACTGGCAGAGGACTATACACGTGATCTGGATCTTCGGATTTGAGTGAGTAAAGAGAGAGAAGATTAAGAATCAATCTGGATGGTTGATTTGTGTGAAATTGTTTTTCTGGGTACATTTTTTGGAGTGCGTGGAGGGAGGCTATCTCAGTGGAGGAGGTTATACGGTGTAGACTTAGCTATGTTTGTGTTGGTGCATTAGTAGGGTAGATAAAGAAAATGAAAGTTTGTACCGAGTTTAGATTCATCAGAATTATGAGCATAGGCGGAATAAAGATAGGAAGATACTGTTAGTTACACTAGTCACACAGATGCTGCTGTTCTCTTTCATCTCACAGAGCCCGTAGGAGCAGGTGAAGCTAAAAGTTTTGGCTCCAGCAGCTCCTTGTGTATCAGTGAGAGAGGGGGAGATGAGAAAAAAAAACAGATTTCATCTACAGTAAAAGGTAATGTCAGCAGAAGCTGAATCCAGTGGAATCCATTCCAAAGAGGCACCAATTTTACGAAAAATGGTGCGTTGGGAGTGGCTTCACCGTGCATATATAGAATGGCACACTTGTTATTCCCCCGTCTCCCTAGGTGTGTGTATATATAATATAATTAACAAGGCATAAGAAGGATAGTGTATATATATTTGTAACTCTTATAAAGATAAACCCAACTAGATAAATTCTCTCCTCATACAAGGTGTTCACATCATTCCCACTAAGTGACCTCACTAAATGTTCTATCTATTCATGCAAGGTGTACACATCATTTTTCACTAAATCAATACAAGGTGTCCGCATCATTTCCCACTAAGTCCATGTTACCATTTCCCATAAGGTGTCAATATGCCCATGTACAACGACTCCAGGACCATTTGGCAGGTGGAGACAAAAAATAAAAACACAAACCTCATTTTTTATTCCCACCACCGATGAATGTTTCATTAGACACGAAAAAACAAACCTCATTTTTTATTCCCACCACCGATGAGTGTTTCATTAGACACGAAAAACCAAGGGCGGGTTCGGGAGGGCTCCTCCCGCACATGCTCTAGGTCCTTACAACATCGACCAAAATAGCTCCACGTCCCATGTGCAATTGGTGAGGCTCCGATACGGTACGGAAGCCAGAGCCCACTACCAGACTGGCGAATATTCCTGACGGCCAAAAACTGTCAGTAAAGGACCGAAAACCATCAGGAATGTAATTCCTGACGGCCAGCCGTCAGGAATAAGCCGACAGGAACTTCTCGTCAGGAAAGATCGACTTTTCCTGACGGTTGGCTGTCAGGAATCTTTTCCTGACGGCAGTTTCTGTCGGCCAAGCTGAGGCTGGATCTGGACGCTTATTCCTGACGGTATAACCGACAGGAAAAAAAATAATGAAGGTTAAAAAAATATAAATAGAAGCAGGCCTCGTACTTAATTACAAACTTCAAGTGCATTATTTTTATACATACAATTCAGATCCATCGACCATGTTAATACTACACACAGTGAGAACTTCAATGAATGACGCCTCAGTATGACTTCTAGTTAACTACACTAAAGGCTAACTAGTGAAGTTGGAACTTGAACTGAAGCAATGAAGAGGATGAATTTGCTGCAATAAAATAAAATAAAATTTATTAGATCAGATATTTGCTTCAACATGTCATATACGTATATTGGTTATGAATCTGCAAGGTGCACACTGCCCAGAATATAACAAAGAAGCATTCTACAATGTGCCATGCCACCTATATTAGTTCTGAATTGAAAAAATAAGGAAAGGCAGTATGAATACTACATAGCTTCGAAACAAATTGAAGGCATCAGCATGTACCAACACAATGTTGGATTCTAGACAATTTCAGTCATACTTCTCAAATGTTAGTATTAACTTCTGTGGAGGCTATATATACATAGAGAAAAACACCGGAATCCATTTTAACCTTCAATCTGATTGTATGTAAATCAAGAAAATTTGAGGGAAATTGAATTTACCTGATGCTAGGTTGGCACCATGGAGTAGGAGGGGTCAGAGTCGACTGGCCACTCATCCGGCATCAAGTATCTGAGAAAACAAATCCATGAAACATAAGTAAAGAAATTCAGAACACAAACCTTTATAAATGAAAAATGATTCTGATACTCAGGGATTGTCCAAGATAATAAGGGCTCATATGTCAGACTGAACCTATGAAATGCATAGAGAAATTCAGAGCATATGTCAGACTGAACCCATGAATTTGATAATACAAATAACACATAAGGCCAACGGATGGTGGATGCATTGGTATTTCTATCTGCCTCCTCAATTAATAGTTAAGGCCATCTGCAAATACAGACTATTAAAGCACTGCATAATCCATCTAGTTATGTACAGGAAGAGTTGCAAAACAATCACTATGCTTAGAATTAGAATACATACAAATGCAAGTTCTTACTGTGCAATAAAGGGGCCAATTTGTATCTTGTTAGACCCAATCCGAGCTACTTGCCTCCGCAAGAGACTATGCACTCCACAGCACCCAGATCCTCTAGCACGGCTGTTGACAGCATGATGAGACAATCTAGAATGAGAGCATGCATAAAGGCTTATGTCAAGCACACAATTCCTTCCTCATGGTTGTCATTACTGAATAAATCCATGACACTCGTACAGAACAGAGCATGCAGCAATTAAAATAACAAAAGTGAATTACAGACTACAGATCTGGAAGTGTTTTCGCAATGATGTTCACTTATCTGCAAGTATATTACAGAGGTAATCTATCCACACATTCAGAACATGACATGTCAAATGAAAATTAATTGTAATTGGAGAGGTGGCTATCTAACATAGGGAAAGTGCCATAAAAATTGCCAAAATTATCTATTTCTCAGTATAAAATTAATAATTAACCATTCCCAAATCATATTGTACTGAATCATAGGGAAAGTGCCGTGTACTGAATCATGCTTATAGAAACTAAAAAAAGGATGAAATAATCTCAGCCCCTTCAGCTAATGATACAGGCAGTTATTGAATGGGATCTGAAAATCCATGCTATTTCGCTTCTCCCAATCATGTTCTAGCACTCCACTAGATCCGATAACACTAGATCAGAGAAGGTAGACCATACGCTAGCACTAGATCAAAGAAGATATTCAGATCGAGATAGATCCACTCCGGTCCCTAGAAACAAATCTCGTTGTGCATGAGAAGGGAGAGGCAGGACGCCACACATTTTGCTTCTGTGTCTTGCGGCCGACGCGAGAGGGTGCTGCCGCCGGCTCCTGCTTGCGGCCGGCGCGAGAGGGGTGTTGGGGCCGATGCAGGCTTCACCGGCCCCAGATCTCTCCAGAGGTCGCGGGCAGGTTCGTGTGGTGGACGTCGGCGGCCGCGGCGGAGGGCGGGGGTCGCGCTGTGGTGGACGTTGGCGGCCGCGGCGGAGGGCGGCGGCGGCTTCGGACAATAACCAAGAGGCGTGCATTATATATATCCATCCTAACTAGTCTGATAACTAGAATACGGAATTGAGACCGGCAAGGCACAGAAAGTAGAATAGGGAAGAATAAATAAATTGGGGAACAAATTTGGAATTTCTTAACCGTTCTCATCGGTTCCGGTAGCTCTTATACTCCGAGCCAGGTAGCATACAGATGGGCCGCGACAATTACGAGGCCAATGGCCCAAAGCCCAGGACACTCCGGTCCAACCCGAGAGACACTATCATCGGCAGAGGGTCTGCCTGTATCACATCGATCTCGTGACAATCAGTTGCACTACTACAGCGCGAATAACAGCAACGGGCGCTTTGGGTTTTCCGCAGCGGACAATGGCGTCCGCCGCGGAGGCAACGCCACGGTTAATCAGGCCACCACTGCAGCGGGCACAGGCGCCCGCTGCGGTAAAACGATTTCCTGCAGCGGACGGAATAAGAAGCCCGATGCAGTTAATAGGATTAACGGTGACGGTCGAATTACAAAGCCCGCTACAGTTAATGAATTCCAGAAAATAAAAAAAAGAGCGAGCCCAACCGAGCCCGCTATCGAGCCCAATCAAGCTCCGGTGGCCGGATCCGCAGCTCCGGTGGCCGTTCCTCGCCGGATCCGGGCGCCATGGCCGTTCCTCGCCCTGGAGAAAGAGGAAGTGAGGGAGACGAGCTAGGAGAGATGGAGACAAAGAGTGAGGGAGCCATGCTGTTACCTGGAACTTGCCCGCCGCCGCCACGGGTTGGGGCCCCTAGCTGCGCAGATGGAGGTGGCGAGGCCCATGTGGAGCGCCAGCCGCCGCCGGGTCGCGAGATCCACACGCGCCGCCGGATCCTCCTTCCTCCTTCCGCCACCAGCAGCCGCCATCGCTTCTGCGCCTCGTGCTGGAGGGTGGTGCTGGGGTGGACCTCGCGGATCTGCGCTGCCACCTCGAGCTCCTAGCTCCGCCCTGAGTCCGCCCTGGAACAACCACCGAAGATGAGGACGAGAGAGACGGTACTGAGAGAGAGAGAGAGAGAGAGAGAGAGAGAGAGAGAGAGGGGGGGGGGGGGGGATCCGGGCGCGCGGTACTTACCGGTCATGGCGGCCCTCCTGGCCGGATCCAGGCGCGGCCGCCGTCCTCCTCGCCGGACCTGCGTGAAGGGGCGCGCGACGGAGAAGTGAAGCCACGGCTCCGCATCGGAGGGAGGGGAGGAGCGAGGGAGGCAGGAGGATGGGGAGGCTGCGCGACCATCGGAGGGGCGGCGATTTGGGCGACGGACAAATGACTGGAAATGAAACAGGAGGAGCGAGGGAGGCAGGAGGATGGGGCGGCTGCGCGGTGGGAGCAAATGACTGGAAATGAAACCCTAACACCGTGTATTTATATGCGACGATGAAACCAGGCCTTGATGGGCTCGTTATTGGGCCTCAATTTATGGTGGCGGGCTTTTAGTGTTGCCCGCTGCGGTAAATCGTGGGATTTACCGCGGCGGGCGTTTTCTGCGCCCGCCTCGGAGTGCTTCTAGGCCTCGTTGCGCAAAATCAAACGTGTAGTAGTGTTGGCTATTACGTACTAGTTAGTTGGTGTTGCCACAACGAACGAGAAATTCGGCTACGTACGTACGTGTGCAGTTTGTTATTACGTACGTGATCATCAGAATAGCAGGGCACGTACTAGCTAGTACATTTGTGGACTCTCAACTATAATTGACGTCAAATAATAATTTAATTTAATTTAATTTAATTTAATTTAATTTGATGCAGGAGCTTCACGGCTTGTTCAGTGTCCAGCGAGCAGTAGAAACAATAGTCCCTTACTTGGAGGACGCCGGAAGGAATGCACACAAGGCCATCTACTTCGATGGATGGGATGGACTGGCTGCTTCTGCTGTGCTCCGAGCTATAGCAGAGCACCCTCCACCTTCTCTGATGAACAAGTTTGATAGGATCATCCACATTGACTGCTCCAGGTGGAAGAGCCGAAGGGCACTCCAAAGAGCAATCGTTGAAGAACTCAAGCTTCCTCAGAGTCAGAGGGTAATGGCTGCTTTTGATAGGCAAGACATGGAGGATGATTTCAGCGGGGTAGATGAAGGCTCTAGAGCAGAGGTAGCAGAGGTCAGCGAAGAGATCTATCAAACCATTAGGAACCTTAATTGTTTGGTGGTTTTTCATAACGGAAGTGACGATACAATTGATATAGCAGATTTTGGCTTCCCTCGACATGACGGGTTTAGTAAGAGAATGAATAAAGTATTGTGGACCTTTAGAGGAAGGCTCCGGCTCAATCCAGAAATAAAAGAAAAGGTGGACAATTCTCATTTGTACCTTTATTGGAATAACTGGGGGTTCGATCCTGGCACTAGGAACGTAATATCGTACGAGGCTACCGAAATTGCCAAGTACATGCAACATAAGAATTACTACGTCACCCCAGAAATAGCTACCAAGTGTGTCTCATATCTGTTGTGGCTCAACAAAAAGGGTGGTAATACCATGGACTACAACTGGGCTACCCATGCTTCCAACTATTGGGTTTGCGATGGGATTATTAGATATGATCAGTTCAATGATGACATTTGGGAGGTTTCTTCTGCTCTCCACAAACAGATACAACCAGAGGAATGCTCAGCTCATTTAGTCAACTTTCCTCATGATTACTACACAGAACATTGGATGTCAGTCAGCTATAAATCTGACAATGAAGAAATGGCACATATAACTCTACCACAGAAATTAACATCCTTTTTCCTGGCAAACAAAAATGGGTTATATGTAGCATTACCATGTAGAATGTTTCAACAGTTGGAGACGCTGCATGTATTGAAACTCTCTTGGTGTAGTTTTAGTTTTGTTCGCCTCCTTTCCAGTGTTGTCATCACCTAAGATTCCTTGGATTACACCAGTGCACTGATCAAAGGAGGGAAGAAGAGGACAGGCAAAGGAGACCAATAATGGAATTTTTTCAAAGCCTATGGGTGCTAGATATAAGCCACACAGATTGGGAACTGGATCTATCACAGGATATTGTGGAGAAGGTGGCATCAAACATTAGAGAGGTTCATATAAAGAAGGGAAGGATTTGGCGCAACCACCTTGCTTGGAGACAATTGCATAACCTTCGCAAGCTTCGAGTAATTGAGCCTACCAGGTCTTGGGAGATAGGGCAAAAAGATGAATTCACTGATATGATGAAGTTGGAGCTCCTCGATCTATCTGGTAATAGTACTATACAAGTTTTGCCATGCTTATCTTCTGCAACTAGCCTGAGAACTTTGGTCCTAGATGGATGTGTTGCGTTGGATCATATAGGCCCAGAAGGACTACCTCCAGCACTTGAAACATTTAGCTTAAATGCAAAGTCAGAAAAACTTTCCAAGATATGTTTGTCTGGTTGTGAGCGTTTGGAGAGTTTCTTGTTGCGTGGAGAACTACCCGGCCTTGATGAGCTGAACCTGTCGTGCACATCAATCAAAAGAATTGACCTCAGAGATACGGTAGTGCAGCTTAAAGGGCTGAAGAAGGTCTTCATGATGGGCTGCAAGCAGCTGCGTGCAATACTTTGGTGGAATGGAACAAGACAACTGGAAGTGCTATGTATTGACACCCTTGAAACAGAGGACACAAACCTTCGTTACTCTGTCTCTGACCCCTCACACAACCAACATAGAAGCTATGTTGTCACAGCAGATGCAAGGTTCATTCAGTCCTTGTTGATCAAAGGAGATATATATGAAAGGGACATGATAGCTAGAAGCCTTTATCTGGATCTACACGTACCACCTGCTGGTAGCAGTAGGAAATTTAAAGGGCCAAGCAGGGATAAGGTTATCCCCACACCATGCTGCTACAATGATACCTTGCTTGAGGGGAACTCTGGTAGCAGTAGGAAATCTAAAGGGCCAAGCAGGGATAAGGTTATCCCCACACCATGCTGCTACAATGATATCTTGCTTGAGGGGAACTCTGCTTATGATAATGAGATGAAATGGCATCCGCCCTTGGATCGCCATATGGAAATTGGTGAGGGTATTAGACTCACCGATGTGGAAAGCGACAAGGGGATCCAGGCGATTGAATATGTGATGCTAAAACGCATTAACTCCTTGCATGTGCATGATAATTCATGCATCATTGATGTCACACCCAAACTCTCACGTAACGAATACCGATGGTTTGAAGATCTCAAATGGTGTCGTGTGGAGAGTTGCTCAAAGTTGCAGGCTGTGTTTGGCTCTTACCAAAGTAAGTTGCATTCTTATCTATTTCACAATTTGAAGACCATTTGGGCATCAGACCTATCCGCAGCTGCTTGCATTTGGAGGAAAGGATCAATTTATGACGACGGCAGCAGCTTTCAAGCACTAGAGACCATACACTTGCACGAGTGTCCCAAGCTCAAGTTTGTCCTCCCCTTGTCACGCTACACATACTTGCCCAGCTTGAAGACTCTCCACATCACTCAGTGTGGTGACCTCAAGCAGGTTTTCCCATGGGATGATGGTGTCAACATACAATACAGAGAAGCTGATCCGGTGAAGGAATTCCTCAATCTGAAGCACATCCTCCTGCATGATCTATTCAGTCTGCAAGAGATCTGCGAGGCCAAGATGAGCGCACCCAAGCTTGAGAGCGTCAGGATCAGGGGCTGCTGGGGCCTCAGGCGCCTCCCAATGGTCGGCCATCGAAACAACAGTCGCCGGCCAGTTGTGCATTGCGAGGAGGACTGGTGGACGAAGCTGGAGTGGGATGGACCGCAAGCCGGCCACGATGCATCACTCTACCAGCCGTGCTATTCCTCGGCCTACTACAAGAAGCGGTTTCTCAGGGCCACGGTTCTTCGGTAAAGACACATATATCACTTATCCTGGTATGTATGTATACTGCCGTATGTGCTCTACATACATAGTCGCTGCCATGTTTTTCTCTTGACTTAACATACGTATTTTGTCATCTTATTATATGGATGTAATGTTTTTTTTGTGTAGGCTCACGGGGTGCCAAGCCCGTCATGCGTCATGAGTTGTGGCTTTCAATACCACTTCAAGCTGTTGCTGCTGTAATATGGATCAAGGATTTGTTGCTTCCTCACTAGTTGGTAGACTGCGTTTGCAAGAGTGTTTATTTCTCTCATCAAGAATAAACTGGTAGTTCGGTGTTGTTTCATCCACCAAATTGGTTGTATGTTAAGACTTAATCCGTATGTGTCTCTCGTCGAATCTCATCATCGATCAAGACATGGATATTTTTAATTGGTTTGTGGTTGTGTGTGTGCATCTGTGCTTGAATTTGAAATAAGGGGGTGTGCGTGCATGTCCCTGACGTGTGTTGACCTTGGATTGCTCAAAAAGACTTGTTCAAGGAAACGTTTGTCTAATTTGTGATCAAACTCTGTATGCAGTAAAGATGTCTTTCAGTGATTTACATGCATATATACTGTGCAAGGTTTTTTGTCTGCATATTTGTTCCTCTCTTAATGATTTCTTAAAGTATGTCCATCAATCCCTGAGTCTGAAGCTTTTTTTTAACTAGGTGGATATCCTATTACTTATGTGCTGACAAATCGTCAGCGACAATCACATTGACATGTTCTGGGAGGGAGCGTGTAATTTGCTTGTTCCCTTCCACACATTCATACCCACTAGCAGCTAACTCATGAGCCTAGAAACACATTCATATCCAGCTAACACTAGATATAGTTAGTCCAGAGGAGGCCTTCTATTTTCCCCTTTTTTTCTTCTTCCACGCTCAGGTACGATGGATTCTGTTTACCCAAAGGTTCTCGTTACTTGTGTTCAAGAATTGGTCTAATCCCATGAAACAGATTGAGGGCTTCATGCAGCATGCTAGATTTTTTGAATCCGTGGTTCTTCGCACTGGTCAGAAATGTTTCGGTGGCTCATGGATTTCAGTATTATATGTACATATCTACAACAATCAAATCGCAATTCTACCACCATACTGATACTATGGTAATCACAACGGTTAACACACAAGTACTTGACGATACAGAAAACAAGATTTGTGAAATCAGCATGACAATTGGTCCATCAGCTCAACATGACCATCTTTATGACATAAAGTCAGAATTGCATATAACCAGATATGGCATCTCCAAGACATAACATCAACAGGTGTCCATAGACTCCTGCACTTTTCCATAACCGCCTGATAAATGATAATAGTGATATATTCAGATCGATAAAATTCCTGGTCCATTCCACACACAAAAAGAAAAAGCAAAGCACCCAGTCCAAACAAAACCCTTTTATTGACCTAGAACATGTCCCATTTTGCTCTGAATTTCAAAACAACAATGTTCCAGCCATTTTTGGATTGATCAACACTTCAGAATTACAACATCTCAGTTATTGCATAACTGCCAAGTTCAATATTTCAACATGCTCTTTATGTGTCACAACAATTTGACTCCAGCTTCTCTGACTGAATCTATAACGGCCTTGACTTTCCCATGGTATTTTTGTTCTCTCTTCATGTGGATGGACACTGCAGGTATTCCCTTGAGCAGCAGGCGTTCACCAAGCAACTTTCCGATCTTCGCAGCTGCTGCGACGTCACGGGTCGACTCCATGTTTGGTCTCAGCAGCTTCTCCTGTGAGCTTGCAGAACACGCAACTGTTGATGTTGGGGTGTGGATGACCTGAGCAGATACATACTTGTTTGTGAAATGCATCCTCAACAGGTATGGCTTGAGGAAACGGGTGACTCTAGCTGCCCTTTCTGGTGGAGGGATCACCATGACTCTCTCTCTGCTGCAAGTTAACAGGGGGCGACAAAGGCTTAGAAAATTGGTACCCCATCAGTGAATTGGTAATACATCATGGGTGCTTAAAACAAGGAAGCAAACTGTAGGACAGACTATAAGATTAAGGCAAAAGAAAGTGTGAATTGGTTTGCATGAGAAAGTTACAAACTTTAAATAAAGAATGAGAAAGAAACAAATATAGAATCCAAGGCAGAGTTGAGTATTTAATCTGGAGTAGAACTAGAAATCTCTCCTACAACGGTAACAGTTGCCATTCCACTTCAAGCGAATAGATAAAACCATCTACCAAAGAAAACAACACTTTTGATCTGTTATGCAATTGTTTGGACATATTCCAGTGCAGTGACCTAGTTATCAATTTAGTAGGAAGTAATAAAGAAGATTATCCGACAAATCTGCTATGTCGGAAACTACATTACACGGATAGGTGCCTGAGGGAGTGTATCGCATATTGGATACGTTACCGATAAAGATACGTGTCCGACACACTCCTGATACGTATTTGCGCAGTATCCAATTTTTTTTATTAATTTCACATTTTGTTAGTACGCCTGCGGATACATATCTGTATCTGGGATATGGCCCAGCCCAACCAAAACAATGTCTCCCGGACGCCCTAGCCCCCAAAGCGCCAGCGAACGTGCGCATGGACGCCTGCTCATCGGTCACCGGCGATGAGCCTCTGGCCCTGCTTGCTGGAGACAAGCCTCCGTCCCCGCGCATGGCCTCCTGCATACATATGCACCGCCTCCTGCGCAGGGGATGCGCCACTGCTCGCCGGCCGCCATTGCCGGGCCTCCGGCCATGCCGGGGAGCACTCACCAGTCAGTCATGGTCGCAGCCACCTCCCGTGATGCAGGGGATACAGGGAAGAGGATGATTCAGCAGCATAGCAAGCTGTCTACTCTACTCCTGCATGCACTTCCGCTAGCCTATTCTTGATCTACTTCTGCAGTTCTTGCTTGATTTTGCTTGTTCCCCACAATTAGAATGTGAATTGCATAGGATCTGTGGGCTGTGTCTACCATCCACAATCACATCAGAGAATAGACATTAGGATTTCCTGTGACTCAAGTTTATAGATTTTAACAAATTTAATTTGTATATTATTATTTATTTATTAAAAAACAGTAAAACGTATCCACGTATCATGTTTTCTAGAAAATTTTCGTATCCGTATCCGTATCCGTGCTGCATGGGTCGGAAAATAAATCACAACATGATCTACAAAACTTACTCAGCTTGGTACGGTGCCGGCCACAGAATCAAAATGCATACTAAGACAGGAAGCGAAGTTAGGGTTTGGGGCGCCGCCGCCGCCACCACCGCCGAGGGGCGCCGCCGCCGCCTCCACCGCCTGCGGCCCCCGCTCCCTCGCCTCCGGCCTCGCTGCTGGCGGTGACGCGGAGCGGGGGTCCGCCTCGATTTCCAGTTTTTCTTCATAGGGTCTTAATCGAGTCCTAGGTCTAGGGTTTGCTCGCCGTCGATTTCGGCGGCGGAGCTATGTTTGGTCGGAGGAGCGTGGCTCCTTTGCGACTTGGTCTTCCTGGCGACGCCGGCGATGCGGAAGCGGTGGCGGCGCAGCGGAATAATTTCTCCCAGTCTCTTTCGTTCTCCGATGGCGATCTACTCCGACGTCAACGGAGAGGCCGGGAGAACTCTCTTGGAGTCGAGGGCCGACGCATCGTTGTCTTCGTCGGGTGATGATGCTGTTGACCCCGTTAATCTCGAGGAACATGTTTGGTGAAAACCCGAGCACCGCTCGGGTTGCCGGCGATGGAATCGAAGGATGCGTCGTGGGTACAAGAGTTGGCCGATGCGCCCGGGAGGCAACGTCGGCCGATTCGCCCGAAGTAAGTCCTCCTTGCGGCCTCCACCCCGTGGAGTTTGGCTCGTGCCCGACGACGATTGGTACGTGGCTTCGATGGCGGTGACGGATGGATCTCTCGAAGGCTTCGAGGAAGATGAACAGGAGTTGTAAACTTCTATGTAATTTTCCTTTTCTTTGGAGTCCAGTCTGTAAAAGGGCCGGTTTAAGGCACTAAGATGAATACATGTTTCTTCTCAAAAAAAAAAATGCATACTAAGATCATCACTCAATGCAAAAAATGGTGCCAGATATGTAGGCTATAACAAAGAGCAAATTTAATGGTATACAGCACATGGAGAGAGCTGTTAAGAGTATTTGTTTCATGCATGTTACTTCTTTTTTTCAATTTTAATAAAAAAAGCACGGTACTGGGTACAGAGGACAAGAACAATAGGCTTCTCATCCTCATGTGTTCCAGCACTCGGTTCATGGCAGAGTGGCAGACATCGCCATTCCCCAAAGCATGACAGCTTAGCAGTAACGAAACTATAGAGGGGGCATCTCATCTTTAGACCAAACCAGCCCGTTCATCCATCAATGTATTCGATTCGATTAAAGGATGCAAATAATAAACTCAAGAACCAGCATATATCTAATAAGAAATAAGAAACACAGCACAAGAGAAGGAGGAGGAGGAGGCGCCGGACCTGTGGCTAGGAGACCACGGGGCCGCGTGGCTGGCCGGGGACGCAGCAAGCAGCGGCGGCGACGGCGGCGGCGCGCGACGAGGGTGGCGTGACGGATCCGAGTCGGAGCAGGGTTTGCGAAAGGAACTCGTTGGGCCGAGCTGTTGTATCACCACACCGCTGGGCTCAATGGGCCGAGGCCCATTTAAAACCAGCCCAGCCTGAAACCGCCTTTGCTGCGACTTGTGCCAAAGACACCGAGAAACAAAACGAAATCCCCTCCGTCCCCCCCCCCCCAACCCCCCAAAAAAAACGGAAAGCTGTTTCGCTCGGCGTGCGAAAGCAAACAGCGGCGGCGGCGGCGGCGGCGGACGGCCCCCCGGTGGAGCCGCAGTCCCTGAAGAAGCTGAGCCTGCGGTCGCTGAAGCGCTCGCTGGACCTCTTCGCCCCCGCGCACGCCCTCCTCTTCACGCCCGACGCCGAGAGGTACCCTAGTTTGCCTCCTTCCTTTCCTTTCCTTTCCTTACCCCGGGGACCAAATCCTAGCGCGGATTCTGACTGCGTATTCTCTTGAATGTCGCCGCTGCGGCGGTGGTGGTGGTGGCGCAGCAAGAGGGTTCGTACCGCGTGCAAGGTGAGGGCGGAGTACGGCGCGGTGAAGGACCTGCCGCCGGAGCAAGGGCGCGCAGGGCAGGGCAAGGGTCCTGCTCGGTCGTCGTCGACGGCGTTGGCATTGCCAGGTTAGATTCGCTCTTTTCTTCTTCTTCCCCGTTCTCACAGGAATCATACTGTCGTTTTGCTGTTCAATGGACGAGAAATCTGTCTAGATCGTTTAGAATGGTAAGCTAGCAGCAGTACTAGGAATTCATGAGTTTACCCTATTTTTCCAATTGCTAGAGCAGTTGAATATTGATTGATTTAAGTTACTCACGGAATTCCAGAACTCGTGACTTGTATTGCAAAAATCTATGGTTTCTTTTCCCCTTAAACTAAAATACCTACTAGTAGCAGAAACGAACAGACCCCATAATAGGAAAACGCAGGTTGCATAAATTGAACAAGAAACTACACCTTGTTGAGTTATACTCAGCTGCTTACCTTCAGTAACTCAGCTAGGGGTTGGGTAGCACTTATGATTTAAGTACCGCCTCAGCCTGATTTTCATGCGTTCAACAAATGCAAGTCACTGCTACAGAAGAAAATTTGTCTCACACAGAATCATTGCGATTAGAAATTATTTTACCTCAATTGCTATTCAGTTTGTGATTTGCCTGATGTGTAGCATCTAAAATGGCACATGCATTGCGAATGAACTTTTTGGTTCCCCTGCTCTACTTATATAAGTGTTTCCAAATTATTATGTTTGCAATGAAAATAAAATTAGATAGCTGAGGATCACAAAAAGCTCCATGAAATATGAAGTTTTTACTCTCCACACCAATTTCTGAATCAGGACAAAATCACCAGTATAGATTTTGGCCTGAATGGTCTGGGACAAGTAGGTCTTTACCTTCAAAGTTAGTTTTCATGGTTAATCCTATGAGTAACATGCCTCTAGACCACATCTGAACATATAAAGTAATTATTAGCATCTACTTTTTCAGATTTTGTTTCACCCAATCTTTATTTCTAGAAAATTGGATATCGAGTTCTCCTGTCAATAGTTCCCAGTCACGCAGCTCATTTTTCCCAGAAAAGGCCTCACCTGTAGGATTCAGTGTCCTATATATATGGCTATATGGCATTCATCTACTTTATGTCAGGACAGGAACAAACCATAGATGGCTAGATGATTGACATTTCTAGCCAAGTGTGTAACAAAAATATCTTCACAATGACTCGATGAAATTAGTTTTGTATTTTGCAAGCCTACATGGATTGTCATCCAAGACAAAATAGACTACTTGATGTGTACATTTTTTTTTCCCAGTTATTGCATTTCATTATCTGATCTTGCAATTATCTTGTCAGGAACACAATCAAAAGATGCTCACAGAGAAGGCACTAGTAGTGCCATTGTCCCTGCGCCACTTATGCTGCCAAAAGCACCGTAAGTGCATTCACATTATGTTTCTTGTTATTAACTAGTTAATTCTGTTTCTTTAATTAACTATTTTCTCCATTTGATGTTTGTTCAGTGAGTCTACCATACCTGGCAAAAATACAACTCTGTCAATTCCTGGATCATCTGACAGGTTTATTCTCTTGTACTTGTATTTTATTTTATTGATAACTCTATTGTACTTCATGGCTTGGTATCAGCAACAGTTTCTTGATGTATCTATTGCATTAGAACATCCTTTGTTTATTTTATGGTGCTATAACGTCTGTAAAATCTAGTGCTTCAACCTTCTTGCTGTTGTTCAGTGTTCCTTTTTTTTGCTTGTATGTGTACTATTTTTGTTTGTATGGATATACGCTATGCTACAATATTTTTCATGTTGTGGGTAGTTTTGTGAGTTGTGACACAATTTATGACTCCCCTGCGTCCCCTTTCCCCTTTTGCTTGTTTGCATGGATCGTCTATCTTTATTTATTGGTATAGCGTGATTTTCTGCCAGTGTGAATTTTCTATGGCATAAATGAAGTCAATTATTTAGTAACTTTAGGTGCTTTCATCAGTTCTGAGTACCAAAGAATTAAAAGGGATACATAAATATATTTTGGGTTGTGGCTATGATATGCACGTTTGGTCTACTTTTACTAGAAAATATTTTGGGTACCTTATGTACTGGTACTGTATCATTGTGCAACTTCCTGATAACCCTTGGCACGGTCTAGTCCAAAACTATAAAGCTCCTTAACAAAGACCTGTGCTTCCTTACTATCAGAAGCTAGCAGTTTTCTGTGGGTCTTGGCTTTCTAAAATTATGGCTCGCCATCTTTTTGTATTTACTTACATGCAACCTTATTTTCTCATGATAAAAATTACTTTGTTATTGTATGTGCACATGCACCAATAGTTTTGTATAAAAAAAATGCTTTGTAAGCTCTCAAGAACACAAGCAAGTCCCCTTGATTTCTGGTCAATTCAGAATAATTTATTTTTGAATGAATCAGTTTATAGAATTTACCACTCACTTTATGAACTTTATGAAGTGCTGATATCTTGGGATATCTCCCAGGTTTTCTACCTCTGCGCTGATGGAAAGGATACCTAGTAGATGGCCACGACCTATATGGCATGCTCCTTGGAAGAACTATCGGGTACTTTCTCTTTCCAGTATAGTGGTACCTTTCTGACTTATTATTTAATTGGTTTGCACATTATTGTGTTTCAGTATTCATGATCAAAGACTCTGACTTGCATGTACTTTTAACATCCAGTCTAACCATTGTCAGCCAAAACCACTGACCCTGCATCTTTTTGCATGTGTGATTTAAGTACAATAGTAGATTGGTTTATTGTAGCATTCTGGTTGTTATCATTAAAAGGAAGTTTTAATTTTGTTCCACAAAGGTCTTGAACTTTAAATTATGCAGGTCATAAGTGGTCACTTGGGATGGGTTCGTTCTATTGCATTTGATCCAGGGAATGAATGGTTCTGCACTGGTTCTGCTGATAGGACAATAAAGGTAAATTTCATTTGTCCTACACTTGCAAACTGAAATAACTCTTGAGTTCTTGTCATTATCTTATTCTCTTGAGGTTTCTCTATCTGTTCCACTAAAACAACTCTGATTTCTTGACATAATTTTATTCTCTTTGGGAGGTTTTCAGTTTGTTAAACTCATGGTCATGTACTACTTGCTATGACAATGGCCCACATGTCACCGACAGTGGTATTTTGTGAGATCACAATTGTCACATATTTTATGAACCGAAATTTCCATTTCCCTTCTCTTTGCACTTTGTTAGTCTATTAGAAGTTGATAACAACTTTGATACTAGAGCTTTGTAACATCTGTAGCCTTATATTTTGTTTAGGTATTATACACCTAATGCTGCAAACCTGATAATCTACTCTCTGGGTGGGTTATAAAAATTGGCTTGGGACATGATCAGTAACAGGGTTAGCTCCCAGTTGCATTCCACACCTGACCGCTGGGAGATAGTGCATATGTACCATCTGTTCATTATGGTCATGCATCCTAGTATTATTTGGCTTTCAATCTTCTAGTAATCAGGATGACCCTATTTGAATATTTCTTTATGTTGCATACCTTGGCTCTTCTGTCTCCCTTTTTTTTTCCCAAGAACGTCTAGTATGAATACAATGCAATTGACTATCTCCCCCTCCTGTTATCTACTTCGTGTCATGTTAAGCCAGCAGTTCGATTTTGTCACTATACTTTCTTGTATGTTCATTCATCCTGCAACTTGTGTCTTTCTGTAGATATGGGATCTTGCATCAGGAACCCTGAAGCTTACACTGACTGGTCACATTGAACAAATTCGTGGTAAGTTTATCTTTGTTTTTGTGAGTAGGATCTACTCAACATTCTTACACTAAGATTTGTGCCCCAGTGTAATACTTGTACTTCACATTACTGTAGGACTTGCTGTCAGCCCACGACACACTTATTTATTTTCTGCTGGTGATGACAAACAAGTAAAATGTTGGGATCTTGAACAAAACAAGGTTAGTTTTACACTTTTACTTTACGTATGGTGTATTTTGTGTGGCATTTTGGCTTCTCTTGACATCTGACCTGTATTCTATGTTAAAGGTTATTAGGTCTTACCATGGGCATCTGAGTGGTGTTTACTGCCTAGCTCTCCATCCAACAATTGATATTTTACTAACTGGTGGTCGAGATTCAGTTTGCAGGGTATGATCCCTCTTGCAATCGCACCTTATGAAAAATCTCACCATATGCAATGCTCATTTGTTTTTTCTTGCGTTATAGGTGTGGGACATCAGAACAAAAGCACATGTTTCTGCTTTAACAGGGCATGACAACACTGTTTGTTCAGTGTTTGCACGGCCTACGGTAAGAATGCATTTTCACCTGTCAAATTCACAATTCACCACAATATTGAGTTCTGCAAAACAATACAATTTATTTCATGATGTGGTTTTATTTGGAGTCACTCGTAATTAGCCAATGGACTGTTTGAAGCAGTCTCTCTCGGTTCCATGGATACTTTGCTTCCTTGAAAATACTACCAATTGGTTGTTTTAGTAAAGTTTAAAGGTCAATGATAAAAGGTAAATGAGCAACATTGACAGAACTCCTATGCCATCAGCTGTTTTACCATTAAGCTACGCTATTTTAAAATATATTTGTGCTTCGGTAAACACTCTGATCTGCCTTACAGTTCATAAAAAAACTTATTTCTTGCTTCCTATTGTCTCAGGATCCTCAAGTTGTCACTGGTTCACATGATACAACTATTAAATTCTGGGATCTTGTAGCTGGTAATTCATCTGTCAAATGGAACACTGTATACTGTTGTTTTTACATATATATTTTTATTAGAGTTGTTTCTTCTTGCAGGGAGGACTATGTGTACACTTACACACCATAAAAAGTCTGTCCGAGCTATGGCGCTTCATCCAAAGGAGTGAGTTTTTTATCCATGATTTGATTTTCAATATTGTCTACAATGTTATGGACCTTTATATAGCAACCCTTTTTCAGGAAAGCATTTGCATCAGCGTCAGCAGACAACATAAAGAAGTTTAGCCTTCCCAGAGGCGAATTTCTGCACAACATGCTGTGAGTCTTTCATATAATTATTCACTTTCACACTGTTGAACACATTGTGGTTCATGGTTACTGCTACATGATTAATATCAAAAACCATACCATATAATGATGTCAGAAGGAAATGCCTTTTAAATATCAATACATGGTTTTGGGTGCCACGACCCACGAGCCAAGAAACCTTGGGCATTTCTGCGATTTTCCCAAATTTACCTCCAATTTTGCGATTAAGTTACTTGATACATATGCTGGTTGTGATGAATTCTTATCAGCCTTTTGTTATGCTGGTTGTGATGAATTCTTATCAGCCTTTTGTTATGCTGGTTGTGATGAATTCTTATCAGCCTTTCGTACTTCCACACTGTTCCTTCCTGCCTTTTCAATAAGAAATTTGAATCTGCACATTTTTCTAGTTCCCTGACATGAACAGGGAGTAAACTTGGGATTGTACTTCCAGTACGAGCCCTGCAGTCCCAGCCACTTGCCATAACATAAGCAGATACTGAATTTAGATTCAAATAGAGACCAATTTAGCCTGGCAAGTGTAAGGTCCTAGATGGCTAGAGGGGGGGGGTGAATAGCCTATAAAAATTTCTACAAACTCACTAAGCAAACTTCGTTAGATAAACAAACGGCGGAAAGCAAGTTATGCTTAGCCTACTAGGTGTTGCAAGCCTCCTATCCAACAATTCTAGTATGTGATCACAAGTACACACAAGAGCTACCACTAGTGATCAAGAGTTCTACCCACGGGATTTAATCTACACAAGGAGTGGTTCCCGACCGACCACACAAGCAATTCTACCCACGGGATTTAGTCTACACAAGTTGTGGTTCCCGACCGACCACGCAAGCAATTCTACTTTGCAAGAATGTAAACAAGATAATGCGAGAGAGGGTAGGAGCTTGTTATACCGACGCGTAGAGTCGAGGTTGCCAATCACCGAGAGAATGAACAATTAATTACAATCGGCAACACACAATCGATGACGACCAATCACCGGAGACAAAGATGAACACAATTGTTTTATCCCCGGATGTTCACTTGGGCACCGCCAAGCTACGTCACCCGTTGTGTCGATCAACACCTAGATGGTCCTTTGGTGTGACCCTCAAGCCACTTGCCCCGCAAGGCACTTCCCCGCAAGGAAACCACAAGGCGCCACTCTCAAGTGAGATACACAATGACACGCGCAATCCAATAGAGTTACTCTTCGCGATCCCCGCGAGGTGAGCACAAGAACCTCTTACAAATCAACCGGAGGTGGCCAAGAACATACACCTTCTCTTGCCAACGCCTCCAACAATCTCCAAGCCGGCTAGGAGCGGTACTCTCCAAGAGTAACAAGAAATCCACCGGCTAAACCACCCACAAGTGCCACTAGAATGCTCTCAAGCAATGCAATGCACTAGGTGATCTCTCAATCTCACTTTGGATGAGCAACAAGCAAGAGAGATGAGAGGGAGAGTGTTTCTCTAGCACAAAGGATGAGCAAGTGAGTAGAAATGGGCAAGAGAGCCTCCCATGGTCGGCCAAGGGGCTATTTATAAGCCCAAGGCGAAATCCAACCGTTACCCCTCGGGCAGCCGATTTCAACCCGCCGGACGCGTCCGCGGCTCAAGCGCCGGACGCGTCCGGCGCCTCCTCGCGCGCCGCGATGCCCGACCGTTGGCGGCCCAACGTTCAAATCACCTCGCGTCGGCCGCGTCCGGCTGCGTCCGGCGGCCCGCGTCCGGAGGAAACGCCCGCGCTCGAAACTTTCGTCCGCGTCCGGCCCACGCCGGACGCGGCCGCGCGGCCGCTCCGCCGCCCTCGGCCCACGGCCCAGCGGCCTCACGACGAAGCCCAAGACGCGCCGGACTCGCACGCTGAACGGCCCGCGTCCGCCGCGTGCGTCCGGCGCGCGTCCGACGCGCGACACTCGCTCACGCCAAGACACAATGCGCCGGACGCGTCCCGGCGCCTTGGCTCCTCGCGTCGGGCGCCGTCAAAACTTCGTTTTTCAGCCCGTCGTGACGCCAACTTCTCGAACATGCTATCCAACAAGTATACCAACTTGATCAACAAAGATAGCATGAATTCAACCAAATTTTGCATCCGGCGCAATAGAAAATATGCATCCATTTTTCTCGAAAGCGCCGAATCCCGCCTCACAAAGCTCGGCGGGAGGAAGAGAGGGACCCAAACCCATCTCTACCCTGCAAACCACAGCGCATCAAAACGCCACCTTTGTAAATGTGCCAACACCACCAAGTGTACATCTCCATGTGCTTGTGTGTTAGCTTTTCACAAACATTTCCCAAAGGTTAGGTTAGCTCACTAGGCCCTACATGCAATGCACTTCATGAATTCACCTAGTGGCACCCGTGCGTCGAATAGCCGATAAGACTTCCCCTCTTAATAGTGCGGCTATCGATCCTAAACCACTCACACCCTCTATGGTGTCTTGAGTGCAAAACAAAATGGCCCTATCGGTTATACCTTTGCCTTGAGCCCATTTTGTTCCTCCAAATGATATGAACACTTCACACCATCATGTGACCGTCTCGATCCATTGACCTCGACTTCACTTGCCCTTCACCGTGCATCGGTCCATCGGCGCCTAGTCTTACCCGAGCTTCACCATCGCATGGTCCTTCACTCCGAAGCCTCGACTAGCCCTTCACCTTCAACACCGGTCCATGGAGCCAAGCATCGTCTTGATCTTCATCTTTGATCACATGACATGTGTCATGCTTCATATGCAATAAGCTCATCATGTGGACAACCTTTCTCTAAATCAACCACTTAGATAAACAAGGTTAGTCCTAGGTTTCATCAATTAGCCAAAACCAAACTAGGGACTTTCAATCTCCCCTTTTTGGTAATTGATGACAACCTCAACAAAGATGATTTTATAATAAAGATTTTGAACTTGTCATACTTGTCCAATCATTAAGCTCACAAGAAGAATTTTGGACAACTATAGCAAGTTCGGTTTTGGTAGTATTGCTCCCCTACATATGTGCATAGAGTTTGGATTTGAAGCTTTGCACATATGCATGGATAGAAGTGTGGGGAGAGTAATTCTACCAAAATGATGCTAAGGTGTTAGAAATGGACCTTTGAAGCGTGATACCAATCGGAGTTGCAATAAACACCATCCTTAGCACCATGAAGTAACTAGACACCCATCAAAAACTCAAGAACCTCATGAGATCAACATTATAAGCAAAGTTCTTGAACCACTTGTAAAGTAAGGGGAGTCTAGTTACAACCTATGCATGCTAGTAGATCATTTCATCAATCAAATCCTATACTAGCATTGCACCACACACGCAAGGAGACACCACTTGTATAAAACTTTGAAACTAGGTGCCATGAGCAAGTCATATGAAAATGCACAAACAAATGCAACATCTTTGTTCATGAGCTTGCTCCCCTTCTTGTGTGCATCAAAATTTTATTTACCCCTTTATCATGTTCAATCATCTTTTTCTCTCCCCCTTTGTCAACAATTGCCCAAAAATGGGATCAAATTGTGGAGAGAAAAGGACTTTGATGGGGTAAACAAAACTTTAGTCAAATTTGGTTCAATCTAGACCACTTGCCAAAGATATTTAATTCGGTTTAAACCAAAGACAAGCTTCTTCACACCTCATGACAAGGGTTATCTTGCCTATGTTGAATTAAACACTTGTAGCAAATATTCTAGATTCAACACTAGGATTGCAAGCCCACAAACATGTCATATGTCACCACTAGATCAAGCAAAACATAGAAGCAATAGTGGTAAACATATATACATCAAACACATTTGATTTATCATGAATGCTCCAAATGCACCTTGTATGTCTACATGTGCTACCACAAGTATAATCCTAAGCATGAATGACATGTCAACCAATGGTACCTTGCTTTGTCGAAGGAGAGGCATGTCAAGTAGTGGTGGGGTGCATTCAACACATGTTTGAGAAGTCAAGAATGTTCAATTCATTCCTTAGCTTGCAAAACCTTCTTTCATCAAGTGGCTTGGTGAGAATGTCGGCAAGTTGATCATCGGTGCCCACACTTTCAATGGAAATGTCACCCTTTTGTTGATGATCTCTTATGAAGTGATGCCTTATGTCAATGTGCTTTGTTCTTCCATGTTGAACCGGGTTTTGTGTCATCTTGATTGCACTTTCATTGTCACAAAACAATGGCACATTCTTGAAGTTGATGCCATAATCCTTCAAAGTTGACTTCATCCAAAGCAATTGTGCACAACAACTCCCCGCACTAACATATTCGGCTTCGGCGGTAGAGATTGCCACACTATTTTGTTTCTTTGAGGACCATGACACAAGTGATCTTCCAAGAAGTTGACATGTACCACTTGTGCTCTTTCTATTGACCTTGCAACCGCCATAGTCGGAGTCCGAATATCCAATTAATTCAAACTTTGACTCCTTGGGATACCACAATCCAACATCTCTTGTTTGCTTCAAGTACCTCAATATTCTCTTTGCGGCCGTGAGATGACTCTCTCTAGGTGAGGCTTGATATCTAGCACACATGCAAACACTAAACATGACATCCGGCCTTGATGCGGTGACATAGAGTAGGCTTCCAATCAAAGACCGATATTCCTTTTGATTCACCATATTGCCATCAAAATCACTATCAAGATTCCCATTGGTGCCCATTGGAGTTGAGATTGGCTTTGCATCTTGCATCCCAAACTTCTTCAACATGTCCCTTAGTATTTCCCTTGACTCACAAATGTCCCATTCTTCAATTGCTTGACTTGAAGACCAAGGAAATAGCTAAGTTCACCAATCATGGACATCTCAAACTCTTTTGCCATCATTTCACCAAATTCTTCACAATATGCTTGATTGGTTGATCCAAAGATGATATCATCAACATAGATTTGCACAATGAAGAGATCATTACCAATCTTCTTGGTGAATAGAGTAGTATCAACCTTGCCCATAATGAACCCCTTGGATTGAAGGAAAGTCTTCAATCTCTCATACCATGCTCTAGGTGCTTGCTTCAAGCCATACAAAGCTTTCTTCAACTTGTACACATGGTTGGGCTTCTTCTCATCTTCAAAACCGGGAGGTTGCTCAACATATACTAGCTTATTGATGATCCCATTGAGAAATGCACTCTTGACATCCATTTGATATAACTTGATGTTGTGGGCACATGCATAAGCCAATAGTATCCTTATTGCCTCCAATCTTGCCACGGAGCATATGTTTCATCATAGTCAAGACCTTCAACTTGAGTATAGCCTTGTGCAACTAGTCTTGCTTTGTTTCTAATCACAACACCATCTTGATCTTGCTTGTTCTTGAAAACCCATTTGGTTCCAATGACATTGTGATCCTCCGGCCTTTCAACCAACTCCCACACATCATTTCTTGTGAAGTTGTTGAGCTCTTCTTGCATTGCCATGATCCAATCGGCATCATCCAAAGCTTCCTCAATTTTCTTAGGCTCTTTGGTTGACACAAATGATGCATATTCACATATCATTGCCACTCTTGATCTTGTTTGCACACCACTTCTAATATCACCAATGACACTATCAATTGGGTGATCTCTTGCAACATGTTGTGGTTGTAGCACTTGCACTTGATTGCTTGCGCTTGGTTGATCACTTGACTTGTCTTCATTTGATGAACTAGCACCATGATCTTGCACTTGAGCATTGCTAGCTTGCCTCAATGGAGAATTGAGCACTTCATCTTTATCATCTTGCACATCAACCACTTGCTTTGCTCTAATGTCCCCAATGTCCATGTTCTTCATAGCTTCAACCAATTGAGTTCCACCAACATCTTCTAGATTCTCATCTTCATCTTGTGACCCATTGGTTTCATCAAATTGCACATCATGAACTTCCTCTCTAATGCCACTTGAATTGTTCCAAACTCTATAAGCCTTGCTTGTAGTTGAATAACCGAGTAGGAACCCTTCATCACATCTCTTTTCAAACTTCCCCAATCTAGTGCCCTTCCTCAAGATATAGCATTTGCAACCAAACACTCTAAAATAGCCAATGTTGGGCTTTCTTCCATGAAGTAACTCATATGGGGTCTTCTCTAGCAAAGTGTGACAATAGAGCCTATTGATGTAGTAACGTGCCGTGTTGATTGCTTCATCCCAAAATGCTTGACTAACATTGTACTCATGAAGCATTGATCTAGCCATATCAAGCAATGTTCTATTCTTCCTCTCAACTAGGCCATTTGATTGTGGAGTGTATTTGGCCGAGAATTGATGACCAATGCCATAGTGATCACACAATTCTTCCATTCTTGTATTCTTGAATTCACTCCCATTGTCACTTCTCACTTTCTTGATTCTCATGTCAAACTCATTGTGAACTCTAGTGAGAAAGGTCTTGAAGGTGTCATACACTTCACTCTTGTCACTAAGAAAGAATACCCATGTGAATCTTGTGAAGTCATCCACTATGACAAACCCATACTTGTTGCCACCAATACTTGTGTATGTAGTTGGATCCATGTGCAACAACTCAAATGCTTTGCATGTGCTCATTATGCTCTTCTTTGGATGTGAGCTTCCAACTTGCTTCCCGGCTTGACATGCACTACACAAATTGTCCTTCTCAAATACAACATCTTTCAAGCCTTCAACAAGATTGTGTTGTGTGAGCTTCTTCAATTGTTTCATGACAACATGCCCAAGCCTTCTATGCCAAAGCCAACCCAAACTTGATTTTGATATCAAACATGTTGTCAAAGAAGCTTCACTAGTGTTGAAATCAACAAGATAGAGATTCTCATATCTAAAGCCTTTGAACACCAAGTTGGAGCCATCAAGAGAAACTACCTCAATATCATTTGCCCCAAAAATGCACTTGTAGCCTCGATCACAAATTTGTGCCACGGAGAGAAGATTGAAATCCAAGCTTTCAACTAGCATCACATTGGAGATACTCATGTCATTTGATATTGCAATCTTGCCCAAACCAACAACCTTGCCTTTCTTGTTATTGCCAAAAGTAATTGACTCAATGCCACTATCATTCTTCTCAATTGAATCAAACATTCTTGATGTGCCGGTCATGTGTTGAGAACACCCACTATCAATAATCCAATGCCTTCCTCCGGCTTTATAGTTCACCTACAAGCAAATCAATGAAGCTTAGGTACCCATTTTTGCTTGGGTCCTTATAGGTTAGTGACTAAGCTCTTTGGTACCCAAATAGCCTTCTTCTTTGGGCCAACAATGGGTGTACCAACAAACTTAGCTTGCACACCTTTCACACCCTTGGTAAGCACATAACAAGAATCAAAAGGTATAGCATTGTCAAGTTTCTTGTTTTGTTGCTTCTTGTTGCAATTTTGCTCTAGGTGCCCAACTTGCTTGCATCTACAGCAAAACCGACCATTGCTCTTCACAAAGCTAGGCTTTGGAGTTGCAAAGGCCGACTTGCCCTTCTTGGGGGTATAGCCCAATCCCTCTTTGTTAAGAGAGAACCTTTGGCTACCCAAGCACTTTAGCAAGCGGGCCTCACCACCATAGGCTTTGCCTAAGGCATGAGTGAGCTCATCCACCTCCTTCTTGAGGGTCTCATTCTCTACCATTAGTGTAGCATCACAAGTGAAGCCATCACTAGTAGTGGAGATAGAGTCGGTGGTGGTGGTGGATGATGTGCTACAAGAAGGGTTAGCATTTATCATGATGATAGGTTGATAAAATGACTCATCAATGATGTCACAAGTAAGACCTATATCACATGATGCAATCACCACTTTCTTTGCTTGTTGCTCAAGTAGAAGTGAGTGAGCTTCTTTAAGCTTAGAATGAACATCACCAAGCTTCTCATGGTCTACCACTAGACTCTCATGAGTGGTCATAAGCTCACCTAGGGCTTTCTCAAGTATTTCTACTTTCATTGAAAGCTTCTTGCACTCTTTTTCCTTGGCAATAGCTATATCTCTAGTTTCTTGCATCAAGTCATATAATTGATCCTTAGTTGGTTCATCATCATCATCAACATTATCAACATCGTGAGCATATTCCATCTCACTATCATCATCACTATCATCATATTGTACCTTTGTTTCCTTGGCCATGAAGCATGATGGTGATGTAGAGAATAATGAAGACTTCTTGTTGATGGCGATGGAAGCCATAGCCTTGTTGCTTGAATCTTCATCTTCATCATCATTGTCACTTTCCCAAGTGACCACAAATGCACCATTCTTGCCCTTCTTGAGTGTCATCTTGGCCTCATGCTTCTTCTTCTCAAACTTGCCCTTGTTGTAGTTCTTCTTCTTCTCATATGGGCATTCGGCTTGTAGATGCTCGGTGCTATCACAATTGAAGCACTTTCTTGGTTGCTCTTGCTTCTTGAAGTTGTTCCTCTTGAAGCCTCTTCTCTTGATGAACATGTGTCCCATCTTCTTCACTACAAGAGCAAGTGCCTCATCATCAATCTCAAAGTCACAATCTTCCTCATTGTTTTCTTCTTCTTCAAAGATTGGTGCTTTGCCCTTGGAAGAGAAAGATGATCATGTATCTTGGTTCGATACAAGAGAGAGTGTTGCAAGTTACATTGCATGATTATGCCATACTTGATAATGACTTTGAGGGTTGCCAATCACCGAGAGAATGCCATTGCAAGTTACATTGCATGATTGTTGCAAGTTACATTGCCATACTCACGCGTAGAGTCGAGGTTGCCAATCACCGAGAGAATGAACAATTAATTACAATCGGCAACACACAATCGATGACGACCAATCACCGGGAGACAAAGATGAACACAATTGTTTTATCCCCGGATGTTCACTTGGGCACCACCAAGCTACGTCACCCGTTGTGTCGATCAACACCTAGATGGTCCTTTGGTGTGACCCTCAAGCCACTTGCCCCGCAAGGCACTTCCCCGCAAGGAAACCACAAGGCGCCACTCTCAAGTGAGATACACAATGACACGCGCAATCCAATAGAGTTACTCTTCGCAATCCCCGCGAGGTGAGCACAAGAACCTCTTACAAATCAACCGGAGGTGGCCAAGAACATACACCTTCTCTTGCCAACGCCTCCAACAATCTCCAAGCCGGCTAGGAGCAAGTACTCTCCAAGAGTAACAAGAAATCCACCGGCTAAACCACCCACAAGTGCCACTAGAATGCTCTCAAGCAATGCAATGCACTAGGTGATCTCTCAATCTCACTTTGGATGAGCAACAAGCAAGAGAGATGAGAGGGAGAGTGTTTCTCTAGCACAAAGAATGAGCAAGTGAGTAGAAATGGGCAAGAGAGCCTCCCATGGCCGGCCAAGGGGCTATTTATAAGCCCAAGGCGAAATCCAACCGTTACCCCGGGCAGCCGATTTCAACCCGCCGGACGCGTCCGCGGCTCAAGCGCGGACGCGTCCGGCGCCTCCTCGCGCGCCGCGACAAATGCCGACCGTTGGCGGCCCAACGTTCAAATCACCTCGCGTCGGCCCGCGTCCGGCCCGCGTCCGGCGGCCCGCGTCCGGAGGAAACGCCCGCGCTCAGAAACTTTCTGGTCCCCGTCCGGCCCACGCCGGACGCGGCCAGCCCGCGTCCGCCTCCCTCAGACGGCCCAGCAGCCTCACGACGAAGCCCATGACGCGCCGGACTCTGCACAGTGAACGGCCCGCGTCCGCCGCGTGCGTCCGGCGCGCGTCCGACGCGCGACACTCGCTCACGCCAAGACACAATGCGCCGGACGCGTCCCGGCGCCCAAGCCTCGCGCGTCCGGCGCTCAAAACTTCGTTTTTCAGCCCGTCGTGACGCCAACTTCTCGACATGCTATCCAACAAGTATACCAACTTGATCAACAAAGATAGCATGAATTCAACCAAATTTTGCATCCGGCGCAATAGAAAATATGCATCCATTTTTCTCGAAAGCGCCGAATCCCGCCTCACAAGCTCGGCGGGAGGAAGAGAGGGACCCAAACCCATCTCTACCCCGCAAACCACAAATAAGATCAAAACGCCACCTTTGTAAATGTGCCAACACCACCAAGTGTACATCTCCATGTGCTTGTGTGTTAGCTTTTCACAAACATTTCCCAAAGGTTAGGTTAGCTCACTAGGCCCTACATGCAATGCACTTCATGAATTCACCTAGTGGCACCCGTGCGTCGAATAGCCGATAAGACTTCCCCTCTTAATAGTGCGGCTATCGATCCTAAACCACTCACACCCTCTATGGTGTCTTGAGTGCAAAACAAAATGGCCCTATCGGTTATACCTTTGCCTTGAGCCCATTTTGTTCCTCCAAATGATATGAACACTTCACACCATCATGTGACCGTCTCGATCCATCGACCTCGACTTCACTTGCCCTTCACCGTGCATCGGTCCATCGGCGCCTAGTCTTACCCGAGCTTCACCATCGCATGGTCCTTCACTCCGAAGCCTCGACTAGCCCTTCACCTTCAACACCGGTCCATGGAGCCAAGCATCGTCTTGATCTTCATCTTTGATCACATGACATGTGTCATGCTTCATATGCAATAAGCTCATCATGTGGACAACCTTTCTCTAAATCAACCACTTAGATAAACAAGGTTAGTCCTAGGTTTCATCAATTAGCCAAAACCAAACTAGAGACTTTCAGCAAGGAAAGCAAATCTCTTTATTGCCTTGTGGTTTCTTTCCCCTCCTTTCTCTGTTTTTGCTGATCTGATCAGTTATGCTTTTAAATATTATGCCTCCAACATTCTGCATTCTTTGTAACATATAAAGGAAACTCAGAGTCCCTCTTTGACATTGCATTTGGCTCTTCCTAAATGCTGCTTACATGCCACTTATGTTCAGGTCGCAGCAGAAAACAATTATCAATGCAATGGCTGTAAATGAGGATGGTGTCTTGGCAACTGGAGGTATGTCGTATGTACTATACAAATTGTCATGTTTGTTGTAATTGAACATGCAGTTGTCTTATTAAGAAACTTTGATTCACAGTGCTTTTACAATAATATATTGATTGGAAATATCAGAATCATGTGTGTGTGCGGAACACCAGTAGTTTCAGAAATGCTACTGGTGGCTTAAATCAGTCTACATGTTATTACGCCGAGTTCTTGGCTACTCCATAGTAACTAATAACTAGCCAAACTATTCTAGAGGACCGTCATCTAGGTGTTACCTAGATTATGTTGTCTGTTGAAAAGTATACGATTTGAAATGGTCATGCTCATTACCGGTATCTCCCATTTTCAGGATCACTGGAGAGTGAGGCATGCATATATGCCCTGTCCTATGACAACAGTGGATCAAGGCTTGTGACCTGCGAGGCGGATAAGACCATAAAGATGTGGAAAGAGGATTTAACAGCGACGCCAGAGACTCATCCCATCAATTTCAAGCCCCCAAAGGACATCCGAAGATACTGATCGATACAAGTTAGCAAGCTAGTGGATCGAGCCTTCCCAGTTATGTGCAACCAAACTCAGCTGCTTTCCTGAACCCAATTGAAATTCTGTGTACACGTTCCCTGTACACTATTCCTTGGAAGAATATGGATGACTAATTCAACATTAACTGTATAATAGGTGAATATGGATGACTAATTCAACATTAACTGTATAATAGGTGAATATGCAGCGGTTGTTGTATTGATGCCGAATTTGAACCAGTTGACGTGGCCAACAAATTCATTTTGAGCCAGCGTTGAGCGTTTGTTTTGTACCCCAGTGGCACTCTGGTGATTGAATTGTGTTGCTTCATTTCATTCATCGTCGCCCGTTCCTGCGGGGATGGGCTTCTTTCGACTGTTGCTGTGGATGCTATTTCGTGTTTATCTTGTGCTCTGAGGAGGTTGCATCGAGATTCATCTGGTCTGTCAAATTCTTAGGGAGTTATGAAATTCAATCAAATCAAATATCTAACGTAGCATAACTAATTTATGGTAGGACAAGAAAAGTTGTCATTATTATTAAGGAAGTTAATAACAATGATAGATGCTAGCCGGCCCCAAGTATTGTAATATTGTGGGACCATGCGAATGTGAACGCCAATCCGTTCACAGAATAGTAGTATCTTATTGTTTGAACAATGATAGATGCATTTTATTGTCAAAAAAAAAATGATAGATGCATTTTGTTGTAAAAAGATGCTAGCAGATGCATTCGAAACCTGACGTTTTGTAATAGAACATAGTTGTAAAGGTCACCCAGGCAGCAATGCAAATGGTATTTCTGTGCGGCAGGATGTCAGCTGTTGGTCGTAGGCAAATGCCGCCGCCGGCTGCAAACGCGGCGGCCGGCCAACGTGGATACGCGTAAGGTGCTGAGAAGAATAACAAAGAGCTGCCGGCGGGCGTCAGTGCATACGTAAGCAAATACTGCTATTTTCGGTATTCTGTCACATCTCATATTGTACTTTGCTCGTCACGTACAGTCCTATAATCGAGGATGCATAATGCCACGATTCTCGTTCGGATACACCACGCAGATCGTAGGTACGTCAGTGTTTGCGTTAGCAAAAGGCGCTGGGACTCTTGAGGAATTCCAAATTCGGCAGCAACAGTGCAGCGAGGCCCAAATGGAAAAAATCCTGATTGGAGAAGGAAACATAATTTGATCCAGGTGAGGCAATGATGAAACGGTCAGTAAGTGACAGTGATAGTCTTAGCCCTGCTGACAAACTCGCCATATCACCGGCCGGACTGTAATCGTTGTATCAGCATAGGCCTCGTTTAAATTGCAAAAAAATTCAATCCGATAAATAGGACCACTTTCGTCTTATTTGATAAATATTGTCCAATCATAGACCAACTAGGCTCAAAAGATTCATCTCGTAATTTTCAACTAAATTGTGCTATTAGTTATTTTTTTTACATACATTTAATGCTCCATATAAACGTCTAAAAATTGATGTGATAAAGAGAGAGTGAAAAAACTTGAAATTTGGATCTAAACAAGGCCTTAGTATAGTAACACCAAAATCTGATGAGATCTTTTGTCATGGAATCTTCGGTATGATGAGATTCCATTCTCCTTATCAGCCATCACTCAGCATCATGCGTATGCAGGCCATAATAAAGTAATAAATCCACTTCATCAAAGTCATAAATCCACTTCAAATCAAATCAAACAAACACAAACAAATAAACCAACCAACTCCGGCCGTATAGACGAGGATGGATCGGAGCACAATTTTTTTGATATAAGATAATGTGGTATATATGTCAAGAACCATTGTCTGAAGAAGGGGATTGATACCTTTTTGGCTTCACGCCCATGACTTCGATTTGCCGGAGACGTTATTTGTTTGCCCTTATTCTACTGAAACATGCATAAATTTGTTTGTTTCTTTACGTCGTGTCGTGTATATACATATGGCTCTGAATCATGATTGCTACTGATGCTTTCATTAATTTTAATTTATAATAAATCATTTAAAATTAGCATTTCTAGATACATGATTTTGTAGTATGTATTTAGTGTATTTATAGATTAGTGCTTATCTTTTTTTAACTAAGATATAGTAGTGTACTCCCACCGTCTTGAAATATAACATATCTTCATTTGTGCAAAGTCAATCCACCTGATTCTATAATTTGGAATAGAGGAGGTATTATGAAAAAATCCTGAACAATAACAGATGGTATAAATCAATTATTAAAGTTGTATGCCTGCTTGAAAGTCCCGATTTGGAGATCACCTATACATACTTTCAGGATTTTGGAAATAATAAGCAATCTGTTGGGAATGCTATAAGAAAATAAAAAAAAGCATTTGCTACAATTTCTCTCAAAGCTGTCTGGCCACTAATAGAAGTCAGTGCAGTGCCTACTGTTACTATTTTATTTATTTACGTATATCTAATAGGTCCCACGCTTAGGATTGGAGCAGGATATCCAACCATTGCACCAGTTTTTGCTAAGTTTATTCCTCTTCTAGGTGGAGGTAGCAGGAAAAAAATAAGGGCTATTGCGTTTCTACCCTTGTTTTGAAGTCCGGTTTTGATTTTACCCTCACTTTTTGCCATATTACATTTTTATCCTTGCTTTGTAATGCCCTCACTTTTTGCCATTTTACATTTTTGTCCTTGCTTCGTAAAAATGAACTCTCTACTCCTACTCTGGTGTTAAATAGACTTGTCAAAGACAACTTTGCCCTTGCGAAAATACCCTTACTTTTTTGAGTTCATTATGATTTAACCCCTATTTTATAAAAATAACCATCACTTGCATTCACTAAAATCAAGTCTAACTGTGGCAACATGTGTGATGTAATGTGTTGGCATTCAAATTTGAATTTGATATTGAAGCAATTATCTAATATTGTATTGATTGATTTTGATCCCTAATTATTACCATTTTTTTCAAACTGAAAACCTAATTTCAAAATTAGGAAGAATTTGGGCGTCAGCCAAAAAGCAAAGTTGTAGATCTTAAAATTTTGAGCAACTTTCATGTTAGGAGTTTTTCAAGTTTTCACACGAATTTGAAAAGTAATTTGAAAAATTCGAAAATGGGGAGTACTGCTACAGAACGTGGATGAGCTTTCTGCTTGCCAGCTTCACCGCCGCCGCCGTTCTAGCTGTTTCGTCTTTCGTGCCTTGGCACGCAGCTGCCTGCCTAGCAGAGCCCGAGCAGCTGCTGGCAATCGCGCGGCGCCTCGACTCAACCATCACCCTCCGCACGAGCGCGTTCTGGCCTCGCGAGTCCCGGCCACCCTGCTCGCTCACGCGTGCTGGCCTCGCGCGTCCCGGCCACCCTGCTCGCTCGCGCGTCCCGACACGCGCGTCATGGCCCCCCACACGAGCGCCACGCCAGGGAGCTACGCCGCCGCCTAGCCAAACCCCTAGCCGCTACTTTTGGAGTTGCGAACTTGCGATACGAGGAGAAGAGGAGGTCGGGACAACACGCGCGAGAGGAGAAGATGAGGCTGGGGCGTTTTTGTCCCTGTCTTTTTTACCATATCCTTTTCTCTTTTTTCGAATTTTTTCTAACCAAAACACCTAACAGTGTTAAAAGAGCGGTAGACTGATCGTTTGCTTTTACAAAACGAGTGTAAAAATACAACATGACTAATAGTGAGGGTAAAATCAAAACCGACCTTCAGAACAAAGGTAGAAACGCAATAACCCAAAAAATAAATAAAGCTAGTTCCTTGTTGGGCTGTACATGCCCCCACAGTCACATGGCCATGACAATTCTCTGTAAATGAAACAAACAATCCTTGTGGTAAAAACCTAGGGAGACGGGAGTGTGTTGTTGTGGGCAAAATGAATTGAGATGACTCGTTCGAACCTTACTTGTTTGCCAATTTTTGTAAATTGCAATGTTTGTGCAGGACTTGTTTGTCATACTTTTTTTTCTCGAATGCGTGAAAGATTTGTGCATCTTTATATTACGATTAGAATTTTGCTTACAAAACGCAGAAGCACTTGCTTGGGAGGTCGGAATATTACATTTTAGCTCATCCTCCCCAATCCGGCTGCTCCTAAACGACCAAGTCTGCCACAACAATCCGACTCATGCACTAGACAACCAAGTTTGCAAGCCCCAGATTCGGTCTATGATTGGCTTAATGATGAAGAATACGACTTGCTTGATGATGGAGAGTACTTGCACCACAGTGGATGCGGCATTTTAGAAACATATCTTGCATTCCACTTCTTCCAAAGCTCCCATGCCACTAGCGCAATGAGGGTGTCAGCCTTCTTCCTCTTACCCCCTTGCCATTGTTGGCCATATTTATTTGTCTCGATCAGACTTTTGAGTTCAGATTGTTATGAGGAGGGGGGTCTTTAACATTTTGTCTCCAATACGCAAATAGGGTGCATTGATCATATTGTATTTTGGATATAACAAGATCCATTTTGTGGCCGGCCATACTACAGTTTAGCTGGGACGTTTGGTGCACATGGCTTGCCGGCAACATTGAAACTTGTATAGCTCGCCACACCTAACGTAAAAAAACAGAGTGGGTACGTATAGAGCAAGAAAAAGAGGTTTAGAATGAAAAAATCTGAAACTCCAATAATATCATTGTTTCAGAAATACTATCTTTAAGAAATTACAAAGTTTGATGTTTTCAAACCCCTTATGGGATTCTTAAAAGAATTATTTTGGAGAACTCTTTTACAAACAAGAAAATATATTGTACCCAACAAACTTTACTGACTTCTTCTAGTATAGTAGCACAGGGCCTAAGACTTGACTCATTTAGCAGAACTCACCCACATTCTTTGGCTCTAGATCAAGGTTAACAAGCACAATGTCAAAATAGGCAGTAATAATCAAGTTTAAATACTTAACACCACCAGTTCGTAACCAGCTAGCGGTGATAAACATCATTACAAGCACAAGGTCATGCCTTCGAGGGAGGGCGCAACAACTGGTGAAGAGGCACATAAAGCAGAACAGATTGTTGCAGCAAGAAGCTATTGGGCTTTGAGATCCGTTTCTTTTTAATTCCAAGTGGGGTCAGCAAACCAACCTTGCATTGTGGCTTATAACCTTGAAAATGTATCATAGCATACATGTGCTAGGCACATACTATCTCCACCATCCATATATGCCTCGAGATTAGTGATAAGATTCTCTCGCCATCGTATTTTCTTTTAAAAATCTTTATTTTTCAACCGTATTTTTCTTGTATTTAGGGTTTAAAGTGTAGGGTTTAGAGTTTAGAGTTTTAGAGTTTAGGGTTTAGGTTTAGATTTAGTGTTTAGTGTTTTAGGGTATAAGGATTAGGGTGTATGTATAGTATGTAAATTGTGAATCGCTAGGCGAAGATGGATGTCTGAGATAGTAGGTGCTGAGCACGTATAGACTAAAAAACTGCATTCTTATACTAGCCTTTGCTTTCTTTAACACATATCATATACATTGGCCGATTATGTTGTAATAAGAAGAAGAAAGGGGAAAAGGAAGAAAACAGATTGCTACCTTGAATGGTATCTACTCCCTCCGTCCCAAAATAGATGTCCATTCTCGCTTCGGTGTTTCAGTCCTTTTTTAAATCGCCGACAATTATATATTAAAATATATAAATATTTATACTAAGTAATTAGTATCATTGGAAAATCTTTAAGTCTAGTTTTTTAACAAAATTATTCGGAGATGAAAATGTTGCCCATATTTTCTACAAACCTACCAAATCGGTAAAGTTTGACGCAAGACGCTTTCCCATAACGTCCTTTCTGGGACGGAGGGAGTATGTCGATCGGTGGATGGTCAATGTCGATGGTGATTGATTTGATAGATGGATAAGATGTACGACCCTAGCTAGGCGGTGGAATATGCCTGCGTGCCTTTTCCTGCATGTGCCTTGGACGACGTACTTTTGCTCGGATCCGTCGCAGCAGCTTCGCTCGGTCGCGCCGTGGCCGCCGCGCCGCCGTGGTGCACTGCATCCGGCCGGCCCGGGAGCGCCTGCACCTGCAGGTGCATGTGCATGTGGTGGCGGAGATCCATAGCAGGGCAGACCCTTCCCACGAGGCGAGCGAGGGGTGCAAGTTGTTTTTGGGTGTGGGTCACGAACGAAGCGAGGACCCGAGGACGGCCACCAAACAAAAAGGGAACAAGCAAAGAAAAACCAATGTTTTCCTTGCTTATTAGGACTGTGGCCACTTGCCAGTTGCGCACGCATATGGAGACATGGAGTAGCAAGTAGTAGGACTGTACGCCAAATTGCCCATGCAAACCGTACCGACGTGCGTGCTGGATCGTCTCTCTCTCTCTCTCTCACCAACCAAACCAATCACAAACGACAGAGCGAGCGAGACCCCTCTTGGCTTCGCCTCGCCCGCGTATTTTAGCAGCCCATCCCAACGCTGCGAGTGCATGCCTGCTACATAAGTACACAACACACACTGGTGAGTGGTGACTGGCCTCTCCTCCGCCACCACCCAAACCCACCATCTATCAGCGACCTGAGCTGAGCTCTCCTCTCCTCTCTCTCGATCGATCCGTCATCAAATTATCATACCGAGGCGGCGGACCCCATAATGGAGAGGATGCTGGCCAGGCTGATGCGGCGGCGGAGCTCCCCGCTGTCCGGCCTCATCCACCAGGGAGGAGCGGCGGCGGTGGCCGCGCCCGCCTCGCTGCAGGCCGCCTCCTCGCTCTTCTCCCAGCAGCAGCAGCAGCAGCAGCACACGGCCGCCGCCGTCCAGCCCGAGCTCAACATCAGGGACTCCGCCTCCCAGGTGCGTGCGTCCTACATCTCATACCTTGTATACATACATACATACGTACGTACGTACGTACATATGTTGTTCCCTGACGTACGTACGTACGTACGTACGTTTCATTGGTTTTGTTCGATGGTTCATTTATATATCTGCGATTCTGTATGCACGCAGCTGATTGGTCGGACGCCGATGGTGTACCTGAACAAGGTGACGGAGGGATGCGGCGCCCGGATCGCCGCCAAGCTCGAGTTCCTCCAGCCATCCTTCAGCGTCAAAGATAGGTAGCACCTTAATTAACTACTGTAATCCAAATCTAAATTTATGGGGCCCCGCCTGCTATGTGTTGTCCCATGTCCACTGAGACGTACTGAGACTGGGAGCAAGGCTAGCTGCTTGTTCTACGTAATAATCTGTTAAGACAGCTCATACAGTAGTTGGACCAAACGCAACCTTCTTATTAGCTTACAGTCTACTTCTTGTCTCTCATTCCCCTGCCTTCTCCTCTGTCTCTATCTCAGCATACGTACGGTTCCTTCATTATACTTTGCACTGGTGGCGCCCGCCGAGACCTTATCTTTCCGCGGTTGGTTGGTTGGTTAATTCAATCCATGCAAAAATACTATATTCCTACAAAATATTAAAGGGTTCTGTTAAAAAAAATACATCAAAAAATGTTATTGGATTGTCCCTTCCGGCCAATAATTAAACCCAAGCGGGGCCTGCAAATCTTCTCTCTGTCCCATCAACCATGGACAATTGGACATGAAGTGAGTCGTGACGCGTGGGATGACGTGTACCCGTTAATCTTTTATCAGGGTTCCCGGCCGCACAAGTCCAATCCAATTTTGTACAAGTGTTGTCTCTCAACGTCCAGATCTCCAAGTCCTCAAAAAAACGTCCAAATCTCCAACGTATCCATATTTCAAAACCGAAAAATTCGGCTATTTTTTTTTTTGTTTCGATCGATTTCCGGTTGAATCAAGATAAGTTGAATACGGAAGTTGTTTTCTCAAATGTTCAATCGGATAACTTGGATTCTCCAAGTCCAGTTTCACCACTACGCATTTACTCACCATTCCAACACTATGTTTTAGTATTTCAACAGTAAACTAACTAAAGGCCTTATCTAACTCAAAAGGTAGAGATAAAGACTGATCGATGCACCTTCGTTCCATCACAAACATGCATAGACTACTTTTCAAGACTAAGACTAACACCGCGCACATTTATTTATGTAATAATTGCTGTAGAGTTTTATATTCTCCATAAATTGCTGATGATGGGCATGGATGAAAGGATAAAGAGAGAACCCAACTTGTGGTGGAGTATATAAGGAATGAATATATGGAATGGAAATATGCAATACTGAAGGATAGTGATTTTTAATGTGGGGCCATTGGGTTTTGATGGGGGCAATGTTTGGTGTATGGAGTAATAATAATACTACTGACGGTAACATCCAAGAGTGCTAGCTTGATGCAAGAATTAGGAAAACGACATCTTATCTCTTTCGGCAGATGATAGCAATTGGGGATGAATATCTAGCCTGCCCATAAAAGTCAAGGGAAAATGAACCATGGGAGCTCAGATTGTCAAGATTGCACATCAGATTAGTCTAGTTTCTTTTCTTTTCATTTGAAAGGGAATCCACCCTATCACTTTCAAAATTGGATGAACTATTGCCCCAAACGCAGACAGGGAACTAGGATGTTAATTATTAATTAATGTTAACGTTAAAGTACATATGGAAATCACCTGAGAAGGGATCTATATGACCGCATATGTAACTTGGAGAGAATTTAAGGGTTGTCACTGATTCTGATACATTCAGTTGAGTAATAATCAACAGATTGATTGTGATGGCATAGAGTAATTAATTAGGTGGATGGATAAAGTCAAAAAAAAAATCACTGAAGTGCTAATGCGTTAGCAGCCATATACCAGTTGATAATAGTTTCCCAAAAGTTGATCTTCATCTGGCAATTCGTTTTATATTTGTTTTCTACAAACTCACTTGCTGCATCCTCCCCTTTAGCTGGCGCCGTAGTTCGTGAGAAACTTTACCATCATGGCTAACTGTGTGATGCCTATTTCAAGAGCCAAATAATTCATCAGAGTGACATTGACTTGTACAACTATGATTCAAAGACTGATGTTGATACACTTTTTCGTGTGTGCTGTGATCCAGACCAGCAATTTCAATGTTGGAAGATGCTGAAAAGAGGGGATTGATCACTCCAGGAAAGGTCAGTTGTCACCTGTTCATGTGAAATTATCTGTAAAATCAATATCTACCTAGCCAATAGAGAAAATAATAACTTTGACTAAACAAACGCCCTACTGCGAATTTTTCATTGTATTTTTCCTCTAGCAAAAGGCATCGACTACACACTGAAATGACATTATGACTAACAAATCACTTGTTGAACAGACTACACTGATCGAGCCCACATCTGGGAACATGGGGATTGGCTTGGCGTTCATGGCTGCCCTAAAAGGGTATGAACTCATTCTTACGATGCCGTCATACACCAGTCTTGAGAGGAGGGTGACGATGAGGGCCTTCGGTGCAAACCTGGTCCTTACCGACCCAACGAAAGGGATGGGTGGGACAGTGAGAAAAGCAGCAGAGCTTTATGAGAAACATCCTAGTGCATACATGCTTCAACAATTTCAGAATCCTGCTAATGTCAAGGTACTCCCCCTTCCTTCTTTAACAATTTTGCCTGATCTAGCCAAGAGTCTCACTTTGTCGGGGTAGTATTTAGTATCCAGTTGATGTTGTTTCTTATGAGTTACTGACTAAATCTCTGGCAGGTACACTATGAGACAACTGGCCCAGAAATATGGGAGGACACACTTGGACAGGTTGATATTTTCGTCATGGGGATTGGGAGTGGCGGTACTGTCACGGGTGTTGGCAAGTACCTAAAGGAGAAGAACCCAAATGCAAAGGTATCAAAGACAAGACAATAGAAGCTTCATAACATGTTGTTTCTGTAACTTGTATTCAGTCATGTTGTAAATCCCATTGCTATGCATGGAAACTTGCAGATCTATGGAGTTGAACCTGCTGAAGCAAATGTTCTGAATGGTGGAAAGCCAGGTGAGCTTTCGCATTCTGAAAGAAACACCTTTTTCCATTGTGCAAGGTTTTAATATCTTTTAATATTGTTTATGGAACCTCCTAATTGCAGGACCTCACCTCATCACTGGAAATGGAGTAGGGTTTAAGCCAGATATTTTGGATATGGATGTAATGGAAAAGGTTCTTGAGGTAATGCTAAAAATGTTTGTAGTCAATGCTCTTCTTAAATCAAGAATACTATGTAATGCTAATTGAGTTGGGCATATGACAGGTGAAAAGTGAGGATGCTGTTAAGATGGCTCGAGAATTGGCAGTCAAGGAGGGTCTTCTGGTAAGTGAGACAAATAATAAGTAATGTTATCTTAAAAAAAGAAGAATGCCATTAAGACCTAATAAAGCATTCAAAATCTAGAACTTCACCAATTTTGAATAAAGATGGATGCAAATTGTTTTAAATAGATGCTGAACTAGTTAAATATTTGCAGGTTGGGATATCATCGGGAGCTAACACTGTTGCTGCTCTTGAACTAGCAAAGAAGCCGGAAAACAAAGGAAAACTCATTGTGGTACGTGTCACGTATCAAATCCTTTTACATTGCTTTACAATGTTGACATGAAAAAATTTCAGAGTACTGACCAGTGAACCATTGCTACAGACTGTTCTTCCAAGCCTTGGGGAGCGATACTTGTCGTCTGCGCTGTTCGATGAGTTGAGAAAGGAGGCTGAAGCCATGGAGCCAGTGCCAGTGGATTAATTTGGCCAATCAAACAGGGCACTGGAATCTGGACATTTTGGTGTACAATAAACTCGTCCGGAGATATCTTACAACTGCCAATAGTATTTCCATTCCCCTCATCTAATTTCTATCATCTCGTTTGTGACCCTTGTGGAAAAAAACAAAAAAAAAATGTTGGAAAAAGAACAACTTTAGTCTCTAGACATCTGTGATGATCATTTCTTGGCTTCTGGGTCATTACATGGCTTAGTTCAGACCAGAGTAAAAGGTGTTGATGCAAGTTTGCACCAAATAGTAGTCGCACAACTCACAACAGCATACGATTCAGCACGAAACTCTAAGATTGGATTTTGGAGGCAATGCAAGACTTCAATACTCTCATAAAGGATCTGAACAGGGCTTTATACATTTTGAATAGAGTTGAATACCTGCAACTGGTAAGGTCCTCACCAACCAGTCCCTACAAGCAAATCTGTCAGGGATGTTTATTTTGTTGCTACAAGAGATGAAATCAAGAAATCCTCAATGTGATGGTAACACTGCCTCTTGAAGATTATGTAGCCTCTTATGTCATCCTACACTACCATGAGGAAATAAAGGCTTAGATGAGAAGCCTGAAGTAGCAGATCGGAAAACATGTCAGTGTCGAGGCTTATAATAAAAATGTCGAGGTAGAACCTTGCCTTGTGGCACCATTCTGTCAACTTGACGTATTCTATTAGGTGGCCAGATTATATGTGTGATTCTCCCTTCCATCAGACCCAGAGGAACCTGCAGCTTATAAAGATTGAAATTTTACCAAAACTAAAGATGGCTACAAACCAATTCTTGTGTACTGCAGAAACAGGAACTTATCCACAAATATGATTAGTATCGCATTTTGTTTCTAATAAATTAAATGCAACTGATTAAACTGTATGGGAAAAAATTCCAATACAAAGAAACTGAACGGACATCACAATATGGGTATTTCAGATTTTTGGATACTTTCAAATTGCCGAGTGACTCTAGTGAACTAATTCCTGATATTCGTGCAAACACTATATCAATGAAGCACTAAAATGGGATAACAAAAAATGATTGTAAACCATGATATCTGCTTTAGCATGCATTTCTGCACAAGTCCAGGTGCATTCACCGCTAATGATGATAAAGAATGCTTCATGTAAGCAAAGGAATGTGACATAAAAAGATTCTAATACAAGACCATGATGCAGTCACAATCAACAACACGTTACAAGGATAAGACTGAGTTTGTTCAAGTTTGTAAATGGCAAGTATCTTGTAGCAAATATCATTGTACCAGACTGCATTGCTCTGTATCCCCTCTTATTTCAGGGAAAGATTTTCTTATTGCCTTATTCTACCACAATAAATTTGCGGCTCATGCTATATATATCAATCAATGCACTGAGGTGTGAACTCAACCGAAAACGACAACAAATGCTTGTGTTTTGTTTAGCAGTGTAATGCTGTAGTAGTACTCTGTTGCCAGCTTGTTCAGCATTGTGTCGCCCTGGTAGGCAATACTACTATAATAATTTTCAAATAAATAAATAAAAAAGGACTTACTAGTGTCTCGAGTCCAAGCTGTGGCAGGCATTGTCCCCTTCCACCCAGCAGTGGCCATAGCCCATAGGGGACCTGCCGGATCTCCCGCTTCTCCGGGATCTTGATCCAATCCCCCGGCAGCGCAATCACCCTCTTGGCCGTGCTTCTTCCATGGTCATACGGCGTCCTGCAAACGAGATGGCATGCGTCAGCGGGCCGACCCATCAATCGAAGGAATGCATCCGCGACGGACGGCAGGTTACCTGAAAACGACGACGTCGCCGCGGGAGAAGTTGTCGCCGGCGATGCAGCGGCGGTTCAGCAGGCCGACGTCTCCGTGGGCTTGGATGGTGGGGAGCATGGACATGCCCTTCATAATGCACAACTTGCCGAAGCGGTCTCTGACGACGACGCCTGTGGCGGCGGCGGCGGCGGCGGCGGCGGCCATGGGGTACCAAACGGAGGACCACCAGCCCATGTCTGAGAGACGTACTCCAGCCTTATTATTTACTATGTGGAGAAGATTGGGGCCCATCATCAAACGCTCTCTTCAGAGTCGTCACCCCAAATGGATTTTGATGATGGGCCACAATATCCTCCGCATAAACAGCAGGCGAACTGCGGCGGCTTCGCCGAGCACCGCGAGCTCGCGGCGCGCGGGCTCTTCGGCGACCTGGCGCAGCCTCCAGTCCTCCACCCAGCTGCGCGTGCGAGCTCCGCCACCACCACCGGCGGCAGGGCAGGGGCGGCACCGGCAGCGGGCCGAAAGGCTGCATTACTCGACGAACGCTGCGGCAGCTCGCAGCGGTGAGCCATGGCGGGCGGAGCCGGGAGGCGGCGAGTAGGGATGCCCGGATTCAAAGCGGAAAGCGGAAGAGGAGCACTGGCGTGGCGAGTGCAGCCGGCGGTGCGGAACACGCGTATATTTGTACAAGTCCAAATATGAAACGAAGGATTCCAGATGGACGCAGCGGCGGTGGCGGAGCTGAGTGCTGAGAGGCGGTGCGTGGGAAAGCCGAAAGCGGAAAATGGGGATCGCCGCCGGCGGTGCAAGTCAACAGTCTACGAATAGAATAGGCACCCGTTGGCGAGCGCTGGCGGTGGTGCAGGCACCCGTTGCACAGAGTTTGGTGCAGGTCACGAGCCCGCTGCTGTTTGGTTTCGTTGCACATGGGCCATGGCAGTCTTTGTATTGAAAAAAAAAAAATAGTCACTCAGTCTATAAATAAATGTGCATCTCTCGGTTTTTTAAAAAAAATCAAAGTCTTTAAATAAATTTACCTAAACTAAATGTATTAAATGTGTAAAAACGAGATTAATATCTATATAGTACATGTTAAGTAAGTATTAGTATATTATTAGTGCATGTATTTTCATAATAATTTATGCAGAGATATGATATTGATAGTATTTTTTCAAAAAAGTTAGTTGGATCTAAAAAGTTCAATTTTGTTATGAAAAACAAAATATGCTATCATGGCAACTAAGGCAAGTGGTACCATGTCTTAGGGCGACAAATCAAAGGACTCTAACTTTTTTTAAAAAAATTACACAAGATAACGCAGTTTCACAACACGCACGCACATCATCCCTATGAACATACATACAACACGCACTTTAGGACCTTGGAGGTTCCTAAAGTCACCACTGACGGACACGACTACAGAGTGTTGATGATGGATAAGACCCATTTTTACATGCTCAAAACATTGTCAACAGGCATCGATTGAAGGAAGATAAGCATCACATGGCATATTTATCACTAATAGAGTTTCACTTGTACTCTTAGCTTATGAAACGCAGGGAAGATGAAATGGAGCCCTGGGGCCCCACAACCTGGGTCGACCGACCCTAGGTTGGGCCCACCAGGGGGCTGCCCTCCAAGCATGATCCTTGTCATGCTCAGGGGAGTTCTTCCCAACCCTTGGATCCAAGTGTACTTCCTCTTAACAGTTCACATACTTAGCACATGGATCCATGGGTCCATATGGAAGCAAGCAGAAGAGTAACTGAGCTCAACTTCGAGTGACACTTCACATGACTGGTGGGGACAACATCAGGGAGCCAGAGGTGGGCCAGCCTCCCCAAAGCCAGGTCGGCCGACCCACCAATGGTGGGTTGCCACCTGGCCTAGCTCCCCACCGACCTCAGGACCTTTTAGAAGCATGGTGGGACCCACAGGTCAGTCAACCATGGGTCGACCGACCTATGGATGTGAGCCCCCAAGGTCGGTTGGCTTCCACCAACCTTCCCACACATGTCCCATGTGTCGAAATGCCTCAACCGTCCATCTAAGGCGGTTACAAGGTCGGTGGATCCAAAGGTGGAGAAGGATGGAGCACGCGGATCGCTGACGTGGCACCCCCTCTCCTCCACCTATAAATAGAGGGGTCCTCCACCACTTCCAAGCATCCCCAAGTCATCTACAAGGTTCCAAATCTCAAGTTCTCTTGGGAGATCAAGTGTAGTGTAGTCTAGTCTAGAGTGGGAGTTAGAGACGAGTCGAGCTAAGCTCGAGTCTCCGGAGGAGTCTTCTGGAGAGTCTGGTATAGCTCTTGTACCTTTTCTCTTGTATTACATTCTTACTTTAATATATTCTTTCTTTACTTTACTAAGTCTTTACTTTAAGTATTTACTTTAAGTATTTACTTAGTGCTTTACTATTCTAGTATAGTAGTGTTGTGCCTTAGTCTTAGTAGTGTAGTTGCCTTAGTTAGATTGGTGTCTATCAACACCTTGTGTGTTTCACTACCATTAGGAACTTTGACTATTTACGTGATAGTTGGAGTTATAAGACTAGTGTAAGCGAGACGCTTAGGCTAGCGCTTATTAGTGAATGCCGCTTCTCACTGACGTTTAATAGCGCGCGGCGCTAACGTGACAGGTTCTCTTCGCAGAGGCTCTATTCGCATCGGGTTTAGCCTGTAGGGCGTCCATAAGCCAAATACCTGCTTCAGTAGAGGTTCTGTCTTCTACTGTCTCCGGATCTCCACCACACAAGTTGTCTAGGTACTAGTCTAGCTAAGTCGTCTCGCCCTATTAGGATTAGTGCATAGGAGTAAAGATAGACACATAGGAGTCCATACTCACTCGTTGTCCTCCCACCTAGCTAGCTCACTACCATTTACCTTTACTTATCTTGTCTGACTTATCTATCATTCTTTCTTGCTACTCTTACCCCCCTGTTAACACTAGTAATACTAGATTGAGTAGAGTAGACACACCACGGATATCCATCCACACCTTTATTAGAGAGTCTTAGTCCACTTTCCTTTGGGCGAACTATAAATACGACACCGTGGAATACTCACACTCGGTCGAAGTGCTACAAGTGGTATCTATGCGCTGCGATTTACCCACCGGTACATCTTGCGTCATCGCTAGAGTTTAGCTTTGCTTAGCATTTCTAGTGCATTGCTTGGGGTGGCCTGACAACCTACCCCTAGTGATAGCATAGGCTTGCAATTAGGCATAGCTGGCTTGGCGCCACCATTTATAAGACTTGTCATCTTCATACTCTAGTCGGTGTGCGTTAAGATTTGCCAACAAGCATTTCAGGCGTCGTTGCCGGGGAAAGCGTCGTACTAGGAATCTTTAATAAATTAGAATCCATGGTATACACTTAATCTAGTATCCATTAGTGTTAGGAGCTTACCCTTCACTTGTCTTATTTTTGTTACCATTAATTAGACAAAGGCATGAGCGGTTTTCAACTGCTGTCAAACTTTGTTGAAGATCCTGAGCATTTGTTGAGGAGAACTAGACGTCGTCAAGTTCCTCCCCAAAGGTTCATCTCGAACCTAGACCCATTCTTGGAAAGAAGTCCCGCACCACTTGTTGAGGCAGTCATGGCACAGAAGACCATCATTGAGTTCTCTGCTCCGTCGGCTGACTTTGTCGCCACGGGTTCACAGTTGAACTTAGGGGATGCCACCTTTGAGCTCAAGCCAACATTGATCAACATGGTGCAAGCCAATCCATTCTGTGGGAAGCTACATGAGGATGCCAATGCCTACCTTCAACACTTTCTGGAGGTGTGCGGCACTTTTACCGTGAAGAACGTCACGGCGGACGCCATCCGTCTTCGTCTCTTCCCATTCTAATTATTGGGAAAGGCAAAGCAATGGTTCTACACCAACAAGACCGAAGTGACGACCTAGTAAAAGTGTCCTAATGCTTTCCTCAAGAAGTTCTTCCCGGTGGCAAGACCAAAGGCCCCTGCGAGGAGGATTTCAAGCTTCCAACAACAGTCTGACGAGACGGTTCCCGAAGCATGGGAACGTCTCAATGAGTACATTCGTGCCTGTCCTCGCCATGGGATAGAGGAATAGCTCATTATTCAAGGTTTCTACCATGGACTGACCAGCATGGCCCGTAGTCACCTTGATGCTGCTGCTGGAGGGCGTTCTTGCAACACAATGTCAAGGATGCTAAGGTGCTCATTGAGAAAATGGTCACCAACCAAGGTTGGAATGAGAAGCGCTTTCAGCCCAAGAGGAGAGGTGTCCACGCCCTTAATGAGATGGACATGCTTTCCGCTAAGATGGGCCTCTTAATGAAGAAGATAGAGGAATCTTCCTCTAAAAAGGAGCAAGAGGCCATCCAGTCCCCTGCTACAGTCCATGCTGTGTGGATGCCGACCCATGGTGCAAGGTATGTGGAGGAGAAGATCACTCGGCAACAACCGCCCGAGACACGCAGAGGTGAACTACATCAACAACAACTTCAACGACGGAACCGGCCCCGTTAACAACAATGGAGTTCATGCCCCTTCTACCAAGGCCAAGGTATGGGTTACAGCAATAATTCTCGTAATTCATTTGGTAACCAACCTTCGCTAGAGATCTTGTGTCGCCAAACTAAAATCAATGATAGCATAAACAAGAGGATTTTGCCTAATGACAAGATCTTAGAAAACCTTAGGGAGAAAATGGATAGCTTTAACACTACCATGAAGAATCGCTTGAGCTTTAATAAAATGTTAGATACACAATTAGCTCAATTAGCTACAAACTATGCCATCCTATGAGCAAGGTAAGATCCCGTGGAAACCCGAGGACCCGATTGAGTCTATCAAATTAGTATCTATGAGATATGGTAAGCCTCCTATTCATTCAAATTGGGGATACCTCCTTGATCCCCTATTCATCACGAAGAAGGACGACCTCGGCATGCCTACCATCACCCGCAAGATCGGGCCACGGCTCATCCACAACGTCTTCTCGCGACCTTGGATCAAGCGTCAACATAATGTCCAAGGTAATATATGAGAATATGTTAGGGGCATGTTGGCGGTCCTTATCGACGATTTTACACCGCCAACTAGACACGAAAAAGGGTGAATTATCTATTTCTATACGCATATACTTTTACGACTAACCCAATTCCATGTGCACAAGGAAAAATACCGTTGTTGCAGGAATCAATAAAAAGTGCAGGAATTATATACCGAAAAGGCGCTTTCGGAAAGCGCCAAAACCACCCCAAAGGAGCCGGGCCACTTCGGGACCCAAAATGGGCCAAACCACCTCAACACCAAAGCCCACTCACCTGGGGAGGCCCACCAGCCAAAGGCGGTTGGGGGACGGCGGCACCCTGGCGCGGCCGCGCCAAGGGCGCGCGCGCCTCCCCCTCTGCCACGTGGGCCCGCCGGGCCGGAGGCGGTGCATTGATGACGAGGAGGGCGGTGCGCCGGGTGTACCTGCTTTCCCGGTTCAAACCGACCTCCATCTCGCATAAAAGGGGAGAAGAAAACATTTTACACACACATTCATTTGGAGCCTCTCTCTCCCTCACCTCTCTACTTGTTCCTTAGCTTAGAGCTAGTAGTATTGCAGCTAGGAAAGCTACCAAGGAGAGCTTGTCTACTAGGAAGAAGAGATTCAACTTGGTAATCCTCTATGGAGTGTTCTTCCTTGTTCAAGTTCTTATTCTCTATATATAGCTTAGCGTATGAACTAGAGCATAGTCTTGATCATGTTCATGTTGATATGTATGAACTAGAGCAAAGTTCATATGATCGTTCATAGCGTGTTCATCCCTGTTCTTCATCGTTCATATGTTCTATAGGATTAGAGTCCACGATGAGAATGAAGTAACGGTTCGATGTTCTTTCGGGTTTGCCTATGTTCTAGCTCGTCCATCCGTAGGGTGGGAGTCCTGGGGGAGCATAGGTAGTTCTCTAGTATGCGGACGTGGTGTTTGGATACGAGAGGGCCCTTCGAATATGACGGCATGCCACGGTTGAGGGGTAGGCGGCAGGTGGTGATAGCCCTGTCCGTCCCTCGTAATCCCCCACGCCCGCATGTCGTGTAGGAGTTCGTAAATGCCTCTATCGGCTGGCAGACCAGCTGCGGGGGTCTCCCTGTTACTCTAGGCTCTGATTTGTCTCTAGTCTTGTATAACGTTTGACTTAGCTGTTCTATGCATAGCTGTATACGACCAACCTGCTCCGTGTAGATTTATTCTTTATTCTTTCCATTACTTTTATTCCTTATTTCTCTTTATCCTTGAGTTTGGCCCAAGTGTGTGTCCACTATCCTCAAATTACCGTTTATCTTACCCCCGCATAGCACTAAGGCTTATTTCAATGATATGAGGTTCCATATCCATGTGCTAGAAGTATTTTACACCATGCCTTCCTCTCGGGAAAATATAAATAACGATACCCCGATATATTTCCGGGTGAAATGCTACAACGATAGATCCGTGCGCTGCGGATATTATCTAAAAGAATTCGATCTATCACCTGGCATTTCTTGGTGTGACCACTAGGATGTGACAATTCTAGCGGTGATGCTAAGAAATGCCAGCAAGCATTTCTGGCGCCGTTGTCGGGGATGGACTTAAAACCTCCATACTTGGTAACGACATTAAGAAATATTAACAAGCATTTCTGGCGCCGTTGCTGGGGAAGGCATTGGTCAAAATAATCTAGCATGACGTGGATATATAACTTCATTAGAAATAGCCCTAGTCTATGCAGGCTAACTTTTATGTTTTCTCCGTTATGGATGAAAATAGGATAGTGTATGTCCGGTTTCTCCTCGCGCATAATTTCCATCCAAATCCGGAGGCACTCCTAAGGAAGAAAAAGCCTAGAACTTCTTCTTCTTCTCGCTACTCCGTCGGCAAAATGAACCGGTCATCGTCGCATCATCGCAACCATCCAAATGGCTCAAAAGACCCTCTCAAGGAGTTCTCCGTCCCCGCCGTTGCCAACGTGCCCACCGAGCCCGTTATTAACGTGGCGAACAAGAACTTTGAGCTCGGGATCGGTTTGATCACCATGGTGCAGGGGATTTCATTTTGCGGACTCCCCAACGAGGATGCCAACGCTCACTTACAACACTTCCCGGAGCCGTGACACCATTGTCATCAAGGACATTGAAGCATATGTCATCAGGCTCGGTTGTTTCCTTTCTCCCTTGTGGGGAAAGCGAAACAATGGTTTTACAAGGACAAGGAAGTCGTGAGCACGTGGAGCAAATGCTCCACGACATTCTCATAAAGTTCTTCCCCATGGGCAAAACAAATGCCCCGAGAGGAAGAATTGCCAATTTCCAAGAAACGCAGATGGAACCCATTCCCGAAGCCCGGGAGAGACTTCAAGGCTTCATCCAAGATTGTCCTCATCATGGGATGGAGGAATGGTTGGTGCTCCAAAACTTTTACAATGGGCTCATGCCCATGTCAAAAGGGCACCTCGACGCCGCGCTAGAGGCGCATTTCTATCACTCATCGTTGATAACGCTACGGCGTTAATCAATAAAATGGTAGAAAACCAAGCTTGGGGGAAGAAAGGGCCCCAACCAAGCAACAAAAGGCATGCACCCCGTGAAGGAGACGGAGGCGCTCGCCGCAAAAATAGACCTACTCTTGCAAAAGTTTGACGAAAGAGCTGTCGGAGACACATCCGGCACCGTCAAAGCCATAGAGTCTCGCACAACGTGCGAGGTCTCGTGGTGATGCCGACATTCGGGGAATGATTGCCCCCGAAACCCGTGAAGAAGCCTCGTACATCAACAACGGGTATCGTCAACAAGAAGGGAGGTAATAATGGATGGAACAATCAGTCCGTCCACAATATCAAGGTAATTGAATTACTCTTCCAATTACAATTCGAATCAACTACTACTCAAAGATTTAGTCCTTGGCCAAGCAAAGATCAACGAAAATCTTACCAAAAGATGTCAAGGCCAATGACAAAATCTTAGAGAGTATCAACACTAAGATAGAAGGTTTAACTTCCCCAAGAATTAGTTGAGCTTTAACAAAATGATAGAAAGGCAAAGTAGCTCAAATTGCTTCGATGTTCCTGTTGATCCCAATGGTAAAACATTGGATCAAGTTGCAAATAGTCTTGAGAATGTTAATTCGGTGACCACGAGAGGCGGTAAGGCCACTCGCGATCCGCCATATCCTAACCATGCAGCTAGGAAACAAGCAAAGACCGCAAAGAAGAAGAACCTTCATTGCCCGAACCTCAAGGCAACACAGAACAGGGACAACTCGGATTACCCGCACACTACACATCTCGCCGTTCACCATGAGGACCAGAAGCAAGCCGTGGATGACCGCCGCTTCTCGGTTTGTTGAGATGGTAGAGAAAGTACATGTGAGCGGCCCCCATGGACATCCCGCATGTACCTTCTTACGCCAAGTACATCAAAGACATCATCAACAACAAGCGACCACTACCATCCACACTGTGGGTCAAACCGACGTAAGTGTGCAAAGTATGCAATCCTCAATCACATACCGTAGAAGAAGAAGGACCCCGATGCCCCACTATCACTTGCTCCATTGGTGGGCAACAGTTTGGCCACGCACTCTGTGATCTTGGTGCCAGCGTCAGTGTCATGTCCAAGATAGTATTTGACAAGTTAAACTATACACGGCTGTCACCTACAACGATCACACTCCAATTGGCCGACTCCTCCTTACGCTACCCAGCGGGAATAGCTGAAGACATTCCTGTGAAGATCCGAGGATACTTCGTCCCGGTGGACTTCGTGGTGCTCGACATGGAGGCCACCAAAGAAATGCCACTCATCTTGGGACGACCGTTCTCGCACGGCTGATACGTATTGATGTTGGAGCCGGAGAAATCCGGTTCAACATCAATGGGAGTGAGGAGAAGTTCTAGTTCCGCCAAGGAAGACGGGAGGAGTGCAACATGATTCGCATCGTATATGAGCTAACCACGAGGGAGGTCACGGAAGTTGAAATCCGACCATGGTGTGAATAAAATTCCCAATATTATCTCGGGAACAAAGGCCGTAGCCACATGCCAAGACCCTTGAACAAAAGAAAGAAACAAAGGGCGCTCAGAACAAAAACAAAAGAAAAAGAAAGAATAGGAGCCAAAGCGAAAGGAAAAGAAGGAGCAGAAAGCTCCCCAAGAAAGAAAGGAAGAAGGCTCCCGTAGAAGAAACAGCCAAAAGTTGTTCCCGCTCGGCCCAAAGAGAAGAAAACAAGGGCAAAGCTCCGGCCCAAGAAAAGTGGAACCCAAGGTGAAACCAATTCCACTCAAAACCTCGAGGGGCCAAAACTCGGGCCCCAAGGAGGAGACGAAGGTGTTAAAGGTGGATAAAATCGTGACGCCTCCAAAAGAGGACGAACAACCACCTACACCAAGCGTCACCACACCCCCAAAGAAGAAAATGGTGTGGAGACCCAAGCAGCATCCCGTCTACCTCTCCCGAGATCGGGATGCTCCATCGTCAAGCTCAACCGAGCAGGAGAAAAGTCTCGGCTCACGGACTTTTTAAACAAGGAGCCCCGACCGATGTGATAATCGGTAAGTTATCCTTTTATTTTCCTTACGAAAAAAATTTTATATATATTCATTACGCTTACTTAGTCTGTCAAATAAAATTCTATCATGCTATCTTTGTTCCTGTTTTAGTGTGACGTTTTAGAATGTGTTTAAGCTTAGCATGTTCCATAGACTCGTAGCTTAAGCATGGTGCTTAGGTTGCTAGTTTACCTTGGTCAACTTTATTGATCATTGAAACAGATCGCTAGCGGAAATTCTCGGTAGTTTGCTATGAGCTAACCCTTGCGATGGTCCTCAATCATAAGGAAATCCTAACGATAGACCTAAGGTAAAATAAAATAAAATGTTACCTCAAAATAAAAGGGCCCCGTTTCCCAAGCAAGATTGGGGGAGGACCCCTAATAAGAGGTATGTACTTTACTAACACCTATGCATTATAAAAAATGCTTTGTCATTTCCTATATATATATATATGTGTCATAGAAATATTTGATTCCACCCTTGTTGAAATGATGAAAAGTTGCTGTCTCGTGACTCGCTTGTACCTTGTTTATAATCAAGTTTTCTCTAAGATTTGAGTTTATCGGCTAAAATGTCTCATCTTGGAAAACTTGAGATTAGTGGGTTGCATAGGCCGGCTCTTGTCTAAGTTATTGCCGGGTATGATATAGTGCCACGAGCAACGCTATGACTCGTCCCGAGTGAAAACCGACTTCCGGAGTTTTATTTTCAAAACAATCAAAACAAAAGTTCCTCAATGATTTTGAAATTCCCACCAAGGCCATATGACGTATTTCGATCTTCTACAAAACCAGTTGTCATATGCTGCTTGTTTGATCATTGAGTTTAGTCGATTGTTGTGACCGCGAGATTATGGTCTTACACTCACGGTTGAGATCCACTTGCACCCACCAAATAAACTTGCCGACCCGCACACCGCGAGCTGCGCAAATCATACCCCTCATCCAATCCACCAAAAATGCCAACTCTTGACCCTAGAGTTGTGCACCTTCTTAGCCAAATAAAGCATGCCGACTCTTACACCGAGAATCGCGCATCCATCATCCATCGAATACTACTCCTCGCTTTTCATTATGACTCCTTTCAAATAAAATCTTATTCATACCTGAAACGGAGTAATGGGCTTTATCATCTCTTGTAGTGATCAAACAAAAACAAACGCCAAGGGGCATGAGAACAATAAGCACTCGCAGTAGACAAACGGGAAATTCAGCTAGTCCCCGTTCAAAAAAAGGGGAAAGAAAAGAAAAATAAGAAAAAAAAAGAAAAGAAAGAAGAAAGAAAAGAAAGATCTTAGTTTCCCTTTTCTAGCCCATACTCTCCCAAATATCCCTTCCGCCAATAAAAAGGAGTCATGATGCATGTAGTACCAAAAACATTTAGAATTAGGAATCATTCATCCTCTCACACACTTGCACAAATCTCAATCAAGGTGTATGGCTTGTGTCTCCCAAGGTTCGGTTTTTGACTTTACAATATATGTGATTCAAGCATGCCCACCTTTCATACCTACCTAACTCCACCTTCGGCCTTAGTAGTAGGTTTGAAAGAAAGGCAAAACCACAAAGCCTTTGGTGAGGTACAAACACTTTTGAGCGATCGAGAGAATCATTCGAGGAACTTGAGTTTCTTTTTTACAAAAACTTTCAAAACCTCCGTAAAATTGGTTGATCTTAGGCGCATGATAAGCAATGCTTGTGAACTTGTTCTCTTCCAATCACCCAAGACTCAAGAAAGCCGGAAAGCCCCATTTGTCTTGAGACAATAACAGTAGATGATTATGCCGATTTATTCAAATCATAGTAGAAATCTTGCTTATACGCTTGGTATATTTGATTCATGATCGGCATAGTAGCAACTCCCGATCAACAACCTAAAGCCGAGCTTTGCTCGGACGAGCAAAGGTAAGCTTGGGGTTCTTGTTGGCGGTCCTTATCGATGATTTTACACCGCCAATTAGACACGAAAAAGGGTGAATTATCTATTTCTATACGCATATACTTTTACGACTAACTCAATTCCATGTGCACTAGGAAAAATACTCGTTGTTGCAGGAATTAATAAAAAGTGCAGGAATTATATACCGAAAAGGCGCTTTCGAAAGCGCCAAAACCACCCCAAAGGGAGCCGGGCCACTTCGGGGACCCAAAATGGGCCAAACCACCTCAACACCAAAGCCCACCCGGGAGGCCCACCGGCCAAAGGCGGTTGGGGGATCTGCGGCACCCCGTGCGCGGCCGCGCTGCCGGCGCGCGCGCGCTCCCCTCCGCCACGTGGGCCCGCCCGGCCGGAGGCGGTGCATTGATGACAGAGGAGGGCGGTGCGCTGGTGTACCCGCCTTTCCCGGCTCAAACCGACCTCCATCTCGCATAAAAGGGGAGCAGAAAACATTTTACACACACACATTCATTTGGAGCCTCTCTCTCCCTCACCTCTACTTGTTCCTTAGCTTAGAGCTAGTAGTATTGGAGCTAGGAAAGCTACCAAGGAGAGCTTGTCTACTAGGAAGAAGAGATTCAACTTGGCAATCCTCTCAGGAGTGTTCTTCCTTGTTCAAGTTCTTATTCTCTATATATAGCTTAGCGTATGAACTAGAGCATAGTCTTGATCATGTTCATGTTGATATGTATGAACTAGAGCAAAGTTCATATGATCGGTTCATAGCGTGTTCATCCCCTGTTCTTCATCATTCATATGTTCTATAGGATTAGAGTCCATGATGAGAATGAAGTAAATCTGTTCGATGTTCTTCAGTTTTGCCTATGTTCTAGCTCGTCCATCCATAGGGTGGGAGTCCTGGGGGAGCATAGGTAGTTCTCTAGTATGTGGACGTGGTGTCCGGATACGAGAGGGCCTTCGAATATGACGGCATGCCACGGTTGAGGGGTAGGCGACACGTGGTGACAGCCCTGTCCATCCCTCGTAATCCCCCACGTTCGCATGTCGTGTAGGAGTTCGTAAATGCCTCTATCGGCTGGTAGACCAGTTGCGGGGGTCTCCCTGTTACTCTAGGCTCTGACTTGTCTCTAGTCTTGTATAACGTATGACTTAACTGCTCTATGCATAGCTGTATACGACCAACCCGTCCGTGTAGATTTATTATTTATTCTTTCCATTACTTTTATTCCTTATTTCTCTTTATCCTTAAGTTTGGCCCAAGTGTGTGTCCACTATCCTCAAATTACCGTTTATCTTACCCCTGCATAGCACTAAGGCTTATTTCAATGATATGAGGTTCCATATCCATGTGCTAGAAGTATTTTACACCATGCCTTCCTCTGGGAAAATATAAATAACGATACCCTGATATATTTCCGGGTGAAATGCTACAACGATAGATCCGTGCGCTTGCGGATATTATCTAAAAGAATACAATCTATCCCCTGGCGTTTCTTGGTGTGACCACTAGATGTAACAATTCTAGCGGTGACACTAAGAAATGCCAACAAGCATTTCGGCGCCGTTGCCGGGGATGGACTTAAAACCTCCATACTTGGTAACGACGTTAAGAAATATCAACATGGCACTTTGCTCCCAACTTTTATGAGATTGCAGATGGTGGATCAAACCATTCGGTTTTCGGAGGAGTCGCTAAGGACATCTTGGTGAAAGTCCAAGATGAGTATGTCCCCACCAACTTCGTCATCCTCGACATGGGAATGAACATCGACGTCCCCATCATCCTAGGAAGGCCTTTCCTGAACATGGTGAATGTCATCATCTATGTTGGGTCCGCGTATCCATCTTCAGCCCTGTGTAAGAGAATCAAATGTCCTTTCAATGGTTATAATTCTAACATGCACCAAGGACAAGAAACCGGATGAGAAACCTCGCGGCAAACCACGCCGGAGGTACAACAAAGGTAAGTCAGCCAAAAAGGCCAAACAAAAGGAGGAACCCGCCAAGCAAATCCGTAACACCTCAAGAAGGAGTGGCGGGAAAAGGAGATGCCTTCATGATCCCCGTCTCCGGACCGACCGAGGCATCCATGGAATGAACCCAATGGAGAGGTCCTCCTCTATGGACCTAAAACATGGAGCCCTCCGCCGATAAGGTACGCGTAGTTATCTTATATTTACTTTCGCATTTTAATTTTGCATTTCCCTTTTCAATAGCATGTTTACTTCTCGAATTTGCATATTTCATTTTGACAAAATAACTTAGCCATAGGTAATAAAACTTGAGAAGAGTGATTAGAGAAAAGCCGAGCTAGTGGGGCCACCATAGCTGAATTCGGCCGACCCAAAGATATGGGCCCACCACCACTCTCTTCACTCTGGCTAGAAGCAGGGATCCAAGGAGCAGCATTGGATGCCCTAGGACTCCCAAGCCTGGATCGACTGACCCATGCTTGGTGCCCACAGGCACCCTACTATCTCCCAATTGTAATACCCAAGGATCATATGCCTATCACACCTCACCGAATCCCTTGCTCATCACTTTAGCTTAGGATGCTACTTTAGCACTTTAGATGCTCTAGGGACCATGCCACCAGCAAAAGCTAGCATAGTGGGCAGCAAGGCATGCTTGAGAGCTCCCATGGTTCATGGGAATCACTTTGAAGCTTGTCTCCACTTTTGCTTTTCATCTTTTCTTTTCACCAAACACTAAACATAGGAATCCAAGAAATCCAAAGAAGAACTTTGGCCCATGCTCATCACACCCTTTATCAGACAACCCAACACAACATGATTAAAGTGGTAGGGAGCACAAGTTTGGGTCGGCCGACCCAGACATTGGACCAATTTTGTCACTTTTTGCAAGCACGACGCAAGATTCCTTGTCTAAAGTAGAAGGCATGCTTCAGGGGGCAGATCATGGGTCGGCCGACCCATCATTTGGGTGGCCTCCCCTTGCCCTTTCACCCCTATAAATAGCACCCCAATGTGAGCTCATATCCACACCAACTCACAGCAGAATCATCTCGAGCTCACATTGCCTTCTCTTCTCTCTAGTGTTCAAGCCTTCTCAAGCTTAGTGTAGTAGTAGTCATAAACCCAAAAACCTAAAAATATTTCCCTTTGCATCAAGAAGGGGAAGGGTGAGAGCTCATCCCATGGCTCTCACCATTCCGGGAGTAGGAGCCATGAGAGGGAGGAAGGAGAAGAAGTGCACCAACTTGTGCCTTACATCTCCCTCGCAAGAGTGATTGAGCCCCATAGCAACCTCTTGCTCAACCATGAAGAGCTAGGCAAGCTCTACACTCTTCGCACTTGCGGCTTCAACCACACCACCCTCTTCGATCAACAACTCTTGGACCAATCGTGCATGAGCATCGACTTCTCCATTGTATTTAGTAGCATTGGTTGGGGTGGATTTTGGCAAGTTCATGAGTTTGGCATAGAGTTACTCACCCAAGAATTTCTTTGCACACTAAAATCAACCAATAGGGGTAACTTTTTGCATGTTTAATGAGGACTACAATTTAACTTGGAGTCATTTGAGTATAACTTTAGGCTTTGATCATAACTCATGAGCTAGACATAGATCATGCTTTTGAAGGTTTTGACTTAGCCAAATTTTGGAAAGAAATTTCTAGCTCCGATGATTGTTCTAGTCCTAAGCCTCATGTAGCGGAACCGACCAACTAATTTAATTACGAAGCACTAATCAAGCCGACGTGGCAACTCAATTAGTACTTAGCAACCAAACCAGCCCGGTAGTCCGTGAAATCTCGAAGGATTTCAAACAACTCTACAACAAACCCGAATCCAAAGTTCAGCGCTTTCCATTCACCGTTTTATTTACATTTCGCACATAGGATTATTACAACCCACAATAGAAATAATAGCGGAAGAAAAACTCTTTGATAATACATTCACACTTATACTTTTAAATACAAGGTGCCCATTTGGTCGACTCCATCAAATGGGTAGAAGAGGTATAAGAGTTGACTTGCCCGAAGTCTAGTCCTCCCGTAGTGGGATATAAGTTCACCGTGTCACCACGGCAGTAATCTCCAGACCTACAACAACATTGGGAATTGCACCCTGACTACATTGTACTTAGCAAGACTTACCCGACCAAAAGAAAATAAAGACTCTTCGGTGGATGCCAAGTCTTTATAATTGGGTTAGCCGACTCCTTGTTTGCCAAAAGGATGAGCTTATTAATAATCATTTAGTGACAAAAGACTCTCTAGCTTATCCAAGCTTAAGTTGGATTCGCCATTACTACATTAGCACCTGCAACTACTTCATCATTTTTAAGGTAGAAGCAATCAAACTATTAAACATATCCGCATAGATTGAATAATCATTAATCCATCATGAGAGAACATAACCAACTCGCATTTCAAATCTTATTGGCGGCACCCAGAATCGCTTTGATCAAGTTATTCACTATCCAGAACGATGGCGATTATAATCGATTGCAAACCACCGGCGGGGTATTCCTCACACAAACCACACAACCCCGTCGAGTCGATTAGGTCACCTTGATCTACTCGGGTAGGGACGCGGATCAACAACTTACCACCATGACCAAGGAAACTCCCGGCGTCGCCAACAGTAAGCGTGCCCATCAAATGACACCGCCCCATCTTCAGACTCACTCTCCGGGCCCTTGTTTACTCACCACCCATCGCCGGCATGGATACCCGGAAGTTGAAACCCGGCCCAAGTAGATTCTAGGCTTCGCAGCCGGACCGAGGCCTTTCCAAACCTATCTCGAGGCATTGTTCAAAATGATCCGAGGACGCTCGGTGCCATAATATATTAGAGGTGATTTATCATGGCCACATGGTTATGTTCATATCCAACATCTCACTGTTCTCAATCCAAAGGGGTAGTAACCACTATACTCGCAGATGATAGTCGATCATCCGGTTTCTACCGATTAAGAGAGCGAGGCCTAAGCATGTAGTCGATCCCGTACGTAAAAGTAGGATATTTCGTGGCAAGGTAGTCCCGATGCAACTATATTTTCAATCAACGCCTATAAACTTAATGCATCACAAAGAATAAAAGGACGCAAAGTAAAACATTTGCAAACGTAGGAGGGATGCTCCTAGGGCTTGCCTTATTTAGAAGATCGAGGTTAGAGCCCTGTGTACTCGACTATCCCAAGTCGGTTCCGGTACTTGATCACTTCTCGTGCGGATCTCCGTTCGCAACTTGCCCTTCTCGGATCCTTGATTCCACGACGAAAGTTCTACACGCGATCCTGAATGATGCATGTGCATATGTATGAGTATGTGATTGTAGGTGTATGCATGATCAAGGATGTTAGGCGCTTGTGTGTAATTAGCTTCTTTAAGCCGCTATACTATCGCTAGCAAACAAGCCAAGAAACCAAAGAGATACACTCAAACGTTATCATCCTAATCATTTCATCATGGCACACTAAATAACAATCAATCATACATATCCTAAGCACTACCAGATCCTTTCATTAAGCTCTACAACAATCGTCTATGCTTCACTAGCAATAATAGACCTACCATAAGCATTGCTGTAATAAATTCATAACTGTTGATCTATAAATCCTATGAACATGATTGAGGACATTCTGGAAAGCTTATGAAATTGCTCATAATTCATCTTGAGACATCAGAACCTGATTCTCAAGTTAGCTATACCTAAAATAGTCAACAACAGAACCCGGCCTCTGGAAAAACAGCAATTGAGCTTATCTCGCAAATCCGGTTGCCACGCGGCCATAACTTCTAGACTATTGATCCAATGACCACCAAATTTTTGACAGTAGATGGATACACTAATTAGCTACCTATCATGTGAAGACATGTTTCCCCGAAAACCAACCTATCATTAGGTTAGGCATGGCATCTTGGGATTGACTCTAAATTAACCACCTATGGCTTGAACAGCAACCCATAGCTAGACACATCCTAAGGACCTATAAAATTTTCGTAGGTAACACTTTCCAATGCCAGTGCATCCTCCAAGTTTCACCTCATTTGGATGATCCTACCGTCCCCACACAAAAATGACATGGCAAAGACCAAACCAAGGGCCTAAAAATACTTTGTACTATGAAGTATGGCAAACCTCAGGTTTAATCACGTCAATGCCTTCCTACCCATATAAACAGCCCACAAAAAATAATTAAACCTTAACTAGATACATAGACCCCATTTGTGAATTTCCTAAGCCATAGGTCAAATAAAGCACTTGAACTACAACTATATGAAATTACACTAAACATGCATGTGATATATTTATCATAGACAGAGCATCACATAAGAGGATTAACAAAGCAAGAATCACAATTTTCGTAGCAACCTAGAATTAGTTATGCATTTTCAAAGATAAATAACATTTATGCCAATTTATAAACTTTAAATAAAACTATACAGAAAAGTTACTCCAACAAGGCATATCATATTTTTCCTAGATACTAGACTTCACCATGATCACAACAAGACCAAGATCATTTAATTTGGACACTCCTAGCTCCCTCTATGAATTTAGCAAGATTAAACTCTAAAACTGAAAAAAATCCCTTCTTCTTTAAAAACCGAAGCCTAATTGCTATGTGTACCCCAAGCTGCACCCGTGAGGTAGATCTACGCTAAAGCCACCCGGACCGTGCACCCGCCGAGCACCCACCGACGTCATAATCCACGTCGGGCCCCCCTTTGTCGTCGGCGACCCGAGCGCAGGGGAACGGCTTGGCGGCCGGGGCTCCGGCCGGCAAATGAGGTGCTCCGGCGCCAAGCTCACCACCGTCGACTCCCCGCGGCGAGGCGAACCCGTGGGCTAGCTAATCGAGGCCGTCGCGGCGGCTACGCATGTCGACGGCGATCGGCGGCGGGCATGGCGGCGGTGGGTGGCGTTGCATGTTCGCGGGGCTCGGCGACGTGCCGTCCAAATCCGGGTCACGGCGAGACGCGTACTAGCCGCGCGCCGCGTGGCGAAGCCGAGGCGCTACGCGAACCGAGGAGAAGGAAGACCGAGACGCGACCGCGGCGAGCGCAGCTCGACGGCCCGGCGCCATGCCGAGGGCGCGAGATGCGGCCCCGGCGAGCGAGCCCCGAGCGGTGGCGCGACCGCGGGATTCGGCGTCGGCAAGCCAAAGCGAGGCGGTGCGCGCACAAGAGCGGAGCGAGAGGATGAGGAGGAGCTCGCGGCGGCGGCGAAGAGTTCGCTGGAGTACCGCCACGACGGGAAGAGAAAAGCGCCCGATCCGGGCACCTACCTTGGAGCAGATGGCGAGCAAGAGGAAGGCGGAGGTAGAGCGCGTCACGGCGGAGAGAATGGCGCGCTTAAGTTCGGGATGGACGGGCGAGCGGCGGTTAGGCGAGGCGGAGCTTGGAGCTGCGCCAATGGCGACCCGAGCTCGGTTGCACGAGAAAGGGGAAAGGAGGTGGCGCTGCAGCGGTGGAGAGCGAGAGGAGGGCGCTTCGGGGCGAGAAGGCGAGGAGGAGTGAATAAGGGGAGACGGGTGCTCTGCTCGTACCGCCGCGGCGCGGACCGGCGACGCGCGACGTGGGCGCGGTGGCAAGCCGGGGTGCCGCGTGGCGGAGCGAGCGGGATGAAACGGCGCGTGGCGTGGGCTAAGCCGTTGACGCGGTGCGGCGACGTCGACCAGCACCACGGAGGCCACCGATGAACCGCGGCCACGCGGCCATCGTCGACTCCTGACAGTGGCAGGTCCCGGGAGGTAGGAGATGAAAGGAAGAAGACTATGACAGGGGGTCCCGCCCTGGGATTTTTCTTTATTTTAAAATAAGCATTGCATGAATTTTAAAGCATTGATAACTCCTAAACCAAAAACGAATCGGCAAAAACTTTCAACATGAAAGTTACTCCATTTGATGAGTAGATTATTTCATCTAAAAGAAGTTTTGTCTAATTCAGCCTAGATTTGGAGATACAAATTTGGGCTATATTTCACATATAAAAATAATACTTTTAAAATATGCGTGCTTATTTTTGGCCTTTTTGAACACCTAAAAAGCATTTTCATGAAATGGTCCCAACACAAAGTTTTCTCCAAATATTTTTTCTCAGTAAACTTTATTAAAGGACCAACTTGAGATAAACAACCTAGCTACCACTTCTAGTTTAACTTGACAATCATACTTAGGACCTAAGTCAATCAAGGTGCAACAAACATCAAGCAAATCATGTTGAGATGGTGATTTGATGCTAACGATATGATTATGCCCATGATTTGCAGAATTAATGCATGATAACATCGTGGATGTTACAGCCTAACCCCCTTAAAAGAAATCTCGTCCCAAGATTTGGTGAAAGTAGATTAGTTTTCGAAAACGGTACCTCACATAGCGGCACTTTCATATTTTACCAATGCCATTATGTTTGTCCAGCAACTTCTCCACACTTGTCTCGGCCAAGTGACCCAACTTCCAAATTGCAAGATCTCAATGCATAAAACCCAATGTTTCTCCGAGTATAACTTGCCGGTTCCGATGTCGTGTTCCCGAGACGTGGTACGGGTTCATCCAAGATAAGCGCTTTACTCTAGTCATGACATTGGAGACCCGACGAAGACATATTCCAGCAAAGGCATACCAACGCAGTGACCTCGTTGGAATACAAATTACCACCATCGATCCACTCTTTGCAAAATACCATTACTCTATGCAGATGGCGGATCCAAAACTTCATGGGGCGAAAATGCCTGATGAATAAGGTAATCTACTATCAGCCCGTCTCATGGGTTAATCAATACTCACTCCCTAGTGAATGTCTTCAAGCATAGCTTGGAACCAACATGCTTTCCCTTTCGCTGTAATGTTATCATTACTATGTCAATCTAAAGTATGAAGATGACATAGAATAGCATGCTAAGCATTCACCTAGAACCCGAGACTATATACCAAGGAGTAGGTCTTCATACAACATGACCAAACAACTACCCAACTGGAAAAGGTCGAGGGTTACTTGAGAGGGATTCGCTATTCGCATCATCAAATACATCAAAAGGTGCTTCAAAATCCATAAGGTTTACCACTAGGAAGCAAGAGCGTAGTTTGCCGCAAACGGAAACCCCGTGACTCTTTCTTCCGAGGTGGCGCATAGGACTTTGTCCACACCAATTAATATTAGCACAACCGAGTGTAGGAACACCGGTTGTTAGGGTGCCAATATGAATCATTTGGACCAAGACAGTTCAACTTTTACATGTAGAAGTCAAAGTTCTTAGGACAAGATAACCAAGTCTTATCATGTAGAAGTCAAAGTTCTTAGGTCAATGACTCCTTGACTCGCCGAAAACCAACTTGTTCCTTCCATTAAGCAGGTCCGACACGATGAGCGAATTCTATAATAAGCATTTATAGGTAGCAAGGCATGCATGCTACACATGTTCTCAAAGTTAGGGGTCCGCTAACCTTGGTATACCAAAAGTATTTCTTCCAACCAGACATATGCCAAGTATTACTCAAAAGGTACTAGTATCGAGCCAACCTTCATGTTCCATCAATGCTTGAATGATACGTAAGGTCCATATTTGATGGACCAAGGTTGTACCAAAGCACTCGTGCTTGACATAGTCAAGGCTCAACGGACTCGAGCGGCATCGGGACCGCTCGATCCTCATTCAGGGGTAAATCCACCGTACTACATACATCCAAAGTTGCGTAGAGACCACGGCTCATCAATGTGACACAGTAGCTCCTAGCAGATGGACAAGGATAGTTAAGCACCATAATATGGATGCCCAAGAATATAGCATTTGTTAGACTATCTTTCGAGACTAGTTCAATAAAGGCTTTCACCCGATGAACCTTCCCGTAGGTTCCCATAAAGCAAGAGTACCTTATAGACAGCTTAGTCCGTCTAACCCCATTAAAAGAATTCAAACTTCTCGATAAGGGGTATGATGGAGTTAAGATTCATCACCGATCGGCAAAATCTGGTATCCGATTTAACTCAAGCTGACTGCTCCAACTACTCTGACGCTTGTGTCGGCAAGAGTGATCCCACAAAGAATAAAGGAGTCGCTAGACGTAATCACGAGCTTAACCGGTGCTACTCGTATTTTGCCCTCAAAGCTCTCGCCTTGACGCGTGGTTGTTCATCTTATGAAAGATCGCCAAAAGCTATCATTTCATTTAGATAAACGACGTACCTACTACGGAACTTAGTAGTTATCCGATAGATAACTTCGGTTCAGTGGATTAGTGAAGCGGGCTTCGTATCATGGTCTATTCAATAGATAAATCTACTATGGTCGTTTTCAACATTCACGAGTCAATCAACCTATTTGGTTAGTCATCCTGTCTATGCTCGTGCTAGAGAACGACCTCTCATTATTTCACCGATAGGTTGCCTTTCAACATTAAAAGCTTCACCATGGTCGCAATTAATACCGACATGGGCACTATTCACGGCCGAGAAAAGGAACAACAAACACTAAGGAAGTAAAGACTTCACTTAGCTCGAGGTTCGTCCGTACTATCCAATACGAACGAGGTATCCCAACGCAGATACCGCCAATAGAGAGACACACTTTCTTCACGATATAGGATGATTCTCTGGGGAAACTCTCGAGTGAGTCCCCGTGTTGCTATCATTCGTGGTCTATCAAGGAATAGTTAGCTGTTTGATCTAATCGAGCACTCTTTCGTCATACTACAAGTGGGAGAACCTCATAGAGTTTTATGCCACCGTTGGCTAGACGTCTAAGGTTCATAAGGATTCTAGGTAGGTTTACGATAATGGCACATCGAGGTAATCTCTATAATGGATCAAGATCGGCAACCATGATACCCGCGTGCCGAGCAGCACTACATGTGTGTGCACCCACAGGAGCTCTCGGTTTCATCGCGGCACCATCGGTTATTAATCAAGACACCACTATAGAGCCTCACATTCGCAATGTAGTTTCACCATAGGATAGATTCCTGCACGAATAGACATTACGTGCAAGACAAAAGTGGGTAATTGAGTATAACTACGTGGTTATAGGATAGCATGAAAGGAGAACTGGATAGGTTCAACATGTCGCATACTTCGGATGTCTCATGTCTAACGTATCAACTTCCTTGGTATGAGGTTCATCGGGAAGAGTTAACATAGGCAGGATAAATCCCCTCATTGACGAAGTTAGTTAACAACATATGAACTAACCATGGCAATAATTTACCGACTATGCCATGTTTTCACCGCGCTACTCGATAATCATGCCTTGAAGGTCGGTACATTATGCACATATAATCGTAGGGCTATAAGCGTGGCACTTCCTATTGCCGACAATCGTGACTAACGGTCTTACCGAGTGGGTATGAGGTCATTAGACTCATAATAACACAACGGTGTTCTCGGGAATCGTTTCCTCAAAATATGCTAACAAGTTCCAAGTGAGCGGGGCTATTCATACGTAAGCTCTATCGTCCATAAATAACTTGCGAGGAATAATCCACCGTCGAAACGCACAATGGTAACCCCGCTAGCGGACACAATGTTAGCAAGCTTCGATGATACGCCGTGAGGGGCTATGGGTCACATCGGTAGGGTAGAACTAAAATGAATATCCCCGAGAAGGTTGTTACATCGTGGACATTGTTTTGACAAAACTGGAATAGTCGCTATGATCAAGAATTATCATACCAACCGCTTGCTAGAAATCCAACCATGTTCCGTCCGGTTATCAAGGTGGTTCTAGTTCATCGCGGCACAATAACAACTTTGATCTAGACAACGCTACTAATCGGTGGACGATAGGGTAACTTCATAGACCGGGTTTGAGAGGTATAATTAAACATTTTTGTGCAACCGAGCGATGCACAAGTGATGAGGTTAGGGACAATGAAGAAGTCTAAAACTCGCAAATGGCAAGGATGTCGTGCGTGTCAAACACAACACAAGTTGCGAGTGTTATCACTGCCGCTTGGGTAAAGTGATAGTTAACGACCGTACTTGCTTAATAGAATAGGCCTAGACACGTGACCGTAAGACATCTCGTATTTCCACGGTCATCTTCGACCAAGGAGGTATATATCGAATTCCCTAATCACTCTCCTCGAGACAACCAACACATTGAAATGTTCTTACTCTTATCTTGATTGGCAAGGATTTGAACTAACATTGGAACGATATTGGAAAAATTAAACCCAAAGACTAATGAACCAACATACTGCCGACTCGGCTACTTGGATAAGTATATTACATGATCCATGCTCGCCATGAAAGACAAGTTCGGTTGATACCTCACCAAAAGACCACTTACTTAGGATTACACGTCAGCATAAGTTTTTACAAAAGAAAACACTAATCCCATGAGGCTTAGCCTTGAGCCGATGCTACTCGCCGTGATTCACGCTCCGTACTGTATTCCGCATCAACATTGTTGACATTGGGCACACAACTTGAGCACCTTCAGATCAAAGAACTCCAGGAGGATTATGGGATGCCGATTGTAAATCCATTGAATTTCGCATTGAGAGCAAAGATTCTCGACGACGCATATGCACCCATTCTCTCAAGCGATACTCTTCGTTCAGTGCTTCATTCCGTTGTTGCGCGACCATGCCAAAGGCTTCCTGCCATTGACCAAGTATGGCAGATAGCTCCGTAACCTGACTCTCCGTGCCACAAAGGTCTCGTGCATGGCGCATTCTCCCGTTGCGCGCTTGATCCATGGAAAGCATCATTTCTTCCAAACATCTTGGTCACTCGCTCTATGTCCTCTCAGAAGATCCTTTGTTGGCATTTCTTAGCGCAATCACCAAAAAATGACATAAAGCCTATCCCCGCAACGGCGCTCGGTATGCTTGTTGTTTTTAGCATCGTTACTAGAATTAGCAACGTTGCCAAGAAATACCTCAATGATAGCTCTTGTTTGTTTACGTAATAAGTAATCCGCAAGCGCACGGAATTATCGTTGCAGCACTTCACCCGGAGTATTCGGGTATCGTTCATTTATAATTTCCCGTAGGAAGGCATGATGTAAGAGTCTATAGTAGGAACATGGATATATGATAG
>JAENPR010002056.1:0-80754 GCA_018135685.1 Themeda triandra | reverse complement strand
TGGAGCCATGGTTAAGGGCCATTCAGGTTCTTAGGTGGCAACAAACGCTGTGGTGGAGAGGCTAGAGGTGTCAAAATGCCTTAACCATGGTGCATGGGCATGCTTGACTTGGTGCGAGGAGCCAGGATGCGTTAGGCCCGTCCGTGCGGGTAAGTCATGTGTGCAAATATGGCGGTTCAAGAGCCGTGGAGCCAAGGTTAAGGGCCGTTCGGGCTCTCGGCGGCAAATGCTATGGTAGAGAGGCCGGAGGTGTCAAAATGCCTTAACCATGGCGTACGGGCATGCTTGACTCGGTCGAGGAGCCATAGGATGCGTTGGAACCGGCCGTGCGGCGGCATGGTCGTGTGTGCAAATATGGCGGTTTTGCGGCCGTGGAGCATGGTTAAGGGCCCTTTAGGCTCTCGGGTGATGAAAAACTCTATGGTGGAGAGGTGAGAGGCATCAAAATGGCTTAACCATGGCGTACGGGCGTGCTTGACCCGGTGCGAGAGCCATAGGATGCACGGGATCCGGCTTGCGCCGGCACGGTCGTGTGTGCAATTATGGATGTTACCGGTCGTGGAGCTATGGTTAAGGGCCATTCGGGCTCTCGGGTGATGACAAACATTGTGGTGGTGAGGCCAGAGGTGTCAAAATGCCTTAACCATGGCATACGGTCGTGCTTGACCTGGTGTCGAGAGCTATAGGACATGCGGGAGCACGTGTGCGGTATCATAGTCGTGTGTGCAAATATGGCGGTTCTAGAGCTATGGAGCCATGGTTAAGGGCCATTCGGGTTCTCGGGCGGCAACAAATGCTGTGGTGGAGAGGCCAAGGTGTTAAAATGCCTTAACCATGGTGCATGGGCATGCTTGACTTGGTGCGAGGAGCCGTAGGATGCGTTAGGAACCGGCCGTGCGGCGGCATGGTCGTGTGTGCAAATATGGCGGTTACGGAGCCGTGGAGCCAAGGTTAAGGGCCGTTCAGGCTCTCGAGCGATGACAAATGCTATGGTAGAGAGGCCAGAGGTGTCAAAATGCCTTAACCATGGCGTACGGGCTTGCTTGACTCGGTCTTGGGAGCCATAGGATGCGTTGGAACCGACCATGCGGCGGCATGGTCGTGTGTGCAAATGTGGCGGTTTGCGGCCGTGGAGCCATGGTTAAGGGCCCTTCGGGCTCTCGGGTGATGGAAAACTCTATGGTGGAGAGGTGAGAGGCATCAAAATGGCTTAACCATGGCGTACGGGCGTGCTTGACCCGGTGCCGAGCCGTAGGATGCACGGGGATCCGGCCGTGCGCCGGCACGGTCGTGTGTGCAATTATGGATGTTCAGGTCGTGGAGCTATAGTTAAGGGCGTTCGGGCTCTCGGGTGATGACAAATATTGTGGTGGTGAGGCCGGGGTGTCAAAATGCCTTAACCATGGCATACGGTCGTGCTTGACCTAGTGTCGAGAGCTATAGGACACGTAGGAACCGGCGTGCGGTAGCATAGTCGTGTGTGCAAATATGGCGGTTCTAGAGCGGTGGAGCCATGGTTAAGGGCCATTCGGGTTCTCGGGCGGCAACAAATGCTGTGGTGGAGAGGCCAAAGGTGTTAACGCCTTAACCATGGTGCATGGGCATGCTTGACTTGGTGCGAGGAGCCGTAGGATGCGCATAGGAACCGGCCGTGCGCGCGGCAAAGTCGTGTGTGCAAATATGGCAGTTCTGGAGCCGTGGAGCCGAGGTTAAGTGCCGTTCGGGCTCTCGAGTGATGACAAACGCTATGGTAGAGAGGCCAGAGGTGTCAAAATGCCTTAACCATGGCGTACGGGCTTGCTTGACTCGGTGCTTGGGAGCCATAAATGCGTTGGAACCGGCCATGCGGCGGCATGGTCGTGTGTGCAAATATGGCGGTTTTTGGAGCCGTGGAGCCATGGTTAAGGGCCCTTCGGGCTCTTGGGTGATGGAAAACTCTATGGTGGAGAGGTGAGAGGCATCAAAATGGCTTAACCATGGTGTACAGGTGTGCTTGACCCGGTGCCAAGAGCCATAGGATGCACGGGATCCGGCGTGCGGCCGGCACGGTCGTGTGTGCAATTATGGATGTTACAGAGTCATGGAGCTATAGTTAAGGGCCGTTCGGGCTCTCGGGTGATGACAAACATTGTGGTGGTGAGGCCGGAAGTGTCAAAATGCCTTAACCATGGCATACGGTCATGCTTGACCTAGTGTCGAGGCTGTAGGACACGCACGAAACGGGCGTGCGGTAGCATAGTCGTGTGTGCAAATATGGCGGTTCTAGAGGCGGTGGAGCCATGGTTAAGGGCCATTCGGTTCTCAGGTGGCAACAAATGCGCTGTGGTGGAGAGGCTAGAGGTGTCAAAATGCCTTAACCATGGTGCATGGGCGTGCTTGACTTGGTGCGAGGAGCCATAGGATGCGTTAGGAACCGGCGTGCGGCAGCATGGTCGTGTGTGCAAATATGGCGGTTACGGAGCCGTGGAGCCGAGGTTAAGGGCCGTTCAGGCTCTTGAGTGATGGCAAACGCTATGGTAGAGAGGCCAGAGGTGTCAAAATGCCTTAACCATGGCGTACGGGCATGCTTGACTCGGTGCCGGGAGCCATAGGATGCGCTGGAACCGACCGTGCGGCAGCACAGTCGTGTGTGCAAATATGGCAGTTTTGGAGTCGTGGAGCCGTGGTTAAGGGCCGTTCGGGCTCTCGGGTGATGAAAAACTCTATGGTGGTGAGGTGAGAGGCATCAAAATGGCTTAACCATGGTGTACGGGCGTGCTTGACCGGTGCGAGGCCATAGGATGCACGGGGATCCGGCCGTGCGGCGGCACGAGTCGTGTGTGCAATTATGGATGCAGGTCGTGGAGCTATAGTTAAGGGCCGTTCGGGCTCTCGGGTGATGACAAACATTGTGGTGGTGAGGCCGGAGGCATCAAAACGCCTTAACCATGGCATACGGTCATGCTTGACCTAGTGTCAGAGAGCTATAGGACATGCGAGGCCCCGGGCGTGCGGTAGCATAGTCGTGTGTGCAAATATGGCGGTTCTAGAGCTGTGGAGCCATGGTTAAGGCCATTCGGGTTCTCGGGCGGTAATAAATGCGCTGTGGTGGAGAGGCCAAAGGTGTTAAAACGCCTTAACCATGGTGCATGGGCGTGCTTGACTTGGTGCGAAGGAGCCATAGGATGCGTGGAACCGGCCGTGCGGCGGCAAAGTCGTGTGCAAATATGGCGGTTACGGAGCCGTGGAGCCGAGGTTAAGGCCGTTCGGGATCTCGGCGACGACAAACGCTATGGTAGAGAGGCCAGAGGTGTCAAAATGCCTTAACCATGGCGTACGGGCTTGCTTGACTCGGTGCGGGAGCCATAGGATGCGTTGGAACCGACCATGCGGCGGCATGGTCGTGTGTGCAAATGTGGCGTTTTGCGAGCCGTGGAGCCATGGTTAAGGGCCCTTCGGGCTCTCGGGTGATGGAAAACTCTATGGTGGAGAGGTGAGAGGCATCAAAATGGCTTAACCATGGCGTACGGGGCGTGCTTGACCCGTTGCCGAGAGCCGTAGGATGCACGGGATCCGGCCCAGGTGCGCCGGCACGGTCGTGTGTGCAATTATGGATGTTACTGAGTCGTGGAGCTATAGTTAAGGGCCGTTCGGGCTCTCGGGTGATGACAAATATTGTGGTGGTGAGGGCGAGGCGTCAAAATGCCTTAACCATGGCATACGGTCGTGCTTGACCTAGTGTCGAGAGGCTATAGGACATGCGAGGAACCGGTTTGTGCGGTAGCATAGTTGTGTGTGCAAATATGGCGGTTCTAGAGTCTTGGAGCCATGGTTAAGGGCCATTCGGGTTCTCGGGCGGCAACAAATGCTGTGGTGGAGAGGCCAAAGGTGTTAAAATGCCTTAACCATGGTGCATGGGCATGCTTGACTTGGTGCGAGGAGCCGTAGGATGCGCATAGGAACCGGCCGTGCGCGGCAAAGTCGTGTGTGCAAATATGGCGGTTACGGAGCCGTGGAGCCGAGGTTAAGGGCCGTTCGGGCTCTCGGCGATGACAAACGCTATGGTAGAGAGGCCGGAGGTGTCAAAATGCCTTAACCATGGCGTACGGGCTTGCTTGACTCGGTCTTGGGAGCCATAGGATGCGTTGGAACCGACCATGCGGCGGCATGGTCGTGTGTGCAAATGTGGCGGTTTTGGAGCCGTGGAGCCATGGTTAAGGGCCCTTCGGGCTCTCGGGTGATGGAAAACTCTATGGTGGAGAGGTGAGAGGCATCAAAATGGCTTAACCATGGCGTACGGGTGTGCTTGACCCGGTGCCGAGAGCCATAGGATGCACGGGATCCGGCCGTGCGGCGGCACGTCGTGTGTGCAATTATGGATGTTACGGAGTCGTGGAGCTATAGTTAAGGGCCGTTCGGGCTCTCGGGTGATGACAAACATTGTGGTGGTGAGGCCGGGGCATCAAAATGCCTTAACCATGGCATACGGTCGTGCTTGACCTAGTGTCGAGAGGCATGGGGACACGTAGGAGGCCGGCTGTGCGGTAGCATAGTCGTGTGTGCAAATATGGCGGTTCTAGAGCGGTGGAGCCATGGTTAAGGGCCATTCGGGTTCTTGGGCGGCAACAAATGCGTGGTCGGAGAGGCCGGCGGTGTCAAAATGCCTTAACCATAGTGCATGGGCGTGCTTGACTTGGTGCGAGGAGCCCGTAGGATGCGATGCATAGGAACCGGCCGTGCGGCGGCAAAGTCTTGTGTGCAAATATGGCGTTACGGAGCCGTGGAGCCAAGGTTAAGTGCCGTTCGGGCTCTCGAGTGACGCAAACGCTATGGTAGAGGGCCGAGGTGTCAAAATGCCTTAACCATGGCGTACGGGCATGCTTGACTCGGTGCCAAGAGCCATAAATGCGTTGGAACCGGCCGTGCGGCGGCATGGTCGTGTGTGCAAATATGGCGGTTTTGGAGCCGTGGAGGCATGGTTAAGGGCCCTTCGGGCTCTCGGGTGATGGAAAACTCTATGGTGGAGAGGTGAGAGGCATCAAAATGGCTTAACCATGGTGTACGGGCGTGCTTGACCCGGTGCGAGAGCCATAGGATGCACGGGGATCCGGCCGTGCGGCGGCACGTCGTGTGTGCAATTATGGATGTTAGGTCGTGGAGCTATAGTTAAGGGCCGTTCGGGCTCTCGGGTGATGACAAACATTGTGGTGGTGAGGCGGAGGCATCAAAATGCCTTAACCATGGCATACGGTCATGCTTGACCTAGTGTCGAGAGCTGTAGGACATGCGAGGCCGGCGTGCGGTAGCATATTCGTGTGTGCAAATATGGCGGTTCTAGAGGCGTGGAGCCATGGTTAAGGGCCATTCGGGTTCTTAGGCGGCAACAAAAACGCTTTGTGGAGAGGCTAGAGGTGTCAAAATGCCTTAACCATGGTGCATGGGCATGCTTGACTCGGTGCGGGAGCCATAGGATGCGTTGGAACCGGCCGTGCGGCGGCATGGTCGTGTGTGCAAATATGGCGGTTACGGAGCCGTGGAGCCAAGGTTAAGGGCCGTTCGGGCTCTCGGCGATGGCAAATGCTATGGTAGAGAGGCCGGAGGTGTCAAAATGCCTTAACCATGGCGTACGGGCATGCTTGACTCGGTCTTGGGAGCCATAGGATGCGTTAGAACCGACCATGCGGCGGCATGGTCGTGTGTGCAAATATGGCGGTTTTGCGGCCATGGAGCCATGATTAAGGGCCCTTCGGGCTCTCGGGTGATGAAAAACTCTATGGTGGAGAGGTGAGAGGCATCAAAATGGCTTAACCATGGCGTACGGGCGTGCTTGACCCGGTGCCGAGAGCCGTAGGATGCACGGGATCCGGCCGTGCGCCGGCACGGTCGTGTGTGCAATTATGGATGTTACGGGTCGTGGAGCTATAGTTAAGGGCCGTTCGGGCTCTCGGGTGATGACAAATATTGTGGTGGTGAGGCCGGAGGTGTCAAAATGCCTTAACCATGGCATACGGTCGTGCTTGACCTAGTGTCGAAGGCTATAGGACATGCGGAAGCGGGCATGCGGTAGCATAGTCGTGTGTGCAAATATGGCGGTTCTAGAGCGTGGAGCCATGGTTAAGGGCCATTCGGGTTCTCGGGCGGCAACAAATGCTGTGGTGGAGAGGCCAAAGGTGTTAAAATGCCTTAACCATGGTGCATGGGCGTGCTTGACTTGGTGCGAGGAGCCGTAGGACACATAGGAACCGGCCGTGCGGCGGCAAAGTCGTGTGTGCAAATATGGCGGTTACGGAGCCGTGGAGCCGAGGTTAAGGGCCGTTCGGGCTCTCGAGCAATGACAAACGCTATGGTAGAGAGGCCGGAGGTGTCAAAATGCCTTAACCATGGCGTACGGGCTTGCTTGACTCGGTCTTGGAGCCATAGGGCCAGCGTTGGAACCGACCATGCGGCGGCATGGTCGTGTGTGCAAATATGGCGGTTTACTACCGTGGAGCCATGGTTAAGGGCCCTTCGGGCTCTTGGGTGATGGAAAACTCTATGGTGGAGAGGTGAGAGGCATCAAAATGGCTTAACCATGGCGTACGGGTGTGCTTGAACCGGTGCCGAGAGCCGTAGGATGCACGGGGATCCGGCCGTATGCGGCGGCACGGTCGTGTGTGCAATTATGGATGTTCTGGTCGTGGAGCTATAGTTAAGGGCCGTTCGGGCTCTCGGGTGATGACAAATATTGTGGTGGTGAGGGCGGAAGGCGTCAAAATGCCTTAACCATGGCATACGGTCGTGCTTGACCTAGTGTCGAGAGCTATAGGACATGCGACGAACCGGGCGTGCGGTAGCATAGTTGTGTGTGCAAATATGGCGGTTCTAGAGTTGTGGAGCCATGGTTAAGGGCCATTCGGGTTCTCGGGCGGTAATAAACGCTGTGGTGGAGAGGCCAAAGGTGTTAAAATGCCTTAACCATGGTGCATGGGCATGCTTGACTTGGTGCGAGGAGCCGTAGGATGCGCAGGAACCGGCCGTGCGGCAGCAAAGTCGTGTGTGCAAATATGGCAGTTCTGGAGCCGTGGAGCCGAGGTTAAGGGCCGTTCAGGCTCTCGGCGATGGCAAACGCTATGGTAGAGAGGCCGGAGGTGTCAAAATGCCTTAACCATGGCGTACGGGCATGCTTGACTCGGGGGAGCCATAGGGATGCGTTGGAACCGACCGTGCGGCGGCATGGTCGTGTGTGCAAATATGGCGGTTTTGCGGCCGTGGAGCCATGGTTAAGGGCCCTTCGGGCTCTCGGGTGATGGAAAACTCTATGGTGGAGAGGTGAGAGGCATCAAAATGGCTTAACCATGGCGTACGGGTGTGCTTGACCCGGTGCCGAGGCGTAGGATGCACGGGATCCGGCCGTGCGCCGGCACGTCGTGTGTGCAATTATGGATGTTACGGTCGTGGAGCTATAGTTAAGGGCCGTTCGGGCTCTCGGGTGATGACAAACATTGTGGTGGTGGGGCCGGAGGCATCAAAACGCCTTAACCATGGCATACGGTCGTGCTTGACCTAGTGTCGAGAAATTTGTAGGACACGTAGGAACCGGTTTGTGCGGTAGCATAGTCGTGTGTGCAAATATGGCGGTTCTAGAGCGGTGGAGCCATGGTTAAGGGCCATTCGGGTTCTTGGGCGGCAACAAATGCTGTGGTGGAGAGGCCAAAGGTGTCAAAATGCCTTAACCATAGTGCATGGGCGTGCTTGACTTGGTGCGGAGCCGTAGGATGCGTAGGAACCGGCCGTGCGGCGGCAAAGTCGTGTGTGCAAATATGGCGGTTACGGAGCCGTGGAGCCAAGGTTAAGGGCCGTTCGGGCTCTTGAGTGCGGCAAACGCTATGGTAGAGAGGCCGGAGAGGTGTCAAAATGCCTTAACCATGGCGTACGGGCATGCTTGACTCGAGCGGGGAGCCATAAAATGCGTTGGAACCGACCGTGCGGCGGCATGGTCGTGTGTGCAAATATGGCGGTTTTGGAGCCGTGGAGGCATGGTTAAGGGCCCTTCGGGCTCTCGGGTGATGGAAAACTCTATGGTGGAGAGGTGAGAGGCATCAAAATGGCTTAACCATGGCGTACGGGCGTGCTTGACCCGGTGCCGAGAGCCATAGGATGCACGGGGATCCGGCCGTGCGGCGGCACGGTCGTGTGTGCAATTATGGATGTTACGGAGTCGTGGAGCTATAGTTAAGGGCCGTTCGGGCTCTCGGGTGATGACAAACATTGTGGTGGTGAGGCCGGAGGCATCAAAATGCCTTAACCATGGCATACGGTCATGCTTGACCTAGTGTCGAAGAGCTATAGGACATGCGAACCGGCTGTGCGGTAGCATATTCGTGTGTGCAAATATGGCGGTTCTAGAGCGGTGGAGCCATGGTTAAGGGCCATTCGGGTTCTTGGGCGGCAACAAATGCTGTGGTGGAGAGGCCAAAGGTGTCAAAATGCCTTAACCATGGTGCATGGGCGTGCTTGACTTGGTGCGAGGAGCCATAGGATGCGTTAGGAACCGGCCGTGCGGCGGCATGGTCGTGTGTGCAAATATGGCGGTTACGGAGCCGTGGAGCCAAGGTTAAGGGCCGTTCGGGCTCTTTAGCGATGGCAAATGCTATGGTAGAGAGGCCGGAGGTGTCAAAATGCCTTAACCATGGCGTACGGGCATGCTTGACTCGGTGCGGGAGCCATAGGATGCGTTAGAACCGACCATGCGGCGGCATGGTCGTGTGTGCAAATGTGGCGGTTTTGCGAGCCGTGGAGCCATGGTTAAGGGCCCTTCGGGCTCTCGGGTGATGGAAAACTCTATGGTGGAGAGGTGAGAGGCATCAAAATGGCTTAACCATGGCGTACGGGCGTGCTTGACCCGGTGCCAGAGCCGTAGGATGCACGGGATCCGGCCGTGCGGCGGCACGTCGTGTGTGCAATTATGGATGTTGGGAGGTCGTGGAGCTATAGTTAAGGGCCGTTCGGGCTCTCGGGTGATGACAAACATTGTGGTGGTGAGGCCAGAGGTGTCAAAATGCCTTAACCATGGCATACGGTCGTGCTTGACCTAGTGTCGAGAGCTATAGGACACGTAGGAACCGGCTGTGCGGTAGCATAGTCGTGTGTGCAAATATGGCAGTTCTAGAGCTGTGGAGCCATGGTTAAGGGCCATTCGGGTTCTCGGGCGGCAACAAATGCTGTGGTGGAGAGGCCAGAGGTGTTAAAATGCCTTAACCATGGTGCATGGGCGTGCTTGACTTGGTGCGAGGAGCCGTAGGATGCACGTTGGAACCGGCCGTGCGCGGCATGGTCGTGTGTGCAAATATGGCGGTTACGGAGCCGTGGAGCCAAGGTTAAGGGCCGTTCGGGCTCTCGAGCGATGGCAAATGCTATGGTAGAGAGGCCGGAGGTGTCAAATGCCTTAACCATGGCGTACGGGCATGCTTGACTCGGTCTTGGGAGCCATAGGATGCGTTGGAACCGGCCATGCGGCGGCATGGTCGTGTGTGCAAATATGGCGGTTTTGCTACCGTGGAGCCATGGTTAAGGGCCCTTCGGGCTCTTGGGTGATGGAAAACTCTATGGTGGAGAGGTGAGAGGCATCAAAATGGCTTAACCATGGCGTACGGGCGTGCTTGACCCGGTGCCGAGAGCCATAGGATGCACGGGATCCGGCCGTGCGGCGGCACGGTCGTGTGTGCAATTATGGATGTTACGGAGTCGTGGAGCTATAGTTAAGGGCCGTTCGGGCTCTCGGGTGATGACAAATATTGTGGTGGTGAGGCCGGAGGCATCAAAATGCCTTAACCATGGCATACGGTCGTGCTTGACCTAGTGTCGAGAGCTATAGGACATGCGGGACCTAGAGGTGTTGTGCGGTAGCATAGTCGTGTGTGCAAATATGGCGGTTCTAGAGTTTGTGGAGCCATGGTTAAGGGCCATTCGGGTTCTCGGGCGGTAATAAACGTTGTGGTGGAGAGGCCAAAGGTGTTAAAATGCCTTAACCATGGTGCATGGGCATGCTTGACTTGGTGCGAGCCATAGGACGCATAGGAACCGGCCGTGCGGCGGCATGTCGTGTGTGCAAATATGGCGGTTCTTGAGCCGTGGAGCCGAGGTTAAGGGCCGTTCGGGCTCTCGGCGACGACAAATGCTATGGTAGAGAGGCCGGAGGTGTCAAAATGCCTTAACCATGGCGTACGGGCATGCTTGACTCGGTCTTGGGAGCCATAGGATGCGTTGGAACCGACCATGCGGCGGCATGGTCGTGTGTGCAAATGTGCGGTTTTTGCTTGCCGTGGAGCCATGGTTAAGGGCCCTTCGGGCTCTCGGGTGATGGAAAACTCTATGGTGGAGAGGTGAGAGGCATCAAAATGGCTTAACCATGGCGTACGGGTGTGCTTGAACCGGTGCGAGAGGCGTAGGATGCACGGGATCCGGCCGTGCGCCAGCACGGTCGTGTGTGCAATTATGGATGTTACGGGTCGTGGAGCTATAGTTAAGGGCCGTTCGGGCTCTCGGGTGATGACAAACATTGTGGTGGTGGGGCCGAGAGGTGTCAAAATGCCTTAACCATGGCATACGGTCGTGCTTGACCTAGTGTCGAGAGCTATAGGACATGCGTAGGAACCGGCGTGCGGTAGCATAGTCGTGTGTGCAAATATGGCGGTTCTAGAGCGGTGGAGCCATGGTTAAGGGCCATTCGGGTTCTCGGGCGGCAACAAATGCTGTGGTGGAGAGGCCAAAGGTGTTAAAATGCCTTAACCATGGTGCATGGGCGTGCTTGACTTGGTGCGAGGAGCCGTAGGATGCGCGATAGGAACGGCCGTGCGCGGCAAAAGTCGTGTGTGCAAATATGGCGGTTACGGAGCCGTGGAGCCAAGGTTAAGTGCCGTTCGGGCTCTCGAGTGATGACAAACGCTATGGTAGAGAGGCCGGAGGTGTCAAAATGCCTTAACCATGGCGTACGGGCATGCTTGACTCGGTGCGGGAGCCATAAAATGCGTTGGAACCGACCATGCGGCGGCATGGTCGTGTGTGCAAATATGGCGGTTTTGGAGCCGTGGAGGCATGGTTAAGGGCCCTTCGGGCTCTCGGGTGATGGAAAACTCTATGGTGGAGAGGTGAGAGGCATCAAAATGGCTTAACCATGGCGTACGGGTGTGCTTGACCCGGTGCCGAGAGCCATAGGATGCACGGGGATCCGGCCGTGCGGCGGCACGGTCGTGTGTGCAATTATGGATGTTACGGAGTCGTGGAGCTATAGTTAAGGGCCGTTCGGGCTCTCGGGTGATGACAAACATTGTGGTGGTGAGGCCGGAGGCATCAAAATGCCTTAACCATGGCATACGGTCATGCTTGACCTAGTGTCGAGAGGCTGTAGGACACGTAGGAACCGGGCGTGCGGTAGCATAGTCGTGTGTGCAAATATGGCGGTTCTAGAGCGGTGGAGCCATGGTTAAGGGCCATTCGGGTTCTTAGGCGGCAACAAATGCTGTGGTCGAGAGGCTAGAGGTGTCAAAATGCCTTAACCATAGTGCATGGGCATGCTTGACTTGGTGCGGGAGCCATAGGATGCGTTGGGCCGGCCGTGCGCGGCATGTCGTGTGTGCAAATATGGCGGTTCTGGAGCCGTGGAGCCAAGGTTAAGTGCCGTTCGGGCTCTCAGTGCGATGGCAAACGCTATGGTAGAGAGGCCGGAGGTGTCAAAATGCCTTAACCATGGCGTACGGGCATGCTTGACTCGATCGGGAGCCATAGGATGCGTTGGAACCGACCGTGCGGCGGCATGGTCGTGTGTGCAAATATGGCGGTTTTGGGCCGTGGAGGCATGGTTAAGGGCCCTTCGGGCTCTCGGGTGATGGAAAACTCTATGGTGGAGAGGTGAGAGGCATCAAAATGGCTTAACCATGGCGTACGGGCGTGCTTGACCCGGTGCTTGAGAGCCATAGGATGCACGGGATCCGGCCGTGCGGCGGCACGGTCGTGTGTGCAATTATGGATGTTACGGAGTCGTGGAGCTATAGTTAAGGGCCGTTCGGGCTCTCGGGTGATGACAAACATTGTGGTGGTGAGGCCGGAGGCATCAAAACGCCTTAACCATGGCATACGGTCATGCTTGACCTAGTGTCGAGCTATAGGACATGCACGAACCGGGTGTGCGGTAGCATAGTCGTGTGTGCAAATATGGCGGTTCTAGAGGCTGTGGAGCCATGGTTAAGGGCCATTCGGGTTCTCGGGCGGCAACAAACGCTGTGGTGGAGAGGCCAAAGGTGTTAAAATGCCTTAACCATGGTGCATGGGCGTGCTTGACTTGGTGCGAGGAGCCATAGGATGCGTTGGAACCGGCCGTGCGGCGGCATGTCGTGTGTGCAAATATGGCGGTTACGGAGCCGTGGAGCCGAGGTTAAGGGCCGTTCGGGCTCTCGAGCGATGACAAACGCTATGGTAGAGAGGCCGGAGGTGTCAAAATGCCTTAACCATGGCGTACGGGCATGCTTGACTCGGTGCCAGAGCCATAGGATGCGTTGGAACCGACCATGCGGCGGCATGGTCGTGTGTGCAAATATGGCGGTTTTGGACCGTGGAGCCATGGTTAAGGGCCCTTCGGGCTCTCGGGTGATGAAAAACTCTATGGTGGAGAGGTGAGAGGCATCAAAATGGCTTAACCATGGCGTACGGGTGTGCTTGACCCGTGCCGAGCCGTAGGATGCACGGGATCCGGCCGTGCGCCGGCACGGTCGTGTGTGCAATTATGGATGTTACGGAGTCGTGGAGCTATAGTTAAGGGCCGTTCGGGCTCTCGGGTGATGACAAATATTGTGGTGGTGAGGCCGGAGGTGTCAAAATGCCTTAACCATGGCATACGGTCGTGCTTGACCTAGTGTCGAGAGCTATAGGACATGCGGGAACCGGGCGTGCGGTAGCATAGTCGTGTGTGCAAATATGGCGGTTCTAGAGCGTGGAGCCATGGTTAAGGGCCATTCGGGTTCTCGGGCGGTAATAAACGCTGTGGTGGAGAGGCCAAAGGTGTTAAAATGCCTTAACCATGGTGCATGGGCGTGCTTGACTTGGTGCGAGGCCGTAGGACGCATAGGAACCGGCCGTGCGGCGGCAAAGTCGTGTGTGCAAATATGGCGGTTACGGAGCCGTGGAGCCGAGGTTAAGGGCCGTTCGGGCTCTCGGCGACGACAAACGCTATGGTAGAGAGGCGGAGGGTGTCAAAATGCCTTAACCATGGCGTACGGGCTTGCTTGACTCGGTCTTGGGAGCCATAGGGCCCGCGTTGGAACCGACCATGCGGCGGCATGGTCGTGTGTGCAAATGTGGCGGTTTTGGCGCCGTGGAGCCATGGTTAAGGGCCCTTCGGGCTCTCGGGTGATGGAAAACTCTATGGTGGAGAGGTGAGAGGCATCAAAATGGCTTAACCATGGCGTACGGGTGTGCTTGAACCGGTGCCGAGAGCCGTAGGATGCACGGGATCCGGCCGTGCGCCGGCACGGTCGTGTGTGCAATTATGGATGTTACGGAGTCGTGGAGCTATAGTTAAGGGCCGTTCGGGCTCTCGGGTGATGACAAACATTGTGGTGGTGGGGCCGGAGGTGTCAAAATGCCTTAACCATGGCATACGGTCGTGCTTGACCTAGTGTCGAGAGCATAGGACACGTAGGAACCGGGCTGTGCGGTAGCATAGTCGTGTGTGCAAATATGGCGGTTCTAGAGCGGTGGAGCCATGGTTAAGGGCCATTCGGGTTCTTGGGCGGCAACAAATGCGTGGTCGAGAGGCCGGAGGTGTCAAAATGCCTTAACCATAGTGCATGGGCGTGCTTGACTTGGTGCGAGGAGCCGTAGGATGCGCGGAACCGGCCGTGCGGCGGCAAAGTCGTGTGTGCAAATATGGCGGTTACGGAGCCGTGGAGCCGAGGTTAAGTGCCGTTCGGGCTCTTGAGTGATGGCAAACGCTATGGTAGAGAGGCCGGAGGTGTCAAAATGCCTTAACCATGGCGTACGGGCATGCTTGACTCGGAAGCGGGGAGCCATAAAATGCGTTGGAACCGGCCGTGCGGCGGCATGGTCGAGTGTGCAAATATGGCGGTTTTGGAGCCGTGGAGGCATGGTTAAGGGCCCTTCGGGCTCTCGGGTGATGGAAAACTCTATGGTGGAGAGGTGAGAGGCATCAAAATGGCTTAACCATGGTGTACGGGCGTGCTTGACCCGGTGCCGAGAGCCATAGGATGCACGGGATCCGACCGTGCGGCGGCACGGTCGTGTGTGCAATTATGGATGTTAGGAGTCATGGAGCTATAGTTAAGGGCCGTTCGGGCTCTCGGGTGATGACAAACATTGTGGTGGTGAGGCCCGAGGCATCAAAATGCCTTAACCATGGCATACGGTCATGCTTGACCTAGTGTCGAAGAGCTATAGGACACGCACGAACCGGGCTGTGCGGTAGCATATTCGTGTGTGCAAATATGGCGGTTCTAGAGCTGTGGAGCCATGGTTAAGGGCCATTCGGGTTCTCGGGCGGCAACAAACGCTGTGTGGAGAGGCTAGAGGTGTCAAAATGCCTTAACCATGGCGTACGGGCATGCTTGACTCGGTGCCGGGAGCCATAGGATGCGTTGGAATTGGCCGTGCGGCGGCATGGTCGTGTGTGCAAATATGGCGGTTCTGGAGCCGTGGAGCCAAGGTTAAGGGCCGTTCGGGCTCTCGGCGATGGCAAACGCTATGGTAGAGAGGCCGGAGGTGTCAAAATGCCTTAACCATGGCGTACGGGCATGCTTGACTCGGTGCCGAGAGCCATAGGATGCGTTGGAACCGACCGTGCGGCGGCATGGTCGTGTGTGCAAATATGGCGGTTTTGCGGCCGTGGAGCTATGGTTAAGGGCCCTTCGGGCTCTCGGGTGATGAAAAACTCTATGGTGGAGAGGTGAGAGGCATCAAAATGGCTTAACCATGGCGTACGGGCGTGCTTGACCCGGTGCCGAGAGAGCCGTAGGATGCACGGGATCCGGCGCGTGCGGCGGCACGGTCGTGTGTGCAATTATGGATGTTAGGTCGTGGAGCTATAGTTAAGGGCCGTTCGGGCTCTCGGGTGATGACAAATATTGTGGTGGTGAGGCCGGAGGCGTCAAAATGCCTTAACCATGGCATACGGTCGTGCTTGACCTAGTGTCGAGAGCTATAGGACATGCGGGAGGCTGGGCGTGCGGTAGCATAGTCGTGTGTGCAAATATGGCGGTTCTAGAGCGGTGGAGCCATGGTTAAGGGCCATTCGGGTTCTCGGGCGGTAATAAACGCTGTGGTGGAGAGGCCAAAGGTGTTAAAACGCCTTAACCATGGTGCATGGGCGTGCTTGACTTGGTGCGAGGAGCCGTAGGATGCATAGGAACCGGCCGTGCGGCGGCAAAGTCGTGTGTGCAAATATGGCGGTTACGGAGCCGTGGAGCCGAGGTTAAGGGCCGTTCGGGCTCTCGAGTGATGACAAACGCTATGGTAGAGAGGCCGGAGGTGTCAAAATGCCTTAACCATGGCGTACGGGCTTGCTTGACTCGGTCCGGGGGAGCCATAAAATGCGTTGGAACCGACCATGCGGCGGCATGGTCGTGTGTGCAAATGTGGCGGTTTTGGAGCCGTGGAGGCATGGTTAAGGGCCCTTCGGGCTCTCGGGTGATGGAAAACTCTATGGTGGAGAGGTGAGAGGCATCAAAATGGCTTAACCATGGCGTACGGGTGTGCTTGAACCCGGTGCCGAGAGCCATAGGATGCACGGGATCCGGCCGTGCGCCGGCACGGTCGTGTGTGCAATTATGGATGTTACGGGTCGTGGAGCTATAGTTAAGGGCCGTTCGGGCTCTCGGGTGATGACAAACATTGTGGTGGTGGGGCCGGAGGTGTCAAAATGCCTTAACCATGGCATACGGTCGTGCTTGACCTAGTGTCGAGAGAAACTGTAGGACACGTAGGAACCGGTTGTGCGGTAGCATATTCGTGTGTGCAAATATGGCGGTTCTAGAGCGGTGGAGCCATGGTTAAGGGCCATTCGGGTTCTTGGGCGGCAACAAATGCTGTGGTCGAGAGGCTAGAGGTGTCAAAATGCCTTAACCATAGTGCATGGGCGTGCTTGACTTGGTGCGGGAGCCATAGGATGCGTTGGAACCGGCCGTGCGGCGGCAAAGTCGTGTGTGCAAATATGGCGGTTACGGAGCCGTGGAGCCAAGGTTAAGTGCCGTTCGGGCTCTCGAGTGATGGCAAATGCTATGGTAGAGAGGCCGAGAGGTGTCAAAATGCCTTAACCATGGCGTACGGGCATGCTTGACTCGGTGCGGGAGCCATAAAATGCGTTGGAACCGGCCGTGCGGCGGCATGGTCGTGTGTGCAAATATGGCGGTTTTGGAGCCGTGGAGGCATGGTTAAGGGCCCTTCGGGCTCTCGGGTGATGGAAAACTCTATGGTGGAGAGGTGAGAGGCATCAAAATGGCTTAACCATGGCGTACGGGCGTGCTTGACCCGGTGCCGAGAGCCATAGGATGCACGGGATCCGGCCTGTGCGGCGGCACGGTCGTGTGTGCAATTATGGATGTTACGGGTCGTGGAGCTATAGTTAAGGGCCGTTCGGGCTCTCGGGTGATGACAAACATTGTGGTGGTGAGGCCGGAGGCATCAAAATGCCTTAACCATGGCATACGGTCATGCTTGACCTAGTGTCGAGAGCTATAGGACATGCACGGGAACCGGGCGTGCGGTAGCATATTCGTGTGTGCAAATATGGCGGTTCTAGAGCTTTGTGGAGCCATGGTTAAGGGCCATTCGGGTTCTCGGGCGGCAATAAACGCTGTGGTGGAGAGGCTAGAGGTGTCAAAATGCCTTAACCATGGCATGGGCATGCTTGACTTGGTGCGAGGAGCCATAGGATGCGTTGGAACCGGCCGTGCGGCGGCATGGTCGTGTGTGCAAATATGGCGGTTACGGAGCCGTGGAGCCAAGGTTAAGGGCCGTTCGGGCTCTCGGCGATGACAAACGCTATGGTAGAGAGGCCGGAGGTGTCAAAATGCCTTAACCATGGCGTACGGGCATGCTTGACTCGGTGCCAAGAGCCATAGGATGCGTTGGAACCGGCCGTGCGGCGGCATGGTCGTGTGTGCAAATATGGCGGTTTTGCGGCCGTGGAGCCATGGTTAAGGGCCCTTCGGGCTCTCGGGTGATGGAAAACTCTATGGTGGAGAGGTGAGAGGCATCAAAATGGCTTAACCATGGCGTACGGGCGTGCTTGACCCGGTGCCGAGAGCCGTAGGATGCACGGGGATCCGGCCGTGCGCCGGCACGTCGTGTGTGCAATTATGGATGTTAGGAGTCGTGGAGCTATAGTTAAGGGCCGTTCGGGCTCTCGGGTGATGACAAACATTGTGGTGGTGGGGCCAGAGGTGTCAAAATGCCTTAACCATGGCATACGGTCGTGCTTGACCTAGTGTCGAGAGCTGTAGGACACGTAGGAACCGGTTGTGCGGTAGCATAGTCGTGTGTGCAAATATGGCAGTTCTAGAGCTGTGGAGCCATGGTTAAGGGCCATTCGGGTTCTCGGGCGGTAATAAATGCTGTGGTGGAGAGGCCAAAGGTGTTAAAACGCCTTAACCATGGTGCATGGGCGTGCTTGACTTGGTGCGAGGAGCCGTAGGACGCATAGGAACCGGCCGTGCGGCAGCAAAGTCGTGTGTGCAAATATGGCAGTTCTGGAGCCGTGGAGCCGAGGTTAAGTGCCGTTCAGGCTCTCGAGTGACGGCAAACGCTATGGTAGAGAGGCCAGAGGTGTCAAAATGCCTTAACCATGGCGTACGGGCTTGCTTGACTCGGTCTTGGGAGCCATAAAATGCGTTGGAACCGACCATGCGGCGGCATGGTCGTGTGTGCAAATATGGCGGTTTTGGAGCCGTGGAGCATGGTTAAGGGCCCTTCGGGCTCTCGGGTGATGGAAAACTCTATGGTGGAGAGGTGAGAGGCATCAAAATGGCTTAACCATGGCGTACGGGTGTGCTTGACCGGTGCCGAGAGCCATAGGATGCACGGGATCCGGCCGTGCGCCGGCACGGTCGTGTGTGCAATTATGGATGTTACGGTCGTGGAGCTATAGTTAAGGGCCGTTCGGGCTCTCGGGTGATGACAAACATTGTGGTGGTGGGGCCGGAGGTGTCAAAACGCCTTAACCATGGCATACGGTCATGCTTGACCTAGTGTCGAGGCTGTAGGACACGTAGGAACCGGGCTGTGCGGTAGCATATCGTGTGTGCAAATATGGCGGTTCTAGAGCGGTGGAGCCATGGTTAAGGGCCATTCGGGTTCTCGGGCGGCAACAAATGCTGTGGTGGAGAGGCTAGAGGTGTCAAAATGCCTTAACCATAGTGCATGGGCATGCTTGACTTGGTGCGGGAGCCATAGGATGCGTTAGGAACCGGCCGTGCGGCGGCATGGTCGTGTGTGCAAATATGGCGGTTACGGAGCCGTGGAGCCAAGGTTAAGGGCCGTTCGGGCTCTCGAGTGATGGCAAACGCTATGGTAGAGAGGCCGGAGGTGTCAAAATGCCTTAACCATGGCGTACGGGCATGCTTGACTCGATGCGAGAGCCATAAAATGCGTTGGAACCGGCCGTGCGGCGGCATGGTCGTGTGTGCAAATATGGCGGTTTTGGGCCGTGGAGGCATGGTTAAGGGCCCTTCGGGCTCTCGGGTGATGAAAAACTCTATGGTGGAGAGGTGAGAGGCATCAAAATGGCTTAACCATGGCGTACGGGCGTGCTTGACCCGGTGCCGAGAGCCATAGGATGCACGGGGATCCGGCCGTGCGGCGGCACGGTCGTGTGTGCAATTATGGATGTTACGGTCGTGGAGCTATAGTTAAGGGCCGTTCGGGCTCTCGGGTGATGACAAATATTGTGGTGGTGAGGCCGGAGGCATCAAAACGCCTTAACCATGGCATACGGTCATGCTTGACCTAGTGTCGAAGAGCTATAGGACATGCGACGGCCGGGCGTGCGGTAGCATATTCGTGTGTGCAAATATGGCGGTTCTAGAGCTATGGAGCCATGGTTAAGGGCCATTCGGGTTCTCGGGCGGCAACAAATGCTGTGGTGGAGAGGCCAAAGTGTCAAAATGCCTTAACCATGGTGCATGGGCATGCTTGACTTGGTGCGAGGAGCCATAGGATGCGTTGGAACGGCCGTGCGGCGGCATGGTCGTGTGTGCAAATATGGCGGTTACGGAGCCGTGGAGCCATGGTTAAGGGCCGTTCGGGCTCTCGGCGATGGCAAACGCTATGGTAGAGAGGCCGGAGGTGTCAAAATGCCTTAACCATGGCGTACGGGCATGCTTGACTCGGTGCGGGAGCCATAGGATGCGTTGGAACCGACCATGCGGCGGCATGGTCGTGTGTGCAAATATGGCGGTTTTGCGGCCGTGGAGCCATGGTTAAGGGCCCTTCGGGCTCTCGGGTGATGGAAAACTCTATGGTGGAGAGGTGAGAGGCATCAAAATGGCTTAACCATGGCGTACGGGTGTGCTTGACCCGGTGCCGAGAGCCGTAGGATGCACGGGATCCGGCCGTGCGCCGGCACGGTCGTGTGTGCAATTATGGATGTTACGGTCATGGAGCTATAGTTAAGGGCCGTTCGGGCTCTCGGGTGATGACAAATATTGTGGTGGTGGGGCCGGAGGTGTCAAAATGCCTTAACCATGGCATACGGTCGTGCTTGACCTAGTGTCGAGAGCTATAGGACATGTAGGAACCGGGCGTGCGGTAGCATAGTCGTGTGTGCAAATATGGCGGTTCTAGAGCGGTGGAGCCATGGTTAAGGGCCATTCGGGTTCTTGGGCGGCAACAAATGCTGTGGTGGAGAGGCCAAAGGTGTGTCAAAACGCCTTAACCATGGTGCATGGGCGTGCTTGACTTGGTGCGAGGAGCCGTAGGATGCGCGGGAACCGGCCGTGCGGCGGCAAAGTCGTGTGTGCAAATATGGCGGTTACGGAGCCGTGGAGCCGAGGTTAAGTGCCGTTCGGGCTCTCGAGTGATGGCAAACGCTATGGTAGAGAGGCCGAGGTGTCAAAATGCCTTAACCATGGCGTACGGGCATGCTTGACTCGGTCGGGAGCCATAAAATGCGTTGGAACCGACCGTGCGGCGGCATGGTCGTGTGTGCAAATATGGCGGTTTTGGAGCCGTGGAGGCATGGTTAAGGGCCCTTCGGGCTCTCGGGTGATGGAAAACTCTATGGTGGAGAGGTGAGAGGCATCAAAATGGCTTAACCATGGCGTACGGGTGTGCTTGACCCGGTGCCGAGAGCCATAGGATGCACGGGATCCGGCCGTGCGGCCGGCACGGTCGTGTGTGCAATTATGGATGTTACGGAGTCGTGGAGCTATAGTTAAGGGCCGTTCGGGCTCTCGGGTGATGACAAACATTGTGGTGGTGGGGCCGGAGGCATCAAAATGCCTTAACCATGGCATACGGTCATGCTTGACCTAGTGTCGAAGAGCTATAGGACACGCAGGAACCGGGTGCGGTAGCATATTCGTGTGTGCAAATATGGCGGTTCTAGAGCGGTGGAGCCATGGTTAAGGGCCATTCGGGTTCTCGGGCGGCAACAAATGCTGTGGTGGAGAGGCTAGAGGTGTCAAAATGCCTTAACCATGGCATACGGGCATGCTTGACTCGGTGCGGGAGCCATAGGATGCGTTGGAACCGGCCGTGCGGCGGCATGGTCGTGTGTGCAAATATGGCGGTTACGGAGCCGTGGAGCCAAGGTTAAGGGCCGTTCGGGCTCTCGAGCGATGGCAAACGCTATGGTAGAGAGGCCGGAGGTGTCAAAATGCCTTAACCATGGCGTACGGGCATGCTTGACTCGGTGCCAGAGCCATAGGATGCGTTGGAACCGGCCGTGCGGCGGCATGGTCGTGTGTGCAAATATGGCGGTTTTGCGGCCGTGGAGGCATGGTTAAGGGCCCTTCGGGCTCTCGGGTGATGAAAAACTCTATGGTGGAGAGGTGAGAGGCATCAAAATGGCTTAACCATGGCGTACGGGCGTGCTTGACCCGGTGCCGAGAGCCATAGGATGCACGGGATCCGGGCCGTGCGGCGGCACGGTCGTGTGTGCAATTATGGATGTTACGGTCGTGGAGCTATAGTTAAGGGCCGTTCGGGCTCTCGGGTGATGACAAATATTGTGGTGGTGAGGCCGGAGGCATCAAAACGCCTTAACCATGGCATACGGTCGTGCTTGACCTAGTGTCGAGAGCTATAGGACATGCGGAACTGGGCTGTGCGGTAGCATAGTCGTGTGTGCAAATATGGCGGTTCTAGAGCTGTGGAGCCATGGTTAAGGGCCATTCGGGTTCTCGGGCGGTAATAAATGCGTGTGGTGGAGAGGCCAAAGGTGTTAAAATGCCTTAACCATGGTGCATGGGCGTGCTTGACTTGGTGCGAGGAGCCATAGGATGCATAGGAACCGGCCGTGCGGCGGCAAAGTCGTGTGTGCAAATATGGCGGTTACGGAGCCGTGGAGCCAAGGTTAAGGGCCGTTCGGGCTCTCGGCGATGACAAACGCTATGGTAGAGAGGCCGGAGGTGTCAAAATGCCTTAACCATGGCGTACGGGCTTGCTTGACTCGGTCTTGGGAGCCATAGGATGCGTTGGAACCGACCATGCGGCGGCATGGTCGTGTGTGCAAATGTGGCGGTTTTGCGGCCGTGGAGCCATGGTTAAGGGCCCTTCGGGCTCTCGGGTGATGGAAAACTCTATGGTGGAGAGGTGAGAGGCATCAAAATGGCTTAACCATGGCGTACGGGTGTGCTTGACCCGGTGCCGAGGGCCGTAGGATGCACGGGATCCGGCCGTGCGCCGGCACGGTCGTGTGTGCAATTATGGATGTTACGGTCGTGGAGCTATAGTTAAGGGCCGTTCGGGCTCTCGGGTGATGACAAACATTGTGGTGGTGGGGCCGGAGGTGTCAAAATGCCTTAACCATGGCATACGGTCGTGCTTGACCTAGTGTCGAGAGCTATAGGACACGTAGGAACCGGGCGTGCGGTAGCATAGTCGTGTGTGCAAATATGGCGGTTCTAGAGCGGTGGAGCCATGGTTAAGGGCCATTCGGGTTCTTGGGCGGCAACAAATGCTGTGGTCGAGAGGCCAAAGGTGTCAAAACGCCTTAACCATAGTGCATGGGCGTGCTTGACTTGGTGCGAGGAGCCGTAGGATGCGCGGGAACCGGCCGTGCGGCGGCAAAGTCGTGTGTGCAAATATGGCGGTTACGGAGCCGTGGAGCCGAGGTTAAGTGCCGTTCGGGCTCTCGAGTGACGGCAAATGCTATGGTAGAGAGGCCGGAGGTGTCAAAATGCCTTAACCATGGCGTACGGGCATGCTTGACTCGGTGCGGGAGCCATAAAATGCGTTGGAACCGGCCGTGCGGCGGCATGGTCGTGTGTGCAAATATGGCGGTTTTGGAGCCGTGGAGGCATGGTTAAGGGCCCTTCGGGCTCTCGGGTGATGGAAAACTCTATGGTGGAGAGGTGAGAGGCATCAAAATGGCTTAACCATGGCGTACGGGCGTGCTTGACCCGGTGCCGAGAGCCATAGGATGCACGGGGATCCGGCCGTGCGGCGGCACGGTCGTGTGTGCAATTATGGATGTTACTAGAGTCGTGGAGCTATAGTTAAGGGCCGTTCGGGCTCTCGGGTGATGACAAACATTGTGGTGGTGAGGCCGGAGGCATCAAAATGCCTTAACCATGGCATACGGTCATGCTTGACCTAGTGTCAAGAGGCTGTAGGACACGCACGAACCGGGCGTGCGGTAGCATATTCGTGTGTGCAAATATGGCGGTTCTAGAGCGTGGAGCCATGGTTAAGGGCCATTCGGGTTCTCGGGCGGCAACAAACGCTGTGGTGGAGAGGCTAGAGGTGTCAAAATGCCTTAACCATGGCATGGGCATGCTTGACTCGGTGCCGGGAGCCATAGGATGCGTTGGGCCCGGCCGTGCGGCGGCATGGTCGTGTGTGCAAATATGGCGGTTACGGAGCCGTGGAGCCAAGGTTAAGGGCCGTTCGGGCTCTCGGCGATGGCAAACGCTATGGTAGAGAGGCCGGAGGTGTCAAAATGCCTTAACCATGGCGTACGGGCATGCTTGACTCGGTGCGAGAGCCATAGGATGCGTTGGAACCGGCCGTGCGGCGGCATGGTCGTGTGTGCAAATATGGCGGTTTTGCGGCCGTGGAGGCATGGTTAAGGGCCCTTCGGGCTCTCGGGTGATGAAAAACTCTATGGTGGAGAGGTGAGAGGCATCAAAATGGCTTAACCATGGCGTACGGGCGTGCTTGACCCGGTGCCGAGAGCCATAGGATGCACGGGATCCGGCGTGCGGCGGCACGGTCGTGTGTGCAATTATGGATGTTACGGAGTCGTGGAGCTATAGTTAAGGGCCGTTCGGGCTCTCGGGTGATGACAAATATTGTGGTGGTGAGGCCGGAGGCGTCAAAATGCCTTAACCATGGCATACGGTCGTGCTTGACCTAGTGTCGAGAGCTATAGGACATGCGAGGAACTGGGCGTGCGGTAGCATAGTCGTGTGTGCAAATATGGCGGTTCTAGAGCGTGGAGCCATGGTTAAGGGCCATTCGGGTTCTCGGGCGGTAATAAACGCTGTGGTGGAGAGGCCAAAGGTGTTAAAATGCCTTAACCATGGTGCATGGGCGTGCTTGACTTGGTGCGAGGAGCCGTAGGACGCATAGGAACCGGCCGTGCGGCGGCAAAGTCGTGTGTGCAAATATGGCGGTTACGGAGCCGTGGAGCCGAGGTTAAGGGCCGTTCGGGCTCTCGGCGATGACAAACGCTATGGTAGAGAGGCCGGAGGTGTCAAAATGCCTTAACCATGGCGTACGGGCTTGCTTGACTCGGTGGGGGAGCCATAGGATGCGTTGGAACCGACCATGCGGCGGCATGGTCGTGTGTGCAAATGTGGCGGTTTTGCGCCGTGGAGCCATGGTTAAGGGCCCTTCGGGCTCTCGGGTGATGGAAAACTCTATGGTGGAGAGGTGAGAGGCATCAAAATGGCTTAACCATGGCGTACGGGTGTGCTTGAACCGGTGCCGAGAGCCGTAGGATGCACGGGATCCGGCCGTGCGCCGGCACGTCGTGTGTGCAATTATGGATGTTACGGAGTCGTGGAGCTATAGTTAAGGGCCGTTCGGGCTCTCGGGTGATGACAAACATTGTGGTGGTGGGGCCGGAGGTGTCAAAATGCCTTAACCATGGCATACGGTCGTGCTTGACCTAGTGTCGAGAGCTGTAGGACACGTAGGAACCGGGCTGTGCGGTAGCATAGTCGTGTGTGCAAATATGGCGGTTCTAGAGCGGTGGAGCCATGGTTAAGGGCCATTCGGGTTCTTGGGCGGCAACAAATGCTGTGGTCGAGAGGCCGGCGGTGTCAAAATGCCTTAACCATAGTGCATGGGCGTGCTTGACTTGGTGCGAGGAGCCGTAGGATGCGCGAGGAACCGGCCGTGCGGCGGCAAAGTCGTGTGTGCAAATATGGCGGTTACGGAGCCGTGGAGCCGAGGTTAAGTGCCGTTCGGGCTCTCGAGTGATGGCAAACGCTATGGTAGAGAGGCCGGAGGTGTCAAAATGCCTTAACCATGGCGTACGGGCATGCTTGACTCGGGCGGGGAGCCATAAAATGCGTTGGAACCGGCCGTGCGGCGGCATGGTCGAGTGTGCAAATATGGCATGTTTGGAGCCGTGGAGGCATGGTTAAGGGCCCTTCGGGCTCTCGGGTGATGGAAAACTCTATGGTGGAGAGGTGAGAGGCATCAAAATGGCTTAACCATGGCGTACGGGCGTGCTTGACCCGGTGCCGAGAGCCATAGGATGCACGGGATCCGGCCGTGCGGCGGCACGGTCGTGTGTGCAATTATGGATGTTAGGAGTCGTGGAGCTGTAGTTAAGGGCCGTTCGGGCTCTCGGGTGATGACAAACATTGTGGTGGTGAGGCCGGAGGCATCAAAATGCCTTAACCATGGCATACGGTCATGCTTGACCTAGTGTCAAGAGGCTGTAGGACACGCACGAACCGGGCGTGTGCGGTAGCATAGTCGTGTGTGCAAATATGGTAGTTCTAGAGCTGTGGAGCCATGGTTAAGGGCCATTCGGGTTCTCGGGTGGCAACAAACACTATGGTGGAGAGGCTAGAGGTGTCAAAATGCCTTAACCATGGCGTACGGGCATGCTTGACTCAGTGCCGGGAGCCATAGGACGCGTTGGAACCGACCGTGCGGCAGCATGGTCGTGTGTGCAAATATGGCGGTTCTAGGAGCCGTGGAGCCAAGGTTAAGGGCCGTTCGGGCTCTCGGCGATGGCAAACGCTATGGTAGAGAGGCCGGAGGTGTCAAAATGCCTTAACCATGGCGTATGGGCATGCTTGACTCGGTGCTTGAGAGCCATAGGATGCGTTGGAACCGGCCGTGCGGCGGCATGGTCGTGTGTGCAAATATGGCGGTTTTGCGGCCGTGGAGCGTGGTTAAGGGCCCTTCGGGCTCTCGGGTGATGAAAAACTCTATGGTGGAGAGGTGAGAGGCATCAAAATGGCTTAACCATGGCGTACGGGCGTGCTTGACCCGGTGCCGAGAGCCGTAGGATGCACGGGATCCGGGCGTGCGGCGGCACGGTCGTGTGTGCAATTATGGATGTTCTAGAGTCGTGGAGCTATAGTTAAGGGCCGTTCGGGCTCTCGGGTGATGACAAATATTGTGGTGGTGAGGCCGGAGGCGTCAAAATGCCTTAACCATGGCATACGGTCGTGCTTGACCTAGTGTCGAGAGCTATAGGACATGCGAGGCTGGGCGTGCGGTAGCATAGTCGTGTGTGCAAATATGGCGGTTCTAGAGGCTGTGGAGCCATGGTTAAGGGCCATTCGGGTTCTCGGGCGGTAATAAACGCTGTGGTGGAGAGGCCAAAGGTGTTAAAACGCCTTAACCATGGTGCATGGGCGTGCTTGACTTGGTGCGAGGAGCCGTAGGACGCATAGGAACCGGCCGTGCGGCAGCAAAGCTTCTCCAAGTTGCATCAGATATCTGCTGATATGCTCAATGGTACTGGTGTCATCCTGACCAGAGAACTTGGTCAAATCCGTTGGTGGCTTAACTCTTGGTGGAAGAGCTACCCTATTGTACCACTCTAGGAAAGGAGATTTGTATGCATATGTCTGATGCTTTGGTTTTCGGGCCGAATTGATTACGCATCATATCATCCATTACGCTTAGGAGGACATCATTTGCATCTTGCGCTCCTGTCTCCTAGAAGGTACTCTGATGCACTCCTGTATCCCGGATTTGGCAAAGCACTCGAGCACTATAATCGGTAAATTCAACATACCCATCTCCATAGATACTCTTACGCAATCTATTTGCCAGGGGGAGATCTTGTAGCGGATGCGGGTATATCTTTGTTGCACCAAAAGTTACTTGACCATGAGTTTGCTGCTCGGTCATGGGAGGCTTTTCCTTTTCATCATAAACAGCCCCGTCCTTGCTAGTGCCGATTATCTCTCCTCCTCCGAGTTGACTTCCACGAAGATTCTTGAGTGTTGAAGAACAACTTGGTCAGAAAACTCTCCAAATCTTTCTTCAAAGCGCTTGTCAAGCTTTTGGACCAAAAGTATCAACCATGATTTTGCGGAAGGTGCCCGGAGAAAAGGCTGTGTTGTGATTCAACATAGTGTCTCCCACGGCTTTGTAAATGACTCCAACTACCTTACGCATCTCCTCCTCGTCGGTAACATCGGGCCGACCGGCGAGAAGAACTCGTGGCGGTGATTGCTTGACGATCACTCTTGCCACTCTTGTTCTTGGAAAAAGACATCGAGACATTTCTCTTGTCTTGTTCCATTGCTTGCTCTACCATGCGGCGTTGCTCGGGCTGCGGCTCGTCCATGGTCACGTTCGAACGTGGCTTGTTGTCAATTTCCGATCCCATCCTAGGCGAGAAGTGGTCCCACCGGGCGTGCCAAAAAGTGTGTTGACACAAAATGTGGCGCCTTGTGTCTCACACACGGCAAGCCGGAAAGCCTAGCTTCAATCGGGTGCCGGGCGTACGAATCCGAAAGCGTGCCGGTCGATTTGACACGAAAGTCGACAAGGGATAAAATGGTAAGATCATAAGCTGGAACATCTTTGGGTGAGACTAGACAGTTCCATCTTTACGGCCACTGAAGCCACTTACGATGACACATAGCTATAGAAGCTATCGCCAACAAGTTTGCAATTCATTCGGCTAATATGATATGGTGACATGAATAAAGGCTGAAGCTATAGAATGCGTGTAAACGAAGACATGTTTGAACAAGATTAAATCATCAAGGCATATCAAACTACATCTCGGGTTTAAAGCATCATCAAGCACTAATAATTAAGGATAAGTAACTTATAAATATAAATCTACTAAACAACACATGCATAGGCTACTCCAACTAGTACGCCGCACGTCTAGCCTTCATAAACCCGTCGAGCATAAACCCAAGCAAGCTAATCCACCGCATGATACCACTCGCTATGAATTTACACCACCCCTTCTTGCCCGAGATCAATCCACCATCATGATACAATCTAACGATAAATAGCTAAAAGCACGTAATTACCTAACGAGATCTATAAATACTCGCTACATGTATAAGCATAACCGTATCGGCAAGATTGCCGAATCGGGGTCCATGAAGAAGGAACAAACAAGTAACATGTAAAAGGAACCTATCGGATTAAACCGATCTCTAGTCCACCGGATGACTAGCTCTAGAGTAACCCAAAGACACATCGCCGCACGGTACCCGGTCTGTCAAGGCTTATCTACATCTAATGTGAATGAACCCACAACACGTGACAATCTAGATCGATCTAATTCGGCTATATGAAATTGATCTACTTGATATCGAATAAACATGAGATTATGACCAAAAAGCCGAAAAGAGCATCAATCTAGATTGGGCAAAAGAGTGTTGCAAATAAATAAACATTAAATAAAACATGCAACACGTGATAACTTAATGAATCTATTAGATCTTGCCAAATCTAAGAGAGCCGATAAGCTGTCTTTACTCATGTCTTAATCCGCCGCACGATACAAGGCACAAGCAAAAACTTCCCATCATTAAGCTTAAATCCGCCGCACGATACTAAGCAAAACGGATGAGACTACTTGCATCATAATCTAAATCCGCCGCACGATACTAGACATGATAGCAAGGTTGCGGGACTTACGGAGGTCGACGGATCGATTGGCCCTCTCGAAGAACTCGACGACACGACTAAAAGGACTCGAAGGGTGGCACGTAGCCGGTTGTATTGATTTGGTTGTGAACCCTTATTACAATGGTCGAGGGTTTATATTTATACCCTGGACAAAACATGAGTCCTAAGTGCTTACGAACTATCTAAACAAAATTGGAAAGATACAAATATGTTAACTCTAACCATAATCGGAGTCCTTGACTATCACGACTCCTTCCTTTAAGTCGACTTCCTCTTTCCTTCTTTTGCCTTCAAATGAAGCCGATCATTTGCCGAACAATCGGAAATTAGCCGACCGCATATGTATTTGCCGAATCGCCCTCTCTGCTTGCTCGTAGGCCCACTTTGTCATATCCACGACCAAATTCGGTGTTAACACATGCCCCTCAATTTCGAGATAAAAGGGTTTTATTTCGAAATTGACTATCGGTGCCCTTCGCCTAGGTCGGCACCGCCGACGCCCGCGGCCGCCATTTGAGATCGTGCTTACTCTTTGTCTTCAATGGCGACGGAGACTTCAACCGGCTCCATCATGGCAACGGGAACTCAAGAGGAGCTTCTAGAGGTAACCCTACTCGTATCACCCATTCGGCAATTCTCTTGAATTAGTTCTCAAATGTGTTCTTGATTTATTCGCTCTCACCTCTTCTAAAGGAAATGAAGAATGAGATTTTGATTTCCAATCTTGCTCATCTGGGTCATTTTTCCTTGGTCCAATGGGAGACCCCAATCCGAGGGATTTTATTGAAAAGGAAACTTTGAGGATCCCATTCAAATCCGGGGCCCCCCCCAAACGGGTGGCCGAACACTTTCAAAACTTGGCCCCTTCCCTCAATCACGGGATGGCGTGATTGGTACCGTAGGATGCGATCCGGGAATAGTGACTTACGGGAATCACAAGATATTCAGCCTTTGCTTGGAGCTTTCTTTAGGCGACATGCCAAGGAATGATTCCCTCGATAGCCGCTTCTCACTTTTGGTCGATGCCATCAATGCATTCATCTTTGGTCACGGCCCAATGTCAATTACTTTATCGAGATATCTTCATGATGACCGGACTAAACATAACCAAGCCAACATACCCTTTCAAATTCAAAGGCACCGGTACACAAAGGTCGGTCAAATCGGGAGGAGGTTGGACCAAATATATTCGGGCTTATGCCTCGGCTAGCCTTGTATCGATAAAGAATACGGGGCTTTCATGAACATGTGGGCACGTGCGAGATTCATTTTACGTGGCAAATCCAATGAGCCCGTTTGAATCACATAGTGATGGCTGAAGATCTAGCTACGGGTAAATTGATCCCTTTGGGCAAGTATCTCTTAGGAGCGGTTTACCACATGATGCATCGGATCCTTTGCTTAAATGCGTGGCCGGTGAAATCTCCTGTGTCAATGGCCCGTGGTGGCTTGTCCAAATGTGGCTGCAAGCTGTATATGCATCGAGATAGTTTCGGTTGACCTCCATAACCTGAATTTTCCTTCAATCAACTATCTTGAAGGTGAGGATCCCGAGATATAAATCTGTCGGACATATGGGGAAGCTGCATCTTCCATTGTCATTGATCTAGACCTTGGCCACCTTTTTAAGATCTTCTACAAGGGATTCAACCACGTAATCTGGTTTCCCTACGGAGAGAGAATGAAAATTTAACTCTCCCCTGTAGATTTAGCTATGAGTGGGCTGCATAGATGATGATTCCGGGGATATTTTTAATTCTTTCATCGGGCCTGTGCTCTACCGGCGAAATTTCATCACGGCCGGTGATAAGTTCAACTTATGAATTTTACAACCCAAACATGGTTGCCGGGCGGCTCGGACTTGGTCAATTGCCCCCAAGGCCATATTTTTCAAGCATCATCAGACCCAGGGAGTCATTGCTGAATATTACTGAGGCCAACAAAGTCTTCAATCTTGGATGTAAGCTTCCGGTATATGAACCTAATCCCCTGGTGATAATTGAAGCTGCTCATCCCTCATTCACTCTTTGGTGGCAAGAATGGCATTCTCACATTTTTAGAGCACAAGTCCATCCTCTATGCCAAGTTTTAATGCCCTCATTCACTTCTGATGATGAGGTACACTCTTATAGCCACCTTTCATTTCATGTCTCTGCTCTGTTTCTAAACATCCTTTTGAACAGGACAATGCTCCTCCAAGTCCTCCAGAGGTTCAATACTGGCAACCCGGCCCTAATCTTTGCTCTGGGGCATGATGCTCCAAGTTTAGCGGTTTTTAACAAAACACTGCCGATGACACGGTGCTCTGAAGGACCTTAAAAGAAAACTCCTTCCTCCCCCATCAAGGACAACGCCATTCCCAAGAAAACAAGATCAAAGAAAGCTAAGCCACTCCCTCGGGTATGAATGCTTTTGATCCCTTATTTTCCATCTGCAAATGTATTTGCATTTATCACTTTCTTTCAACAAGTACGAGGCCAACCCTCAAAGTCTGGCGGGGTAGTGATCTTGGAAAACTCTCCTGGAGCCTCTGCGGTCAGCGAGACGCCAATGAGCCTACTAGCGGTCTTGGTATGCATCGGGCGAGATGACCAAGCGGGTGAACAAGGAGAAGCGACGAAGAAATTCCTTCTCATCGGGTTGATGAACAAATAGAAACGGAAACAAGACATTCCTCTTCATCGGCCCGGGAGAAGCAACGGATAAAATTCTTCTTCAAGATGTACCGGATTCAACACCTTCGGCAATTCAAGATATATCAACAAGTCATGACAACTTGCTATCCATGAAGCGGCAAGCTATATCGATCACTCAAAGTCTTGATGCTACTCGGGAGGCTATTGATCGGGTTTTTGCCGAAGAGGTATTATCTTGATCTTTCTCGATCATTCCCTATTTGAATTAAGTCATTCGGCTAATAAATTTTCTTAAATCATCGGGGCCTTGCTCTTCAACGGGCCGTTTTCCCTCATTCTTTGAAGAATTTGCCGATGATGATGAAGTCTCCTCTAATCGGCAATTATCATCGAGAGTCGAGGCTAAAGCGAAAGACATAATCTCATTCTTAGAGAAGGACATTGTTGATTTGACTCGAGAATCTAACAAGATAAGGGAAATAAACGAGCCAATTGGCCAAGAGCTCCCTTCGATCTTAAGGATGCCATAAACGCCTTGTCCCACCTTGATGACCACTTTCTTTGTTGTCAAGAGAGCATACAAAAATACATCGACAAGGCTGTTTTGGAAACCGACAAGGCAACCGAGAGAACGACAAGTTAAGGAGCTCTACTACGAATTCAAGTCGGCCAAACGGTCTTGGGACACCTTGGAACCCGAGAATGCAGTATGAGAGATGAGAGGATCAAGCGCGGCTCGGTTGGCTCAATTGGATGCCAACATTCAATCTCATGAGGCCAAACTTGCTACTCTGCCACCTCTTGATTCGGCTAAGTCCAAAATAAGCTCTCTCATCGGAGAGACCAAGCGAGATCAAGAGCGAGGCTCTGCGAGATCCAAAATTCTAAAGTTGAAGACAAGAGAGCCCTTGACGAGGTCAACGAGAATAAAGGCGATGCCACTGAATATCATTAACTCTTATTTGAATGTATAGATGCTTGGGTTGTACTTGAAGATGTAGACATTTAGGTGCAGCCTGTCATATTTGAAAACAATTCCCTTTCTCTGGAAAATAGATAATCTTCATTTTTCTCTTTTCTTCGCTGCTTCCATTGTTATTCGGCTTTTCCAATCACGACTGTACTCATTGATGTGTGTATTAGCCGAACATAACTGCTGCCGCCCCAAGTGCTTGCTTTAGCCGAATAGCCCTCATCAGCTATTTAGCCGACCGAACGTATGGTAAGCTGAATCGCCGGTAGTGATGGGCTCGGCCCAACTCAACGTCGGCCCATAGGTGCGGAAAACCCTATCTTGTCGCTTGGCTTTCCCGCGGTCTCGCCACGGCTCCCATCGTTCATAAATAGGACCGTTGGCTCCCACCATCATCACATCCAAGCACAAGCAGTTGCTATCATCTCTTCCACTTCCTCTTCCACCCCAATCTCAAAAAACCCTCACCACCACCGATGGCAAGCGGCGGCGACCGTGGCAAGCGTCCTGCCCAGGACGAGGCGGAGGGAAGCAGCAACCGGCGCCGGCGGTGAGATCTTCAACCTTTTGAGTTGTGCTGCTTGATAGTTTTTACCCGATCTAAGTCTCTGCCCCCTTGCGGTTGTTTATCTTCTTGATCCGTTTCAGGGCCGTCGGGAACACCGGCGACTATGTCGCCAATTTCCGGAGGCACACCGCCCCGGCTCGCGCTCCGGCCTCGGCTTCTGCCTCCGCTCCCGCTCCCGCGGACATGGCGGAGGAAGCAACCGCGGCGGGCCGTCGCTGCGATAAGGAGACAACTTCTCCATCTTGTTTGCGGTTTCTTCTTATTTAGCCGATCTTGATTGCACCTTGTTTGTAGAACGGCGAGGATCGGCACCGGCAAATGGCGTTTCTGGCGCGCCGGCCGCGGCGTTCGGCCTTTTGCCCCTGCGCCGGCTCCGGCTCCGGCCCGGCTCCTGCTCCTGCTCCCGGCGCCGGCACGCCTCGGCTTCGGGGTCCTCTTCTTCGTACCGCCCTATATGGGATAGGAACAACGAGGAGATCCGGCGTACACCCGCTACGACGCCGCCGGGTACCTCCGTGAGAGGGACGAGGCAGCGCGCTTCTTGGTGAAGAAACCAAGAAGTTCGGGATCGCCAGTGGAGTGGGAGGATACACCCGCCCGAGATGACCGCGACCATCACCGGTATTTGTCCTTCTACCATTGCGTGATTTCCGTCATTCTTGACTGTTTACTCAACATCTGTCTTGTTTCTCCTTTGCGAGACCTCAACGCGGAGCTGGACCGCTGAGGTTGGCGGCGACGCGTGGCCAATCACGTGAACGCCCGGGGGCGGCCGTGGCGAGATCGCCTCGGCGGTGCACAGTCGGATCGACCGGGTTGCCCTTCACGGCGTGCGCCTCGGCACCGCGCTCGGCACAGCGGGGATGTCGTCTGGGCCGGGGACGACTACGCTCCGTGCCGGCCGGCTTCCGGGCGGGCTTCCCCATGAGGTCGATGGCATCGAGGGCCTCCGGCCGCGTACGATGACCACGCCGACGCCATGGCCAACGCCACCAACCCGAGTCCGTCCTCAACAAGCTCTTCACCGAGGAAGAGGAGTAGCTTGTATTAGGGCTGGCGCGGGTTGTAATAAAAAATTTTAATGAAGAATGTTGGTCTCCTCCTTGCTCTCGCTTGTCTTTAAGCGCAATGGTGCTTTAGCAATCGTGTTTGTTCTTGCGAACTTCTTTCAATCCTTAGTTAGAATTAAATCGCAACATTCTTCCCGAACGAAATTTTCCCGAACGCATAACGTCGTCTTAGCCGATTAGATCTTGGCACTTTGCTCCATGATTTGACATTTTGTAGCATAGCTCTTCAATTCCCTTTATCTTCTCCCGATAAACCTACCCGTGATAGATAAAACTTGTTCATTTATATTCTAAAAAAAATTTGGCTAAAGGCGATACAAGCTGCATCGGCTATTTACGTTACGAAGACGATACACACGATATCGGCTATTTTTGCACTAGAGGCGATACAATAATATCGGCTACTTTTTCCAACCTCTTTCCCTTATTACGAAGGCGATTTTTACTCAATCGGCTATATCATATTCAAGTCACGGTCCCGATTAAGATCCAACTTCAACACTTGGATAAAACTTCTTAAGGTATCGCCATTGATGGCTCTAGTAAGCTCTTCTCCGGATAGCGTTTTCAACATATATGCATTACCGGTGCACAATGACAACCCGAAAAGGTCCCTCCCAATTCGGAGACCACTTGCCGAATGTTTTGTCTTTGGTACCAACCGGCAATATTGTTTTCCAAACCAAGTCTCCTTACTGCGAATTGCTTCACTTTGACCTTCTTGTTGTAATATTTGGCAACATGCATTTTATTCTTCTCAATGTTTTCCAAGGCCTTGAGACGTATCAAATGTAAATCTTCTAATTCATCCATCATCAAATCCTTATAATCTTTTTACTGTCAAGTCCCTTTGCAACTCGACTCTTCTTGATCCCGATTGCAACTCCCGGGCGTTATAGCATTATGCCCATAAACCAATTCATATGGAGATGCTTGTGTGGACCCATGGCAAGCCATTCGGTAAGCCCATAATGCTTCATTAAGGACCAAGTGCCACTTCCTTGGCTTCTCATTGATCTTCTTTTGGATGATCTTGATCATGATCTTATTTGATGCCTCTGCTTGGCCATTAGCTTTGTGCATAATAAGGGGAAGAATTATACAACCTTATTCCCATGCTTTCGGCAAAGTCACAAAACTACGAGGAAGTGGCTGAGTCCCTTGATCGGTTGTTATGGTTTGTGGGATCCCAAATCTATGAATTATATGCTCTTTGACAAAGTGACCATATTCTCTGACGTAAGCTGTTTTCAAAGGGATAGCTTCAACCCACTTGGTAAAATAATCGGTAGCTAATAATACAAACTTGTGTCCTTTCTTGGATGGAGGATTAATCTGTCCAATTAAATCTATGCCCCATCCTACGAACGGCCATGGTTTGATTATTGGATTCGAAGCGAGATGCGAGTGCTCTTTGAACATTACCAAATATCGACATTCTCGACACCCTTTGTAATATTCAAAGCAATCCTCCAACATAGTCGGCCCGAAGTACCACTGTCCTTCGATTATCCACTTCATTCGGTAAGCCGGCGATGCGCACCACAAACTCCTTCATGTACTTCAAACATAACCTTCTTAGCCTCCTCTTGACTCAAGCACTTGAGCAATACTCCATCTATAGACTTGTAATAAAATTGGCTATCAAGAAGCACAAACTTGAGAGCTTTATACACGAGCTTTCGGGAAACCCTCGAGATGGATCTTTCGGATAGCGACAATAACGCTTCTCCGTCATTGTCTACACTATCACAATTGAAGGCACTTTGTTCTATTGCAAAAATCTCATGATTTTCCCGATATCCAGTTTGCTTGAGCTAATTTATTTGCTTCTCCATTGTGCTCTCTGGGTATATGATGCAAAGTGACTGCGAAAAGCTTTTCGAAGTTCCCTACACTTTTCATGGTACCCTTGCGGTACATCATTTTTGCATTCATATTGTCTATCAAGCGATTGATTACCAATTCGGAATCACCAAATATCTCAACGGCAACAACCTTCACTTCTATTAACGTGAAGCCCTCTAAGCAAAGCCTCATACTCTGCTTGATTGTTAGTGACAGGATATTTAATTGAAAAAGCAAACTCAAATGTTTTTCCACGTGGGGATACCAAAAGAATACCAGCACCACCACCTTTGTCACATGATGATCCATCAAAAAATAATGCCCATGGGGCAATGTTAACCATATCAACGAGATAAATCACGATGTTGAGTAATAAAATCGGCAATTACTGTCCTTTCACTTTGCTTTTGCCGACTCATACTTTAAATTAAACTACGACGGTGCTAATACCCATTTGCCGATTCTTCCATTTAAAATCGGCATTGACAACATGTGTTTAATTACATCAAAACTAGATATCACCACACATTCGGCATTTAACAAATAGTGCCGAAATTTGGTGCATGAGTAATAAACACACAAACGAGTTTTTCTATAGCCGAATACCTTGTTTCGGGGTCTAGCGGTTTTCGGCTAAGGTAAGCTATTACCCTCTCTTTTCCATCAAACTCTTGCATAAGGGCCGATCCTATTGTTAGGCTATCGGCCGCCACATACGATTTGAAAGGCTTCTCAAGTTGTGGAGGTACCAACAACTGGTGGTGCCTTCATATATTGCTTGATCTCATCAAAAGCCTTTTCTTTGTATGTCACCCCGAACAAATTTCGATCCTTCTTGAGCTTCAACAATGGAGAGAAAGGCAACACTCTTTACGATAAATTAGATATGAATCTTCTCACAAAGTTGATCTTGCCCGAGCAATGATTGCAACTCTGTAAGGTTAGTTGGGGGCACAATTTTGTCTATTGCCTCCATGCTCTTTTTTCCAACTTCTATCCCTCCTTTGTGAATCAAGAATCCCAAGAACTCACCCGTAGAGACTCCAAAAGCACACTTATTTGGATTCATCTTTAAACCATGTTTCCTTGTGCACTCCAAAGTCTTCCTTAAATCGGCTAAATGTCCTTCATGGTCTCTGGATTTGACTACCACATCATCAATGTAAATTTCCACAATTTTGCCGATCAACTCATGAAAGATATAATTCATGGCTCTCGATAAGTTGCACCGGCATTTTTCAATCCAAATGTCATAACTATCCATTCAAATAAACCAATATGGCCGGGACATCTAAATGCGGTTTTTGCAATATCTTCAAGCGCCATAAAAATCTGATTATAGCCGGCATTGCCATCCATAAAACTATAATTTCATAACCTGCTCTTTTTGCATCTACCAACAAATCGGCAAGCGGCATCGGGTATCCATCCATGGGAGTAGCCTTGTTGAGATCTACGAAATCTATGCATACTCTCATCTTTCCATTCTTTTTGTAGACAGGCACTATATTTGAAATCCAATCTGCATACCTGCATGGCCGAATAAAGTTTGCTTCAATCAGTCTTTCAATTTCTTTCTTTACATCGGCCAATACCTCCTCTTTATAAATCTTCCGTGGAGGTTGTTTGAAAGGACAAAATCCAGGTTTTATAGGCAACTTATGCTCAACAATTGATCGATCCAATCCGGGCATCTCTGTGTAATCCCAAGCAAAACAATATTTAAACTCCTTCGACAACTCTATTAATTTCAATTTATATTACGGTCTAAATTTGCAGCGATATACATCGGCCTTGACTTTGTGCTATCACCAACATCGATCTCTTCTAGCTTGTCGGCCGACATGAAACCACGACCCGGTTGCCTTTGTTGCCATCGATTGGATTGCCCATTAAAAGTTCTTGTCGAGTCGTTGCTTGGATCGGTTGTTGATCTCTGTCGAACACATTGACGGGACCTTCTTTCCATTTCTTACCCGAAAGGCGAGTCTTGTCCATCATATTCCCAATAAACGAGGCTCGGAAGTGGCAACACTTGCTTGAATCATTAGCTTGAACAACCTCTACATCATCTCCTATCCATTGAATAAGAATTTGATGCATAGTTGAGGGTACACAGCAATTAGCATGGATCCAATCCCTTCCCAGAAGCATGCTATATGCCCCCTTGCCATCAATGACAAAGAAAGTAGTGATCAAAGTCTTGGATCCAATCATCGGTTCCACATGTCTTGCTCCACGAGTATCGAAGCATTGCCGACAAAATCTCTAAGGATCATGTCGATCTGCAACAAATCCTCACTTGTCATACCAAGCTTTACGAAAGTAGCATAGGGCATAATATTGATAGCGGCCCCTCCATCAACAAGCATCTTGGTTAAAGGTTTGCCATTGACATATCCCTTCGGGCATAATGGTTTTCGGATGACGGTTTTTAAGCGGCTTGTCAAAGATTGCTTGCCGAGTCAACACAAGTTGAGCCATCGGGTCTCGGCATTCGGTTTCATCAAAGTCGAGTATACTTCATCTTGAATTTCTTGATCTTCGGGAGCTCTAAACTCCAATGGGATGAAGAACACCATGTTAGTATCGGCCGAAGGACCTGTCCATCATCCTTTTTCTTAGGACGCCACCTTGGTTTCTTTTCGGCTAATTCTGCTTCAGCTCTTGATTCCTCAAATGTTGAACTCTTCTCTTCTGGCTTTTCCGCAGACCAGGAGGGCACCATTGTCCTCTTTGCCACCTGTATGAACTTTCCTCTGCATTATGAATATTGCTATGAGCCCAAGCTTGATCTGCAAATCTTTTCCTCTGATGTACATCAAAATTATTTATTTTTATGCGCCGATCGTCCTCAGGAATCCTTATTCCAAGTCTATCATGGACGGGACGGCGGTTGACTCGAGATTGCCTATACTACGAATATTGATCACGCATTCGGGGCAATTGTTTTTAGCGAGGCAACTTCAAGCCTTCATTCCAACGATGTGCGAAGAAGGAACGGTTCAATGTGGCTTGCTCTTGCTCCCTCATGTGCTCTTCTGTTCTCTTCGGCGCATTTACGCCTCATATCTTCGACGCTACGCCATGAATCTGCGTTCCTCTTCAATGTCTTCTGCTCCTCATCATACTCCATCTTCTTTTCCCTCTGCCACTTATTCAACAAGTATCGTCTTTGTAACTGCGCTTTGGCTCGGTGTGTATTCGGCAATTTCCCTTAGCTGCATCGATGTTTGACCCTTCTACATTCGGCTATTTACGAACCGTACTTGTTGCACTTCTTCCTTGGTAACTTGCCGAGCGGGGTCAACGACACCACTCTCCTTGGCTCTTTCGGAGGTCGAACCTTCATCTTTCCCTTTTCCACTGGATTCAACGGCATCAACCATGCCTATAGAGAAAGAGACCATGTTACGAGGGAATGGGTTTTTGTCTACTTTCATCTTGCCATCAAATCTCAAGTGTCCATCTTGAATAGCTTTTTGAATCTTTACTACGAACACTCGGCAATCATTGATATGATGAGAACTTGTATCATGAAACCCACGGTACTTCTTATCCTTTACCCCTTCGGGCGCGGCATAGGATGTCCTTACGCGGCTTGACGCGTCCCTCTTGAATCGAGATACAAAAAGAGCTTATCGCCCTTCTTGACATCAAAATCATAAGATCCCTTTTCTTCTTCACCCATCGATGGTGACCAAAGTAGGCTCTTTCGTCCGTTCAACTCTGCGCAGCTACTTCATCTTCATCTTCATATTCGAGATGCTTCTTCTAGAAATCCACGATACATGTCAATAGCTGCCTTGTTCTTCTAAAATGAGCATCTCTTGAACCCTTGGGCTTGATTGCTCATTCTTGTCAACTTTTGTGCAAGGCTGTCCAAGGTCTTCAAACTCCATGCCAAATAGCTTGTCTCGATATGTGGCGGCATGCACGCAATGACCAATTGTGCGAGTTGATCATCGGGAATAGTCGAGAGAATAGCACATGTTCTTCGCTTCTACGAATCTACGAAGATACTCCATTGGTGTCTCGGTAGTCTTCATCCTCATAGCCCATAGATCAACCATCTTCTTCTCATTGGTTCTGTATAAAAGTATGCATGGAACTTTTGCTCCAATTCTGCCCATGTACCAATGGAATTAGCCGGCTGCGATGCAAACCATGTGAAAGCGCCTGTCGGAGACATAGGAAAATATCTAATCCTCCAAGCTTCATCGGTTGCGGCTTCTCCAAGTTGCATCGGATATCTGATATGCTCAATGGTGCTTGGTGTCATCGACCGAGAGAACTTGGTCAAATCCGTTGGTGGCTTAACTCTTGGTGGAAGAGCTACCCTATTGTACCACTCGGGAAAGGAGATTTGTATGCATATGTCGATGCTTTGGTTTCGGGCCGAATTGATTACTGCATCATATCGGCCATTACGCTTTGGAGGACATCATTTGCATCTTGCGCTCCTGTCTCCTAGAAGGTACTCTGATGCACTCCTGTATCCCGGATTCGGCAAAGCACTCGAGCAACCTTTAATGTCCAGTAAATTCATTGTACCCATCTCCATAGATACTCTTCTACAATCTATTTGCCAGGGGAGATCTTGTAGCGAGATGCGGGTATATCTGTTGTTGCACCAAAAGTTACTTGACCATGAGTTTGCTTTGCTCGGTCACGGGAGGCTTTTCCTTTTCATCATAAACAGCCCCGTCCTTGCTAGTGCCGATTATCTCTCCTCCTCCGAGTTGACTTCCACGAAGATTCGAGTGTTGAAGAACAACTTGGTCCCGAGAAAACTCTCCAAATCTTTCTTCAAAGCGCTTGTCAAGCTGCTGGACCAAAAGTATCAACCATGATTTTGCGGAAGGTGCCCGGAAAAGGCTGTGTTGTGATTCAACATAGTGTCTCCCACGGCTTTGTAAATGACTCCAACTACCTTACGCATCTCCTCCTCGTCGGTAACATCGGGCCCGACCGGCGAGAAGAACTCGTGGCGGTGATTGCTTGACGATCACTCTGCCACTCTTGTTCTTGGAAAAAGACATCGGACATTTACTGCGTCTTGTTCCATTGCTTGCTCTACCATCGGCGTTGCTCGGGCTGCGGCTCGTCCATGGTCACGTTCGAACATGGCTTTGTCAATTTCCGATCCCATCCTAGGCGAGAAGTGGTCCCACCGGGCGTGCCAAAAAGTGTGTTGACACAAAATGTGGCGCAACTTGTGTCTCACACACGGCAAGCCGGAAAGCCTAGCTTCAATCGGGTGCCGGGCGTACGAATCCGGAAGCGTGCCGGTCGATTTGACACGAAAGTCGACAAGGGATAAAACGGTAAGATCATAAGCTGGAACATCTTTGGGTGAGACCAGACAGTTCCATCTTTACGGCCACTGAAGCCACTTACGACGACACATAGCTATAGAAGCTATCGCCAACAAGTTTGCAATTCATTCGGCTAATATGATATGGTGACATGAATAAAGCTGAAGCTATTAGAATGCGTGTAAACGAAGACATGTTTGAACAAGATTAAATCATCAAGGCATATCAAACTACATCTCAGGTTTAAAGCATCATCAAGCACTAATAATTAAGGATAAGTAACTTATAAATATAAATCTACTAAACAACACATGCATACGCTACTCCAACTAGTCTGCCGCACGTCTAGCCTTCATAAACCGTCGAGCATAAACCCAAGCAAGCTAATCCACCGCATGATACCACTCGCTATGAATTTACACCACCCCTTCTTGCCCGAGATCAATCCACCGCATGATACAATCTAACGGTAAAGAGCTAAAAGCACGTAATTACCTAACGAGATCTATAAATACTCGCTACATGTATAAGCATAACCGTATCGGCAAGATTGCCGAATCGGGGTCCATGAAGAAGGAACAAACAAGTAACATGTAAAAGGAACCTATCGAGTTAAACTGATCTCTAGTCCACCGGATGACTAGCTCTAGAGTAACCCAAAGACACTGCATCGCACGGTACCCGGTCTGTCAAGGCTTATCTACATCTAACATGAATGAACCCACAACACGTGACAATCTAGATCGATCTAATTCGGCTATATGAAATTGATCTACTTGATATTGAATAAACATGAGATTATGACCAAAAAGCCAAAAAGAGCATCAATCTAGATTGGGCAAAAGAGTGTTGCAAATAAATAAACATTAAATAAAACATGCAACACGTGATAACTTAATGAATCTATTAGATCTTGCCAAATCTAAGAGAGCCGATAACTATCTTTACTCATGTCTTAATCCGCCGCACGATACAAGGCACAAGCAAAAACTTCCCATCATTAAGCTTAAATCCGCCGCACGATACTAAGCAAAACGGATGAGACTACTTGCATCATAATCTAAATCCGCCGCACGATACTAGACATGATAGCAAGGTTGCCGGGACTTACGGAGGTCGACGGATTGATTGGCCCTCTCGAAGAACTTGACGACACGACTAAAAGGACTCGAAGGGTGGCACGTAGCCGGTTGTATTGATTTGGTTGTGAACCCTTATTACAATGGTCGAGGGTTTATATTTATACCCTGGACAAAACATGAGTCCTAAGTGCTTACAAACTATCTAAACAAAATTGGAAAGATACAAATATGTTAACTCTAACCATAATCGGAGTCCTTGACTATCACGACTCCTTCCCTTTCTGGTCAGCTTCCTCTTTCCTTCTTTCGCCTTCAAATGAAGCCGTTGCCGACCGCTTGATCATTTGCCGAACAATCGGAAATTAGCCGACCGCATATGTATTTGCCGAATCGCCCTCTCTGCTGCTCGTAGGCCCACCTGTCATATCCCTGACCAAATTCTGGTGTTAACAGGAACCGACCATGCGGCAGCAGTGGCAGTTTTACTGCCGTGGAGCCATGGTTAAGGGCCCTTCAGGCTCTCGGGTGATGGAAAACTCTATGGTGGAGAGGTGAGAGGCATCAAAATGGCTTAACCATGGCGTACGGGTGTGCTTGAACCGGTGCCGAGAGCCGTAGGATGCACAGGATCCGGCCGTGCGCCGGCACGTCGTGTGTGCAATTATGGATGTTACAGTCGTGGTGCTATAGTTAAGGGCCGTTCGGGCTCTCGGGTGATGACAAACATTGTGGTGGTGGGGCCGGAGGTGTCAAAATGCCTTAACCATGGCATACGGTCGTGCTTGACCTAGTGTCGAGAGCGGTAGGACACGTAGGAACCGGGCGTGCGGTAGCATAGTCGTGTGTGCAAATATGGCGGTTCTAGAGCGGTGGAGCCATGGTTAAGGGCCATTCGGGTTCTTGGGCGGCAACAAATGCTGTGGTCGAGAGGCCGGCGGTGTCAAAATGCCTTAACCATAGTGCATGGGTGTGCTTGACTTGGTGCGAGGAGCCGTAGGATGCGCTGCGGCGGCAAAGTCGTGTGTGCAAATATGGCGGTTACGGAGCCGTGGAGCCGAGGTTAAGTGCCGTTCGGGCTCTCGGTGACGGCAAACGCTATGGTAGAGAGGCCGGAGGTGTCAAAATGCCTTAACCATGGCGTACAAGCATGCTTGACTCGGCCGGGAGCCATAAAATGCGTTGGAACCGGCCGTGCGGCGGCATGGTCGAGTGTGCAAATATGGCGGTTTTGGAGCCGTGGAGGCATGGTTAAGAGCCCTTCGGGCTCTCGGGTGATGGAAAACTCTATGGTGGAGAGGTGAGAGGCATCAAAATGGCTTAACCATGGCGTACGGGCGTGCTTGACCCGGTGCCGAGAGCCATAGGATGCACGGGGATCCGACCGTGCGGCGGCACGGTCGTGTGTGCAATTATGGATGTTACGGAGTCGTGGAGCTGTAGTTAAGGGCCGTTCGGGCTCTCGGGTGATGACAAACATTGTGGTGGTGAGGCCGGAGGCATCAAAATGCCTTAACCATGGCATACGGTCAAGCTTGACCTAGTGTCAAGAGGCTGTAGGACACGCACGAACCGGGCGTGCGGTAGCATAGTCGTGTGTGCAAATATGGCAGTTCTAGAGCTGTGGAGCCATGGTTAAGGGCCATTCGGGTTCTCGGGCGGCAACAAACGTTGTGGTGGAGAGGCTAGAGGTGTCAAAATGCCTTAACCATGGCGTACGGGCATGCTTGACTCGGTGCCGGGAGCCATAGGATGCGTTGGAAGCGGCCGTGCGGCGGCATGGTCGTGTGTGCAAATATGGCGGTTACGGAGCCGTGGAGCCAAGGTTAAGGGCCGTTCGGGCTCTCGGCGATGGCAAACGCTATGGTAGAGAGGCCGGAGGTGTCAAAATGCCTTAACCATGGCGTACGGGCATGCTTGACTCGGTGCTTGAGAGCCATAGGATGCGTTGGAACCGGCCGTGCGGCGGCATGGTCGTGTGTGCAAATATGGCGGTTTTGCGGCCGTGGAGCTGTGGTTAAGGGCCCTTCAGGCTCTCGGGTGATGAAAAACTCTATGGTGGAGCGGTGAGAGGCATCAAAATGGCTTAACCATGGCGTACGGGCGTGCTTGACCCGGTGCCGAGAGCCGTAGGATGCACGGGATCCGGCGTGCGCGGCACGGTCGTGTGTGCAATTATGGATGTTACGGTCGTGGAGCTATAGTTAAGGGCCGTTCGGGCTCTCGGGTGATGACAAATATTGTGGTGGTGAGGCCGGAGGCATCAAAATGCCTTAACCATGGCATACGGTCGTGCTTGACCTAGTGTCGAGAGCTATAGGACATGCGGGAACCGGGCGTGCGGTAGCATAGTCGTGTGTGCAAATATGGCGGTTCTAGAGCGTGGAGCCATGGTTAAGGGCCATTCGGGTTCTCGGGCGGTAATAAATGCTGTGGTGGAGAGGACAAAGGTGTTAAAACGCCTTAACCATGGTGCATGGGCGTGCTTGACTTGGTGCGAGGAGCCGTAGGACGCATAGGAACCGGCCGTGCGGCAGCAAAGTCGTGTGTGCAAATATGGCGGTTACGGAGCCGTGGAGCCGAGGTTAAGGGCCGTTCAAGCTCTCGAGCAATGACAAACGCTATGGTAGAGAGGCCGGAGAGGTGTCAAAATGCCTTAACCATGGCGTACGGGCTTGCTTGACTCGGTCTTGGGGAGCCATAAAATGCGTTGGAACCGACCATGCGGCGGCATGGTCGTGTGTGCAAATGTGGCGGTTTTGGCCATGGAGCCATGGTTAAGGGCCCTTCAGGCTCTCGGGTGATGGAAAACTCTATGGTGGAGAGGTGAGAGGCATCAAAATGGCTTAACCATGGCGTACGGGTGTGCTTGAATCGGTGCCGAGAGCCGTAGGATGCACTGGATCCGGCCGTGCGCCAGCACGGTCGTGTGTGCAAATATGGATGTTACTGGAGGTCGTGGAGCTATAGTTAAGGGCCGTTCGGGCTCTCGGGTGATGACAAACATTGTGGTGGTGGGGCCGGAGGTGTCAAAACGCCTTAACCATGGCATACGGTCATGCTTGACCTAGTGTCGAGAGGCTATAGGACACGTAGGAACCGGGCTGTGCGGTAGCATAGTCGTGTGTGCAAATATGGCGGTTCTAGAGCGGTGGAGCCATGGTTAAGGGCCATTCGGGTTCTTGGGCGGCAACAAATGCTGTGGTCGAGAGGCCGGCGGTGTCAAAATGCCTTAACCATAGTGCATGGGCGTGCTTGACTTGGTGCGAGGAGCCGTAGGATGCGCGGGAACCGGCCGTGCGGCGGCAAAGTCGTGTGTGCAAATATGGCGGTTACGGAGCCGTGGAGCCGAGGTTAAGTGCCGTTCGGGCTCTCGAGTGATGGCAAACGCTATGGTAGAGAGGCCGGAGAGGTGTCAAAATGCCTTAACCATGGCGTACGGGCATGCTTGACTCGGTGCGGGAGCCATAAAATGCGTTGGAACCGGCCGTGCGGCGGCATGGTCGTGTGTGCAAATATGGCGTTTTGGAGCCGTGGAGGCATGGTTAAGGGCCCTTCGGGCTCTCGGGTGATGGAAAACTCTATGGTGGAGAGGTGAGAGGCATCAAAATGGCTTAACCATGGCGTACGGGCGTGCTTGACCCGGTGCCGAGAGCCATAGGATGCACGGGATCCGGCCGTGCGGCGGCACGGTCGTGTGTGCAATTATGGATGTTACGGAGTCGTGGAGCTATAGTTAAGGGCCGTTCGGGCTCTCGGGTGATGACAAACATTGTGGTGGTGAGGCCGGAGGCATCAAAATGCCTTAACCATGGCATACGGTCATGCTTGACCTAGTGTCGAGAGCTATAGGACACGCACGAGCCGGGCTGTGCGGTAGCATATTCGTGTGTGCAAATATGGCGGTTCTAGAGCGGTGGAGCCATGGTTAAGGGCCATTCGGGTTCTCGGGCGGCAACAAACGCTGTGGTGGAGAGGCTAGAGGTGTCAAAATGCCTTAACCATGGTGCATGGGCATGCTTGACTCGGTGCGGGAGCCATAGGATGCGTTGGAACCGGCCGTGCGGCGGCATGGTCGTGTGTGCAAATATGGCGGTTACGGAGCCGTGGAGCCAAGGTTAAGGGCCGTTCGGGCTCTCGGCGATGGCAAATGCTATGGTAGAGAGGCGGAGGTGTCAAAATGCCTTAACCATGGCGTACGGGCATGCTTGACTCGGTGCCGGGAGCCATAGGATGCGTTGGAACCGGCCGTGCGGCGGCATGGTCGTGTGTGCAAATATGGCGGTTTTGCGGCCGTGGAGCCATGGTTAAGGGCCCTTCGGGCTCTCGGGTGATGAAAAACTCTATGGTGGAGAGGTGAGAGGCATCAAAATGGCTTAACCATGGCGTACGGGCGTGCTTGACCCGGTGCGAGAGCCGTAGGATGCACGGGGATCCGGCCGTGCGCGGCACGGTCGTGTGTGCAATTATGGATGTTACGGAGTCGTGGAGCTATAGTTAAGGGCCGTTCGGGCTCTCGGGTGATGACAAATATTGTGGTGGTGAGGCCGGAGGTGTCAAAACGCCTTAACCATGGCATACGGTCGTGCTTGACCTAGTGTCGAGAGCTATAGGACATGCGGGAACCGGGCGTGCGGTAGCATAGTCGTGTGTGCAAATATGGCGGTTCTAGAGCGGTGGAGCCATGGTTAAGGGCCATTCGGGTTCTCGGGCGGCAACAAATGCTGTGGTGGAGAGGCCAAAGGTGTTAAAATGCCTTAACCATGGTGCATGGGCGTGCTTGACTTGGTGCGAGGAGCCGTAGGATGCATAGGAACCGGCCGTGCGGCGGCAAAGTCGTGTGTGCAAATATGGCGGTTTTGGAGCCGTGGAGCCGAGGTTAAGGGCCGTTCAAGCTCTCGGCGATGACAAACGCTATGGTAGAGAGGCCGGAGGTGTCAAAATGCCTTAACCATGGCGTACGGGCATGCTTGACTCGGTCTTGGGAGCCATAGGATGCGTTGGAACCGACCATGCGGCGGCATGGTCATGTGTGCAAATGTGGCGGTTTTGCGGCCGTGGAGCCATGGTTAAGGGCCCTTCGGGCTCTCGGGTGATGGAAAACTCTATGGTGGAGAGGTGAGAGGCATCAAAATGGCTTAACCATGGCGTACGGGTGTGCTTGACCCGGTGCCGAGAGCCGTAGGATGCACGGGATCCGGCCGTGCGCCGGCACGGTCGTGTGTGCAATTATGGATGTTCGGATCGTGGAGCTATAGTTAAGGGCCGTTCGGGCTCTCGGGTGATGACAAACATTGTGGTGGTGGGGCCGGAGGTGTCAAAATGCCTTAACCATGGCATACGGTCGTGCTTGACCTAGTGTCGAGAGCTATAGGACACGTAGGAACCGGGCGTGCGGTAGCATAGTCGTGTGTGCAAATATGGCGTTCTAGAGCGGTGGAGCCATGGTTAAGGGCCATTCGGGTTCTTGGGCGGCAACAAATGCTGTGGTCGAGAGGCCAGTGGTGTCAAAACGCCTTAACCATAGTGCATGGGCGTGCTTGACTTGGTGCGAGGAGCCATAGGATGCGCAGGAACCGGCCGTGCGGCAGCAAAGTCGTGTGTGCAAATATGGCAGTTTTGGAGCCGTGGAGCCGAGGTTAAGTGCCGTTCAGGCTCTCGAGTGATGGCAAACTCTATGGTGGAGAGGCCAGAGGTGTCAAAATGCCTTAACCATGGCGTACGGGCATGCTTGACTCGGTCGGGAGCCATAAAATGCGTTGGAACCGGCCGTGCGGCGGCATGGTCGAGTGTGCAAATATGGCGGTTTTGGAGCCGTGGAGGCATGGTTAAGGGCCCTTCGGGCTCTCGGGTGATGGAAAACTCTATGGTGGAGAGGTGAGAGGCATCAAAATGGCTTAACCATGGCGTACGGGCGTGCTTGACCCGGTGCCGAGAGCCATAGGATGCACGGGATCCGGCCGTGCGGCGGCACGGTCGTGTGTGCAATTATGGATGTTACGGAGTCGTGGAGCTATAGTTAAGGGCCGTTCGGGCTCTCGGGTGATGACAAACATTGTGGTGGTGAGGCCGGAGGCATCAAAATGCCTTAACCATGGCATACGGTCATGCTTGACCTAGTGTCGAGAGCTATAGGACACGCACGAACCGGCTATGCGGTAGCATATTCGTGTGTGCAAATATGGCGGTTCTAGAGCTATGGAGCCATGGTTAAGGGCCATTCGGGTTCTCGGGGCGGCAACAAACGCTGTGGTGGAGAGGCTAGAGGTGTCAAAATGCCTTAACCATGGTGTATGGGCATGCTTGACTCGGTGCGGGAGCCATAGGATGCGTTGGAACCGGCCGTGCGGCGGCATGGTCGTGTGTGCAAATATGGCGGTTACGGAGCCGTGGAGCCAAGGTTAAGGGCCGTTCGGGCTCTCGGCGATGGCAAACGCTATGGTAGAGAGGCCGGAGGTGTCAAAATGCCTTAACCATGGCGTACGGGCATGCTTGACTCGGTGCTTGAGAGCCATAGGATGCGTTGGAACCGACCGTGCGGCGGCATGGTCGTGTGTGCAAATATGGCGGTTTTGCGGCCGTGGAGCCATGGTTAAGGGCCCTTCGGGCTCTCGGGTGATGAAAAACTCTATGGTGGAGAGGTGAGAGGCATCAAAATGGCTTAACCATGGCGTACGGGCGTGCTTGACCCGGTGCCGAGAGCCGTAGGATGCACGGGATCCGGCGTGCGGCGGCACGGTCGTGTGTGCAATTATGGATGTTATAGGAGTCGTGGAGCTATAGTTAAGGGCCGTTCGGGCTCTCGGGTGATGACAAATATTGTGGTGGTGAGGCCGGGGCGTCAAAACGCCTTAACCATGGCATACGGTCGTGCTTGACCTAGTGTCGAGAGCTATAGGACATGCGAGGAACTGGGCTGTGCGGTAGCATAGTCGTGTGTGCAAATATGGCGGTTCTAGAGCGGTGGAGCCATGGTTAAGGGCCATTCGGGTTCTCGGGCGGTAATAAATGCTGTGGTGGAGAGGCCAAAGGTGTTAAAATGCCTTAACCATGGTGCATGGGCGTGCTTGACTTGGTGCGAGGAGCCGTAGGACGCATAGGAACCGGCCGTGCGGCGGCAAAGTCGTGTGTGCAAATATGGCGGTTACGGAGCCGTGGAGCCGAGGTTAAGGGCCGTTCGGGCTCTCGAGTGATGACAAACGCTATGGTAGAGAGGCCGGAGGTGTCAAAATGCCTTAACCATGGCGTACGGGCTTGCTTGACTCGGTCTGCCGGGAGCCATAGGAATGCGTTGGAACCGACCATGCGGCGGCATGGTCGTGTGTGCAAATGTGGCGGTTTTGGCCGTGGAGCCATGGTTAAGGGCCCTTCGGGCTCTCGGGTGATGGAAAACTCTATGGTGGAGAGGTGAGAGGCATCAAAATGGCTTAACCATGGCGTACGGGTGTGCTTGAACCGGTGCCGAGAGCCATAGGATGCACGGGGATCCGGCCGTGCGCCGGCACGGTCGTGTGTGCAATTATGGATGTTCTAGTCGTGGAGCTATAGTTAAGGGCCGTTCGGGCTCTCGGGTGATGACAAACATTGTGGTGGTGGGGCCGGAGGTGTCAAAATGCCTTAACCATGGCATACGGTCGTGCTTGACCTAGTGTCGAGAGGCTGTAGGACACGTAGGAACCGGGCGTGCGGTAGCATAGTCGTGTGTGCAAATATGGCGATTCTAGAGCGGTGGAGCCATGGTTAAGGGCCATTCGGGTTCTTGGGCGGCAACAAATGCTGTGGTCGAGAGGCGGCGGTGTCAAAACGCCTTAACCATAGTGCATGGGCGTGCTTGACTTGGTGCGAGGAGCCGTAGGATGCGCGGGGAACCGGCCGTGCGGCGGCAAAGTCGTGTGTGCAAATATGGCGGTTCTGGAGCCGTGGAGCCGAGGTTAAGTGCCGTTCGGGCTCTCGAGTGATGGCAAACGCTATGGTAGAGAGGCCGGAGGTGTCAAAATGCCTTAACCATGGCGTACGGGCATGCTTGACTCGGGCGGGAGCCATAAAATGCGTTGGAACCGGCCGTGCGGCGGCATGGTCGAGTGTGCAAATATGGCGGTTTTGGAGCCGTGGAGGCATGGTTAAGGGCCCTTCGGGCTCTCGGGTGATGGAAAACTCTATGGTGGAGAGGTGAGAGGCATCAAAATGGCTTAACCATGGCGTACGGGCGTGCTTGACCCGGTGCCGAGAGCCATAGGATGCACGGGATCCGGCCGTGCGGCGGCACGGTCGTGTGTGCAATTATGGATGTTCTGGAGTCGTGGAGCTGTAGTTAAGGGCCGTTCGGGCTCTCGGGTGATGACAAACATTGTGGTGGTGAGGCCGGAGGCATCAAAATGCCTTAACCATGGCATACGGTCATGCTTGACCTAGTGTCAAGAGGCTGTAGGACACGCACGAACCGGGCGTGCGGTAGCATATTCGTGTGTGCAAATATGGCGGTTCTAGAGCTATGGAGCCATGGTTAAGGGCCATTCGGGTTCTCGGGCGGCAACAAACACTGTGGTGGAGAGGCTAGAGGTGTCAAAATGCCTTAACCATGGCGTACGGGCATGCTTGACTCGGTGCCGGGAGCCATAGGATGCGTTGGGCCCCGTGCCGTGGTCGTGTGTGCAAATATGGCGGTTACGGAGCCGTGGAGCCAAGGTTAAGGGCCGTTCGGGCTCTCGAGCGATGGCAAACGCTATGGTAGAGAGGCCGGAGAGGTGTCAAAATGCCTTAACCATGGCGTACGGGCATGCTTGACTCGGTGCCGAGAGCCATAGGATGCGTTGGAACCGGCCGTGCGGCGGCATGGTCGTGTGTGCAAATATGGCGGTTTGCGGCCGTGGAGCGTGGTTAAGGGCCCTTCGGGCTCTCGGGTGATGAAAAACTCTATGGTGGAGAGGTGAGAGGCATCAAAATGGCTTAACCATGGCGTACGGGCGTGCTTGACCCGGTGCCGAGAGCCGTAGGATGCACGGGATCCGGCCGTGCGGCGGCACGGTCGTGTGTGCAATTATGGATGTTACAGAGTCGTGGAGCTATAGTTAAGGGCCGTTCGGGCTCTCGGGTGATGACAAATATTGTGGTGGTGAGGCCGGAGGCGTCAAAACGCCTTAACCATGGCATACGGTCGTGCTTGACCTAGTGTCGAGAGCTATAGGACATGCGTAGGACACAGGCATGTGCGGTAGCATAGTCGTGTGTGCAAATATGGCGGTTCTAGAGCGTGGAGCCATGGTTAAGGGCCATTCGGGTTCTCGGGCGGCAATAAATGCTGTGGTGGAGAGGCCAAAGGTGTTAAAATGCCTTAACCATGGTGCATGGGCGTGCTTGACTTGGTGCGAGGAGCCGTAGGACGCATAGGAACCGGCCGTGCGGCAGCAAAGTCGTGTGTGCAAATATGGCAGTTCTGGAGCCGTGGAGCCGAGGTTAAGGGCCGTTCAGGCTCTCGAGCGATGACAAACGCTATGGTAGAGAGGCCAGAGGTGTCAAAATGCCTTAACCATGGCGTACGGGCTTGCTTGACTCAGTGCTGGGAGCCATAGGACGCGTTGGAACCGACCATGCGGCAGCATGGTCGTGTGTGCAAATGTGGCAGTTTTACTGCCGTGGAGCCATGGTTAAGGGCCCTTCAGGCTCTCGGGTGATGGAAAACTCTATGGTGGAGAGGTGAGAGGCATCAAAATGGCTTAACCATGGCGTACGGGTGTGCTTGAACCGGTGCCGAGAGCCGTAGGATGCACAGGATCCGGCCGTGCGCCGGCCACGGTCGTGTGTGCAATTATGGATGTTCTGGTCGTGGAGCTATAGTTAAGGGCCGTTCGGGCTCTCGGGTGATGACAAACATTGTGGTGGTGGGGCCAGAGGTGTCAAAACGCCTTAACCATGGCATACGGTCGTGCTTGACCTAGTGTCGAGAGCTATAGGACACGTAGGAACCGGCTGTGCGGTAGCATAGTCGTGTGTGCAAATATGGCAGTTCTAGAGCGGTGGAGCCATGGTTAAGGGCCATTCGGGTTCTTGGGCGGCAACAAATGCTGTGGTCGAGAGGCCCGCGGTGTCAAAATGCCTTAACCATAGTGCATGGGCGTGCTTGACTTGGTGCGAGGAGCCGTAGGATGCGCGAGGAACCGGCCGTGCGGCGGCAAAGTCGTGTGTGCAAATATGGCGGTTCTGGAGCCGTGGAGCCGAGGTTAAGTCCCGTTCGGGCTCTCGAGTGATGGCAAACGCTATGGTAGAGAGGCCAGAGGTGTCAAAATGCCTTAACCATGGCGTACAGGCATGCTTGACTCGGTGCCGGGAGCCATAGAATGCGTTGGAACCGGCCGTGCGGCAGCATGGTCGAGTGTGCAAATATGGCAGTTTTGGAGCCGTGGAGGCATGGTTAAGGGCCCTTCGGGCTCTCGGGTGATGGAAAACTCTATGGTGGAGAGGTGAGAGGCATCAAAATGGCTTAACCATGGCGTACGGGCGTGCTTGACCCGGTGCTTGAGAGCCATAGGATGCACGGGATCCGGCCGTGCGGCGGCACGGTCGTGTGTGCAATTATGGATGTTACGGTCGTGGAGCTGTAGTTAAGGGCCGTTCGGTGTAACGCTCGAAATTTTGCATTTTTAAAAATAGGGTAAAAATGATTTGATTTGAACTTTTGTGCTCATGAGAACATAGGTAAAATAATATTTTTCATTAAATTAAAATTTATCATAGGGTTTAGAAACATGGTTGAGCATACATCTTGGTGCATTTTATTTTGTTATGTGTGGTTTTGACCGAAGGTGAAAAAAAAAAGAATTCAAAATTTATTTGAAAATGCCTTTGAAAATGGTTTGGAAATCAAATAGAAAGGTCTAAATCTTTTCCTCACTTTTTGATTTCTAGCCCAAAGGCCTAGCTCCTTCAATTTCCTCTCTTTCCCTTGCTCGGCCTTTTGGCCCAAGTGGAGCTGCAGGTCCACTTCTTTATCAGTTCGGCGTCGACTCCCTTCTCTGTTCGTGTTGCTGATGGACTCGCTTCGAGTTGAAGTCCGTCCCGGCGCCACGCACCCTGCCCCATAAATAGCAGCCCCGATGCACATCGCGTCGCCTCCATGCATGCCGCAAACCCTAGCCGCCGCCTTCGAACTCGAGTTCGAGTTTCGCAGCTCCATCTCCATCGTATGCAAGTCACCGAGAAGTGGCAGCTTACGCCCGTCTGCTGTTTGCCGGCATTCACAACGAACCACCAGCTTCGAGCTCTATGCCGTCCTGCCCTTCCTAAAGCCCCGCGCAAGCAATCGTCTTCGCTCAAGCCCTAGCAACAGCAAAGCTCACGCCGCAGCTCTCGCTTTCCAATCCGTTGTTCCGCTGTCGCTTCTTCACGGTAAGCAAGTCGCCGAGTACCCTAGCTCTGCTCCATTGCCGCGTTTTGGATCTCGCCGAGATCGTACAGACCATCCCTGCTATCAAAACTAGCCAAGTCATAGAGCTGCAGTAGCTTCTCTTTGCATCTCGTCGAGCAGTATGGCGAAGCCACCGCAGTCTCCTGATGTTTCTCCGTCGATCGATCCTAGCAGGCCACCGAGCTTCACTTCGTGGTAGTTTGCGGCCGGCCGCTGCTGTTGCCTTCTGCTGCCACGCCGTCACGGTCCTGTCGAAGCAAGTGCAGTGCCTCGACTTCATTCATCGTCAAGCTGCAGGCCATCCTGCTGTTGAGCTCGACGTCTTCATCCACTGACTGCAACTTTCCGTTCACGTTCATCTACTTCCAGCCATCTCATCTAACATATATACGTGAGTTCTGTCTGTATATATATACCAAATATACATGCTGCATACTCCTGTCTAGTTTTCTTTTGTTCAAGATCAAAGAATATTCAATCTTTTCCTTCACTATATGGGAACAGGAAGCCTCCGTGTTGCCCTTGTGAGCTCCACGCCATCTACGCTCATTGCCCATCGTCGAGGTCGACGTAGGTAAGACCAGTGTACGTCTTCTACTATTTCTTTGCGTGCTTCCATACAAGGCCGTACATCATGTTTCGTGCTCGGCAAGGCCATGCCCTTGCTAGCCATGGCTGCGCCGTGCATGCTCTTCGTGTGCTCCAGTGGCTAGCAAAGCTGCACATATAGCTCCTGCTGATCGTTGCCGATCAGGTTGTTAGCTTTGATGACATCATGTCTTGCTTTGGTGACATCATGCACATGATTTCTTGCCGTTTTCCTTTTGAAAACAAATCCTCAAATACCATAGAAATACATATATAAGTTCCATCTTGTTTTACTCATAAAGCCTCCGTTTTAACTCCGTTTTGGTCCATTCAAAATGCGTTGGATTCGTAATTTCATAAATTACGCATTAGTGTTACTGTTAGTTCAGTTTGTTGCTGTTAGATTTTAAGTTCGTATTTAATGCATTTTTAGTCCTATAGGAAAATCTTGGAAAATTCATATCGTCGCCTTTATAGCTCCGTTTTCGGTGAATTTGGCGTCTATGTGATCGTAGAAACGATTAGAGTTATTTTATAAACTTTTCTTTCTATTCATTTATGTTTGGTGTACTGTTCTAATATAGTCATATTGTTTGCTTAGTGTATGATTGCTTGGATGCTTGTGTGGTGCTCTATAATCGTGTCCAATCGGTAAGCTTTGCGTTAATAATCTGAAGTTGGTGCTCAAGAAGAAGTGGAGATCGAGAAGCAATTCCATGAAATTTGGGATTTGAAGAAATGATCTAAGTTTAAGGCAAGTATAGCTTGGATTATCTTTTTGTGACAATGATCTAGTAAGCTTGGTTAATGAATATATGATTAAACATAAAAGATGACTTACACGTAAGCGATCATCCGGGACTTAACGTGCCCTTTGTGGGGGCTATATGGCTCTGGCTCTAGTGCATTCAAGAGACCTTTTCTAGCTTGTGAGAGGGAGGGCTGAATTGGGTATAGGGCGGCTCCTCCATGGTGTGTATAGCCGGGTAGGATGTGTGCCACTTTGGGAGGAGGGATTCCCTATATCCGACGACAAGGCGACCCTTGCTTGTTAGACGAACTTTTGGGTGGCTTTATAGTGAGACCCTGCTCATTCACCTTGGAAGTGTCATGGGAGTGGCTTAACCATGGCGTACGGGCGTGCTTGACCCGGTGCCGAGAGCCGTAGGATGCACGGGATCCGGGCGTGCGGCGGCAAAGTCGTGTGTGCAATTATGGATGTTCTGGAGTCGTGGAGCTATAGTTAAGGGCCGTTAGGGCTCTCGGGTGATGACAAATATTGTGATGGTGAGGCCAAAGGCATCAAAACGCCTTAACCATGGCATACGGTCGTGTTTGACCTAGTGTCGAGAGCTATAGGACATGCAGGAACTGGCTGTGCGGTAGCATAGTCGTGTGTGCAAATATGGCAGTTCTAGAGCTGTGGAGCCATGGTTAAGGGCCATTCGGGTTCTCGGGCGGTAATAAACGCTGTGGTGGAGAGGCCAAAGGTGTTAAAACACCTTAACCATGGTGCATGGGCGTGCTTGACTTGGTGCGAGGAGCCGTAGGACGCATAGGAACCGGCCGTGCGGCAGCAAAGTTGTGTGTGCAAATATGGCAGTTCTGGAGCCGTGGAGCCGAGGTTAAGGGCCGTTCAGGCTCTCGAGCGACGACAAACGCTATGGTAGAGAGGCCAGAGGTGTCAAAATGCCTTAACCATGGCGTACGGGCTTGCTTGACTCAGTGCCGGGAGCCATAGGACGCGTTGGAACCGACCATGCGGCAGCATGGTCGTGTGTGCAAATGTGGCAGTTTTGGAGCCGTGGAGCCATGGTTAAGGGCCCTTCGGGCTCTCGGGTGATGGAAAACTCTATGGTGGAGAGGTGAGAGGCATCAAAATGGCTTAACCATGGCGTACGGGTGTGCTTGAGCAGTGCAGAGCCGTAGGATGCACGGATCCGGCCATGCGCCCGGCACGGTCGTGTGTGCAATTATGGATGTTCGGAGTCGTGGAGCTATAGTTAAGGGCCGTTCGGGCTCTCGGGTGATGACAAACATTGTGGTGGTGGGGCCGGAGGTGTCAAAACGCCTTAACCATGGCATACGGTCGTGCTTGACCTAGTGTCGAGAGGCAGTAGGACACGTAGGAACCGGGCATGCGGTAGCATAGTCGTGTGTGCAAATATGGCGATCTAGAGCGGTGGAGCCATGGTTAAGGGCCATTCGGGTTCTTGGGCGGTAACAAATGCTGTGGTCGAGAGGCCGGCGGTGTCAAAACGCCTTAACCATAGTGCATGGGCGTCCTTGACTTGGTGCGAGGAGCCGTAGGATGCGCGAGAACCGGCCGTGCGGCGGCAAAGTCGTGTGTGCAAATATGGCGGTTCTGGAGCCGTGGAGCCGAGGTTAAGTCTTGTTCGGGCTCTCGAGTGACGGCAAACGCTATGGTAGAGGCCGGAGGTGTCAAAATGCCTTAACCATGGAGTACGGGCATGCTTGACTCGGGCCGGAGCCATAAAATGCGTTGGAACCGACCGTGCGGCGGCATGGTCGAGTGTGCAAATATGGCGGTTTGGAGCCGTGGAGGCATGGTTAAGGGCCCTTCGGGCTCTCGGGTGATGGAAAACTCTATGGTGGAGAGGTGAGAGGCATCAAAATGGCTTAACCATGGCGTACGGGCGTGCTTGACCCGGTGCCGAGAGCCATAGGATGCGCGGGGATCCGGCCGTGCGGCGGCACGATCGTGTGTGCAATTATGGATGTTCTGGAGTCGTGGAGCTGTAGTTAAGGGCCGTTCGGGCTCTCGGGTGATGACAAACATTGTGGTGGTGAGGCCGGGCAGGCATCAAAACACCTTAACCATGGCATACGGTCATGCTTGACCTAGTGTCAAGAGCAGGGACACACACAAACCGGCCGTGCGGTAGCATATTCGTGTGTGCAAATATGGCAGTTCTAAAGCTGTGGAGCCATGGTTAAGGGCCATTCGGGTTCTCGAGCGGCAACAAACGCTGTGGTGGAGAGGCTAGAGGTGTCAAAATGCCTTAACCATGGCGTACGGGCATGCTTGACTCGGTGCCAAGAGCCATAGGATGCGTTGGAACCGCCGTGCGGCGGCATGGTCGTGTGTGCAAATATGGCGTTCTGGAGCCGTGGAGCAAAGTTTAAGGGCCGTTCGGGCTCTCGAGCGATGGCAAACGCTATGGTCAAGAGGCCCGAGGTGTCAAAATGCCTTAACCATGGCGTACGGGCATGCTTGACTCGGCCGGGAGCCATAAAATGCGTTGGAACCGGCCGTGCGGCGGCATGGTCGAGTGTGCAAATATGGCAGTTTTGGAGCCGTGGAGGCATGGTTAAGGGCCCTTCGGGCTCTCGGGTGATGGAAAACTCTATGGTGGAGAGGTGAGAGGCATCAAAATGGCTTAACCATGGCGTACGGTGTCCTTGACCCGGTGCCGAGAGCCATAGGATGCACGGGGATCCGGCCGTGCGGGCACGATCGTGTGTGCAATTATGGATGTTCTCGAGTCGTGGAGCCGTAGTTAAGGGCCGTTCGGGCTCTCGGGTGATGACAAACATTGTGGTGGTGAGGCCGGAGGCATCAAAACGAATTAACCATGGCATACGGTCATGCTTGACCTAGTGTCAAGAGTCTGTAGGACACGCACGTGGGCTGGCGTGCGGTAGCATATTCGTGTGTGCAAATATGGTAGTTCTAGAGCTGTGGAGCCATGGTTAAGGGCCATTCAGGTTCTCGGGCGGCAACAAACGCTGTGGTGGAGAGGCTAGAGGTGTCAAAATGCCTTAACCATGGCGTACGGGCATGCTTGACTCAGTGCCAAGAGCCATAGGATGCGTTGGAACCGGCCGTGCGGCAGCATGGTCGTGTGTGCAAATATGGCAGTTCTGGAGCCGTGGAGCCAAGGTTAAGGGCCGTTCGGGCTCTCGAGCGATGGCAAACGCTATGGTAGAGAGGCCAGAGGTGTCAAAATGCCTTAACCATGGTGTACGGGCATGCTTGACTCGGTGCCGAGAGCCATAGGATGCGTTGGAACCGGCCGTGCGGCAGCATGGTCGTGTGTGCAAATATGGCAGTTTTGCAGCCGTGGAGCTGTGGTTAAGGGCCCTTTAGGATCTCGGGTGATGAAAAACTCTATGGTGGAGAGGTAAGAGGCATCAAAATGGCTTAACCATGGCGTACGGGCGTGCTTGACCCGGTGCCGAGAGCCGTAGGATGCACGGGATCCGGCGTGCGGCGGCACGATCGTGTGTGCAATTATGGATGTTCGGAGTCGTGGAGCTATAGTTAAGGGCCGTTCGGGCTCTCGGGTGATGACAAATATTGTGGTGGTGAGGCCGGAGGCGTCAAAATGCCTTGACCATGGCATACGGTCGTGCTTGACCAAGTGTCGAGAGCTATAGGACATGCGAGGAACGGCCGTGCGGCAGCATAGTCGTGTGTGCAAATATGGCAGTTCTAGAGCTGTGGAGCCATGGTTAAGGGCCATTCGGGTTCTCGGGGCGGTAATAAACGCTGTGGTGGAGAGGCCAAAGGTGTTAAAACGCCTTAACCATGGTGCATGGGCGTGCTTGACTTGGTGCGAGGAGCCGTAGGACGCATAGGAACCGGCCGTGCGGCAGCAAAGTCGTGTGTGCAAATATGGCAGTTCTGGAGCTGTGGAGCCAAGGTTAAGGGCCGTTCAGGCTCTCGAGCAATGACAAACGCTATGGTAGAGAGGCCAGAGGTGTCAAAATGCCTTAACCATGGCGTACGGGCTTGCTTGACTCAGTGCGAGGAGCCATAGGACGCGTTGCTACCGACCATGCGGCGGCATGGTCGTGTGTGCAAATGTGGCAGTTTTACTACCGTGGAGCCATGGTTAAGGGCCCTTCAGGCTCTTGGGTGATGGAAAACTCTATGGTGGAGAGGTGAGAGGCATCAAAATGGCTTAACCATGGCGTACGGGTGTGCTTGAACCGGTGCCGAGAGCCGTAGGATGCACAGGATCCGGCCGTGCGCCAACACAGTCGTGTGTGCAATTATGGATGTTCTGGAGTCATGGAGCAATAGTTAAGGGCCGTTCGGGCTCTCGGGTGATGACAAACATTGTGGTGGTGGGGCCAGAGGTGTCAAAATGCCTTAACCATGGCATACGATCATGCTTGACCTAGTGTCGAGAGGCTGTAGGACACGTAGGAACCGGGCTCTTGCGGTAGCATAGTCGTGTGTGCAAATATGGCAGTTCTAGAGCGATGGAGCCATGGTGAAGGGCCATTCGGGTTCTTGGGCGGCAACAAATGCCGTGGTCGAGAGGCCGGCGGTGTCAAAACGCCTTAACCATACTTGCATGGGCGTGCTTGACTTGGTGCGAGGAGCCGTAGGATGCGCGGGAACCGGCCGTGCGGCGAAAGTCGTGTGTGCAAATATGGCGGTTACGGAGCCGTGGAGCCAAGGTTAAGTGCCGTTCGGGCTCTCGAGTGACGGCAAACGCTATGGTAGAGAGGGGCGAGGTGTCAAAATGCCTTAACCATGGTGTACGGGCATGCTTGACTCGAGCCGGGAGCCATAAAATGCGTTGGAACCGGCCGTGCGGCGGCATGGTCGAGTGTGCAAATATGGCGGTTTTGGAGCCGTGGAGGCATGGTTAAGGGCCCTTCGGGCTCTCGGGTGATGGAAAACTCTATGGTGGAGAGGTGAGAGGCATCAAAATGGCTTAACCTTGGCGTACGTGCGTGCTTGACCCGGTGCCGAGAGCCATAGGATGCACGGGGATCCGGCCGTGCGGCAGCACAAAATGTGTGTGCAATTATGGATGTTACGGAGTCGTGGAACCGTAGTTAAGGGCCGTTCGGGCTCTCGGGTGATGACAAACATTGTGGTGGTGAGGCCGAGGCATCAAAACGCCTTAACCATGGCATACGGTCATGCTTGACCTAGTGTCAAGAGCATGAGGACACGCACGAACCGGCTGTGCGGTAGCATATTCGTGTGTGCAAATATGGCATTTCTAGAGCTGTGGAGCCATGGTTAAGGGCCATTCAGGTTCTCAGGCGGCAACAAACGCTGTGGTGGAGAGGCTAGAGGTGTCAAAATGCCTTAACCATGGCGTACGGGCATGCTTGACTCGGTGCCGGAGCCATAGGATGCGTTGGATCGGACCGTGCGGCAACATGGTCGTGTGTGCAAATATGGCGGTTACGGAGCCGTGGAGCCAAGGTTAAGGGCCGTTCGGGCTCTCAAGCGATGGCAAATGCTATGGTAGAGAGGCCGAGGTGTCAAAATGCCTTAACCATGGCGTACGGGCATGCTTGACTCGGTGCGAGAGCCATAGGATGCGTTGGAACCGACCGTGCGGCGGCATGGTCGTGTGTGCAAATATGGCGGTTTTGCGGCCGTGGAGCCGTGGTTAAGGGCCCTTCGAGGCTCTCGGGTGATGAAAAACTCTATGGTGGAGAGGTGAGAGGCATCAAAATGGCTTAACCATGGCGTACGGGCATGCTTGACCCGGTGCGAGAGCCGTAGGATGCACGGGGATCCGGCGTGCGGCGGCACGGTCGTGTGTGCAATTATGGATGTTACGGAGTCGTGGAGCTATAGTTAAGGGCCGTTCGGGCTCTCGGGTGATGACAAATATTGTGGTGGTGAGGCTAGAGGTGTCAAAACGCCTTAACCATGGCATACGGTCGTGCTTGACCTAGTGTCGAGAGCTATAGGACATGCGGGAACCGGGCCGTGCGGTAGCATAGTCGTGTGTGCAAATATGGCTGTTCTAGAGCTGTGGAGCCATGGTTAAAGGCCATTCGGGTTCTCGGGCGGTAATAAACACTGTGGTGGAGAGGCCAAAGGTGTTAAAATGCCTTAACCATGGTGCATGGGCGTGCTTGACTTGGTGCGAGGAGCCGTAGGACGCATAGGAACCGGCCGTGCGGCAGCAAAGTCGTGTGTGCAAATATGGCAGTTATGGAGCCGTGGAGCCGAGGTTAAGGGCCGTTCAGGCTCTCGAGCGATGACAAATGCTATAGTAGAGAGGCCAGAGGTGTCAAAATGCCTTAACCATGGCGTACGGACCTGCTTGACTCAGTGCCAGGAGCCATAGGACGCGTTGGAACCGACCATGCGGCAGCATGGTCGTGTGTGCAAATGTGGCAGTTTTACTGCCGTGGAGCCATGGTTAAGGGCCCTTCAGGCTCTCGGGTGATGGAAAACTCTATGGTAGAGAGGTGAGAGGCATCAAAATGGCTTAACCATAGCGTACGGGTGTGCTTGAACCGGTGCGAGAGCCGTAGGATGCACGGGATCCGGTCGTGCGCTAGCACGGTCGTGTGTGCAATTATGGATGTTAGGAGTCGTGGAGCTATAGTTAAGGGCCGTTCGGGCTCTCGGGTGATGACAAACATTGTGGTGGTAGGGCCGGGAGGTGTCAAAATGCCTTAACCATGGCATACGGTCGTGCTTGACCTAGTGTCGAGAGTAGGACACGTAGGAACCGGGCGTGCGGTAGCATAGTCGTGTGTGCAAATATGGCATTTCTAGAGCGGTGGAGCCATGGTTAAGGGCCATTCGGGTTCTTGGGTGGCAACAAATGCTGTGGTCGAGAGGCCGGCGGTGTCAAAACGCCTTAACCATAGTGCATGGGCGTGCTTGACTTGGTGCGAGGAGCCGTAGGATGCGCGGGAACCGGGCGTGCGGCGGCAAAGTCGTGTGTGCAAATATGGCGGTTACGGAGCCGTGGAGCCGAGGTTAAGTGCCGTTCGGGCTCTCGAGTGACGGCAAATGCTATGGTAGAGAGCCCGAGGGTGTCAAAATGCCTTAACCATGGCGTACGGGCATGCTTGACTCGGCGGGATCCATAAAATGCGTTGGAACCGACCGTGCGGCGGCATGGTCGAGTGTGCAAATATGGCAGTTTTGGAGCCGTGGAGGCATGGTTAAGGGCCCTTCGGGCTCTCGGGTGATGGAAAACTCTATGGTGGAGAGGTGAGAGGCATCAAAATGGCTTAACCATGGCGTACGGGCGTGCTTGACCCGGTGCCGAGAGCCATAGGATGCACGGGATCCGACCGGTGCGGCAGCACGGTCGTGTGTGTAATTATGGATGTTACGGAGTCGTGGAGCTGTAGTTAAGGGCCGTTCGGGCTCTCGGGTGATGACAAACATTGTGGCGGTGAGGCCGGAGGCATCAAAATGCCTTAACCATGGCATACGGTCATGCTTGACCTAGTGTCAAGAGCTGTAGGACACGCACGAACCGGCTGTGCGGTAGCATATTCGTGTGTGCAAATATGGCAGTTCTAGAGCTGTGGAGCCGTGGTTAAGGGCCATTCACGTTCTCAAGCGGCAACAAACGCTGTGGTGGAGAGGCTAGAGGTGTCAAAATGCCTTAACCATGGCATAAGGGCATGCTTGACTCAGTGCCAGGAGCCATAGGATGCGTTGGAACTGACCGTGCGGCAGCATGGTCGTGTGTGCAAATATGGCAGTTCTGGAGCCGTGGAACCAAGGTTAAGGGCCGTTCAGGCTCTCGAGCGATGGCAAACGCTATGGTAGAGAGGCCAGAGGTGTCAAAATGCCTTAACCATGGCGTACGGGCATGCTTGACTCGGTCCGAGAGCCATAGGATGCGTTGGAACCGGCCGTACGGCAGCATGGTTGTGTGTGCAAATATGGCGGTTTTGCGGCCGTGGAGCTATGGTTAAGGGCCCTTCAGGCTCTCGGGTGATGAAAAACTCTATGTGGAGAGGTGAGAGGCATCAAAATGGCTTAACCATGGCGTACGGGCGTGCTTGACCCGGTGCCGAGAGCCGTAGGATGCACGGGATCCGGGCGTGCGGCGGCACGTCGTGTGTGCAATTATGGATGTTCTAGAGTCGTGGAGCTATAGTTAAGGGCTGTTCGGGCTCTCGGGTGATGACAAATATTGTGGTGGTGAGGCCAGAGGCATCAAAATGCCTTAACCATGGCATACGGTCGTGCTTGACCTAGTGTCGAGAGCTATAGGACATGCAGGAACTGGCTGTGCGGTAGCATAGTCGTGTGTGCAAATATGGCAGTTCTAGAGCTGTGGATCCACATTTAAGGGCCATTCGGGTTCTCAGGCGGTAATAAACGCTGTGGTGGAGAGGCCAAAGGTGTTAAAACGCCTTAACCATGGTGCATGGGCGTGCTTGACTTGGTGCGAGGAGCCGTAGGACGCATAGGAACCGGCCGTGCGTCAGCAAAGTCGTGTGTGCAAATATGGCAGTTCTGGAGCCGTGGAGCCGAGGTTAAGGGCCGTTCAGGCTCTCGAGTGATGGCAAACGCTATGGTAGAGAGGCGAGAGGTGTCAAAATGCCTTAACCATGGCGTACGGGCTTGCTTGACTCGGTGCGGGAGCCATAGGACGCGTTGGAACCGACCATGCGGCGGCATGGTCGTGTGTGCAAATGTGGCGGTTTTTGCGCCGTGGAGCCATGGTTAAGGGCCCTTCGGGCTCTCGGGTGATGGAAAACTCTATGGTGGAGAGGTGAGAGGCATCAAAATGGCTTAACCATGGCGTACGGGTGTGCTTGAACCGGTGCCGAGAGCCGTAGGATGCACGGGATCCGGCCGTGCGCCGGCACGTCGTGTGTGCAATTATGGATGTTCAGGTCGTGGAGCTATAGTTAAGGGCCGTTCGGGCTCTCGGGTGATGACAAACATTGTGGTGGTGGGGCCGGAGGTGTCAAAACGCCTTAACCATGGCATACGGTCGTGCTTGACCTAGTGTCGAGAGCCGTAGGACACGTAGGAACCGGGCCGTGAGGTAGCATAGTCGTGTGTGCAAATATGGCGGTTCTAGAGCGGTGGAGCCATGGTTAAGGGCCATTCGGGTTCTTGGGCGGCAACAAATGCTGTGGTCAAGAGGCCGGCGGTGTCAAAATGCCTTAACCATAGTGCATGGGCGTGCTTGACTTGGTGCGAGGAGCCGTAGGATGCGCGAGGAACCGGCCGTGCGGCGGCAAAGTCGTGTGTGCAAATATGGCGGTTACGGAGCCGTGGAGCCGAGGTTAAGTGCCGTTCGGGCTCTCGAGTGATGGCAAACACTTGTGGTAGAGAGGCCGAGGTGTCAAAATGCCTTAACCATGGCGTACGGGCATGCTTGACTCGGCGGGAGCCATAAAATGCGTTGGAACCGACCGTGCGGCAGCATGGTCGAGTGTGCAAATATGGCAGTTTTGGAGCCGTGGAGGCATGGTTAAGGGCCCATCAGGCTCTCAGGTGATGGAAAACTCTATGGTGGAGAGGTGAGAGGCATCAAAATGGCTTAACCATGGCGTACGGGGCGTGCTTGACCCGGTGCGAGAGCCATAGGATGCACGGGATCCGGCCGTGCGGCGGCACGGTCGTGTGTGCAATTATGGATGTTACGGGTCGTGGAGCTATAGTTAAGGGGGGTTCAGGCTCTCGGGTGATGACAAACATTGTGGTGGTGAGGCCAGAGGCATCAAAATGCCTTAACCATGGCATACGGTCATGCTTGACCTAGTGTCAAAATCTGTAGGACACGCATGAACCGGCTGTGCGGTAGCATATTCGTGTGTGCAAATATGGCAGTTCTAGAGCTGTGGAGCCATGGTTAAGGGCCATTCAGGTTCTCAAGTGGCAACAAACGCTGTGGTGGAGAGGCTAGAGGTGTCAAAATGCCTTAACCATGGCATACGGGCATGCTTGACTCAGTGCCAGGAGCCATAGGATGCGTTGGGCCCGGCCGTGCGGCAGCATGGTTGTGTGTGCAAATATGGCGTTACGGAGCCGTGGAGCCAAGGTTAAGGGCCGTTCGGGCTCTCGGCGATGGCAAACGCTATGGTAGAGAGGCCGAGGTGTCAAAATGCCTTAACCATGGCGTACGGGCATGCTTGACTCGGTGCCGAGAGCCATAGGATGCGTTGGAACCGACCGTGCGGCGGCATGGTCGTGTGTGCAAATATGGCAGTTTTTGCGGCCGTGGAGCGTGGTTAAGGGCCCTTCGGGCTCTCGGGTGATGAAAAACTCTATGGTGGAGAGGTGAGAGGCATCAAAATGGCTTAACCATGGCGTACGGGCGTGCTTGACCCGGTGCCGAGAGCCGTAGGATGCACGGGATCCGGGCGTGCGGCGGCACGGTCGTGTGTGCAATTATGGATGTTACGGAGTCGTGGAGCTATAGTTAAGGGCCGTTCGGGCTCTCGGTGATGACAAATATTGTGGTGGTGAGGCCGGAGGCGTCAAAATGCCTTAACCATGGCATACGGTCGTGCTTGACCTAGTGTCGAGAGCTATAGGACATGCAGGAACCGGGCGTGCGGTAGCATAGTCGTGTGTGCAAATATGGCGGTTCTAGAGCTGTGGAGCCATGGTTAAGGGCCATTCGGGTTCTCGGGCGGTAATAAATGCTGTGGTGGAGAGGCCAAAGGTGTTAAAATGCATTAACCATGGTGCATGGGCGTGCTTGACTTGGTGCGAGGAGCCGTAGGACGCATAGGAACTGGCCGTGCGGCGGCAAAGAAAGTCGTGTGTGCAAATATGGCGGTTACGGAGCCGTGGAGCCGAGGTTAAGGGCCGTTCGGGCTCTCGAGTGACGACAAACGCTATGGTAGAGAGGCCGAGGTGTCAAAATGCCTTAACCATTGCGTACGGGCTTGCTTGACTCGGTCTTGGGAGCCATAGGACGCGTTGGAACCGACCATGCGGCGGCATGGTTGTGTGTGCAAATGTGGCGGTTTTACTACCGTGGAGCCATGGTTAAGGGCCCTTCGGGCTCTCGGGTGATGGAAAACTCTATGGTGGAGAGGTGAGAGGCATCAAAATGGCTTAACCATGGCATACGGGTGTGCTTGAACCGGTGCCGAGAGAGCCATAGGATGCACGGGATCCGGCCGTGCGCCGGCACGAGTCGTGTGTGCAATTATGGATGTTAAGTCGTGGAGCTATAATTAAGGGCCGTTCGGGCTCTCGGGTGATGACAAACATTGTGGTGGTGGGGCCAGAGGCATCAAAACGCCTTAACCATGGCATACGGTCATGCTTGACCTAGTGTCAAGAGCTGTAGGACACGCACGAACTGGCTATGCGGTAGCATATTCGTGTGTGCAAATATGGCAGTTCTAGAGCTGTGGAGCCATGGTTAAGGGCCATTCGGGTTCTCGGGGCGGCAACAAACGGTGTGGTGGAGAGGTGTTGACACTTCTAACACCACTCACGCTAAGTTGTCATCCCTAACATGGCGCCGAAGTGTTGGTATAGAAAACTGCTCCTCTAATCAAGAAAAATATGGGATCCGCAAACGAGATAATACACCATTGTAGCATTTTACCGGAAGTATTCCGAGGTATCGTTATTTATATTTAGCTCAAAGGAAAGAACTACGGACTTAAACAATGAGATGAACTTGCTAAACACGACTACTTATGAGTGATTGATTGCACGAGTCACATACTTTGGCGAGAGGGTAAACCATGATAAATAATAGAATATAAAGTAATAAGCTCGGTATAAATCACACTGAGAGATTAGATATAGACTACTCACAAAGGTAGGTTGACATCGATTAGTTCAAGAAATAGAAATCCTATGTAGGTTCTAATCTACTAAGTCATTCATCTACTCCAACTCTACACTATCATATATAGCACAAAAGACTCTTCATCTATGTATAAGGATCATTGCTATAACAAGCCAAGACATAGCGGGACTTACTACGCAACTTTGGTTCGCTAGACCTACCAACGGGGATGGAATACGAGAGGACTCAACGGAACTGTCACTTCCGCGATCTACCACACGACCCGGCCAATAGGGTGCATTTGCAGGTAAACGGCATCTAAGCACCATGCTTACATGAAATCTACCACCTAACCCTCCCGCGAAGAGAGCTAAGCGCTTTGCAAACATATACATAAACTTATCACCAATCATAACCATATCAAATGTAGAACTAGAATAAACTAGGAACATAATAAACAGAAACATAATGATATTTAGAATAAAGTCACAAGAATAGATACAAGATAATACCAATTCGATGATGAAGATCCGAATTCCGAGCACAGCGCCCGATTCTTCCTCTATCTAGTCTAAACCTATGTAGAACTTGAAGATCTAGAGTAACTATTCTAACTCTCGGTGGAGATCTCTCTCTAAACCCCGGCTTTGCTTGATGGCTACCTCACGAATAATGAATTCTAGACTGAATTAGGGTTTCGGCCCGGGGGCCGGGGGCTCCAATATATAGCCCCCTAGGATGCACCACGGCCATCGGATCAAACCGACCTAAACGGACGATAATTATTCATCCTCAAAGGCGGTGGAGCGGGATCCGCGAGCCTCCACCCGATTGGTGGAGGTGGGGGGAGTCGGCCGACCCAAGGAGGGAGTCGGCCGACCCACCACAATGCCAGTGGGTCCCCGCTTCCGTGGTCTGCGCCTATCAGAGTCTTCTAGAGTATACAATTTTACCCGTTCGGTCTTTCTCTCTATGTAATCATGACATGTGGGCCTCCTTGGATGTTTTCCTGATAATCCCCTGCAAAAACACATATTCACCAAAACTCGTGGAATCTGTCAGTTTAAACCCTAAGTCTATGGTGGTGAACAGATTATACCCCTCTTTCTCTCTCGGTTGACATATAAAATTGATCATTAACGACCGTCAACAAACTCCCCCAAGCTTACCTTTGCTCGTCCCCGAGCAAATAGCTACGAAGATGGATCAAGAGTTCTTTGCAATGCTTTCACGCTTTACAAACACACATGCTCTAAACAAGAATTTCTCCCGGACTAGAGTGAACTATCATAACTCCCAAACTTACTCATGTTTCTTCAACCATGGGGCTTTTACACGCACTTGGGTCTTGAGTAGTTGAAAGAGCGAGAACAATTAAGTCAAGCACTTGTTGTCTCATGCTCGTTGTTTCACCTACGTTGCAGTTTTTATAAGATTTTTCAATAAAACTCGAGTTCCTTTAATACAACCCTTTCAAGTCTCTCAATATGTGGTATTTTTGGATCCTCTCTAAGGCATTGAAAGGAGGTATGCCTTCTCTTTTACTCTCAGAATATGTAGTATTTGTGGTTCAAGGCATTTATAGATGAGCCTTCACTCTCTCTCTCACCCTACTCTAATGAAAGCTTATATGGAGCTCATAGGTATGGAGAACTAATGCATTGGCATGACCGAACCATGGATCCGAAGGAACTCAACATACAACCAATCGGTGTGTGCATGTGTGGTTTTATATGTGGACGAAAAATAGAGAGAAATATTTGTGGGAGGAGAAGGGGTGCACAAAGGAATTATCAATGCTCCTTTATTTGGATGAAACTTGGAACTACTTCAACACTTGAATCTTCTTGGAACTTGAATCTTGAAAACTTGACAATGACTCGGGCTCATAAATTTTTTCTTTCTTTTCTCTCTTTTTTTTATCTTTTTTTTTTTATAATTCTTGCAGCCCAAAAAGGAATGAAATACTTCTTGAATGGAACACTTCTCAATCTTGACAACTTCACATTGGGAACAAATGGAACACTTGGAGCATTGATTTTGGATAAGTGGCTAGCGAGAAATGAACGGGGAATATTTTTGGGTGTTCACTCTCGGTGTAAGAGTAGAACAATCTCAATGGATATTAATAGGTTTTATGTGGTGCGTACTTCCGGGGTAGAAGTAGCGGGGGTGCATGTGAGTGTGAAACCAAGATTTAGGCGTATGATGAGTTCATAAGGATACAACACAAATGACAAAGCCACGAGCCCTAAACAAATGAGGAGGCTTCCTATTCTAATGACCAAGTTTGGCTGTGGTAGGAATTTTAACTCTCTATCATATAAGGAACTCATCATGAAACATTTATAATTTTCACAAACAAATCTCCAGAATTTAGTGGCACTATGGAACACAATAAACAGCAGCTCAGACTATTATCATATCATGTCCGTCAACTACCTAGACTTAGTTTAAGCATATGCTCCCACAGATTTCAGGTGTAGAGTAAATCCAGTTGTCAAACAGTGTATCTAAACCTTGGGAGAAGTCAAATTTAAAGCTAGGTACTTGCAAAGAATTAGAGCGAGAGCAACTATTCATCATTTCCATCATGCAATCCTCAAGTCTACACAATTTTATTTATAGCAAACTGATTTGAAAACAAACTTGCACACTCTTTTTATTTGGTTTTCATCTTTAAGGCAAACTTTGAAATGTAAACACTCTTAAAGAAAGCAAACTTCTTTAAAACGGCAAGCAAATTTTTATTGGGTTTTAGTTTTTCGATTTTTTTTTCAATGCATAAAACAAACTAAAGAAAAATAAACAAACTAAAACAAAAGGAAAGAAATACTTATCTTGAAAATGGGGTCCTCCCCAAGCTAGCCTTGCGGTGGTGGTGGTGGATAGTGGATGTGCAACGGGTCCACCGTGCCATGCAACATGGAGGCGGCTTCTTCCCGGTTCTCTTGAATGGTGCCCGGTGTGCGGTGGTGTTCAGTTCCATTGGCCCTGGTCATTCCACCTCGATCATGGCGATTCGGAGTGGCGGTGGTGTTGTCTTTGGAAGGCTACTTGTTCATCATAGTGCTTTTGGGTGAAAATGAAACTGGTGGCATCGGAGTGGCGACGTGGCTCGAGTCATGGTGGGGTTCTTCTTCTTCATCGGTGGTACCAAAGGGGTCATAAGAGTATCTTGGCGGGTTTGAGGGTCCCGGCTCGGATGGTCCCGGCTCGATGTTCCCGGGGTGTTGTATGGTGGGTAGTAACCATAGAATGGTTGATGTGGTTGGCTTTGTGGTGGGTACACCCATGGGTTCGTGAGTGGTGCTGAGGTACATTCCACTCATTGAAACTGGCATGTGCTGGTTCTTCTCGGGCGGTTTCGGCACCACGCCAAACTGGTTCACGATTTCCTGTCACCCTCTCCGAGCGAGCTCTTCGAGGTGCTCTCTCATTCACTGGTTCTGCCTGTCGCTAGCAGAAGTGTCGGATCGATGACTGGGGTGTGGATGAAACGCTTGTTCTTGAGCTTCTTGTATATCTCCTTCTCTGGGCGGTTCTCAGGGCGAGGTCGGATATTCTCATGAGGACTCTACGAGATCTTGGTGGTGGTACAGTGCTGCTGCGAGGTGCTTAGGGCTTCGGTGGTGGGTCGACACTCATGTCAGAACCAGCCACCGAGCTCTGGCGAGAGGCACTCCTTGTCCTGATGTTCCTGATGGTTCCCGAGATCCCCTTGAAGACGCTCTTCATCCTGCAAGTTGCTCAAAACAAACAAAAACAAACACTAGTGGAGAGAAGGATTAGTACAAGGTTAGTGGTTAGCCATCCAGTCAGCGGTCCAGAGGTTAGTCGTTCTTCATGACAAAAAGTTCTAAATTTCAGGTCTTGATTTTGACAGAACCTCCCCTTGATTTTAGATTTTCTTTTTCCTATTTGGACAGCATCTTCACTAATTTTGTGATGATCTACTCAGCACTATCCCTTCCCTTCACTTGCTACTAAACTCTTGCTCACTCTCTCACTTCTTCTCTCTTCCTACTCTTCTCCTCTTCTCTCTAACTCTCTCCAGGAAACTTGAAGTCGAGAGCAGGTGGTTCAGCTAAAATTCTGGAGTGTGGGTGATGCATGGAAGCCTTGGGAGGAGGCCTATTTATAGAGGAGGAAGGGGGAGTCGGCCGACTCAATGGGTGGGTCGGCCGACCCACCAAGTTGGCCAATGTGGCTGCCACTTCACATGCTATTGCGTGATCTTTTGTCAATCCGAAATTTTGGTCGGTTGAGTGGATTTGGCGGTGGAAAAGAGAGGATAGTGGAGGTGAGTGGAAGTGGATAAAATTATGTGATTTGATGTATGTGAGGTGTAGTCTATGACATGTGGGGCCCATGGTGAGGGACCCACCATGCACAAAATGCCATGATAAAAATTATAAACAATGCAGAAATTTAAATGAAGGTAAACTAATTTAAATGCATGAAATGATAGATTTTTGTGCCACCACGATAAATAATTTTCGACGGGTTGTCACACACCGTAAAATTATTTATATGGGGCGTAGAATTTTATAATGTAATGCTGGAAATAAATATGCCTAAGAAAACTATACGAGATGCAATTTAAAATGCGGATAAATACCGAGTTACCTTACTGGCGAGGATTCGGATTTTTAAAGTCCTCCGAATTGGACCTTCTAAAATATTTATTCCGCTGATGATCCCGAGATGCATCCTCTCGTCTCTCGGTGGTTGTACTTTGTCTGATCTTCTTCTACCATCTTTGCGGATTTATTGAGTTCTTGTTTCGACTTGAATGCAAATTGCTCTTCTTGCCCATTTATAGTGAACTTGATTTCTCCTTTCCCGACATCAATGTGTGCATTGGCGGTGCTTAAGAAAGGTCTTCCAAGGATGAGTGATACCTTTGAGTCTGGATGCATATCCAGTACTACAAAGTCTACTGGCACAAAGAATTCTCTTATCTTGACTGGAATGTTTTCGGCAATGCCCAACGGATAACGGACCGATTGGTCGGCTAGTTGTAGACACATTGATGTTGGCTCAAGTGCAGTGTGGCTGAGCTTGTAGTAGACTGCTGCGGGCATCACACTGACACTTGCTCCAAGATCACAGAGTGCGTTATTGAAATGTTGATCTCCAATTGTGCAGTCGATAGTGGGACATCCTGGATCTTTCTTCTTTTCTGGTAGTTGGTTAAGGATGGCCGTACTACATTCTTCGGTTAGCTTGATCACTTCATTGGATGGCAGTGGTCTCTTCTTGTTAAGAATATCTCTTATGTACTTGGCATAAGTAGGGACCTGTATGGCATCCAGCAGAGGTATATTGACATATAACTTTTGAATTACCTCCACGAACTTACCAAACTGCTCATCTGTCTGTTGTGGTCCTCTCTTCCTCCTAGGGAATGGTAGGTAGTTTGTATCTCGAAATTGTTGTCTTGCTTCCTGATCTTGTACTGGCTTCTGTACTGATTCTTGTGGTAATACTTCTAGCTCAGGTTGGAAGTCTTCTTCTTCTGCCGCTGGTGGTAGCACGGTTGGCCTTTTTGCTCCTTTTGGATAGGGAGGATCTCTGGTAGAACTCCCTCTTCTTGTAGTAATAGATCTCACCTGCTCAGGGTTAGTGGCAACAGGCAAAGCAATGGCCAACTTTGCTATCTTTTCTTCTATCTTTTTATTGAACTCTAATTGGTCATTAATGGCAGAGGAGAAACTATCCATTTTAATACTTAAGTTTTCCAAGATTTTGTTATTAGCAGCAAGCCTATCCTCCATAGATGAGTTGATCTTGGACTGTTGTAGAACTAACTCTCTTAAAGTAGGTTGCTTTGCATAATTACCTGACTGAGTACCTTGATTAATGGATGGTTGCACCCAATGTGGAACCTTCCTCACGATGGGACTTGAATTCTGCTTATATGTTGCTTCAATTGCTCTTTGATCTTCCTTGTACTTGGCCCTCTGGTCAAGCCAATGGAGTAAGGTATCCATCTTGGTTAATAATGCATTCACTTCTTCTATTGCTTCTTCACTCTGATGGCAATCTTGAACATTGTCTTGGGACCAGCTTTGATTATCTGCTATCTTCTCCATGAGTCTTTTAGCTCTCCCAAGAGTGAGTGATAAGAATGATCCTTCAGCAGTTGCATCTAGGTGCTCACGTGTCTTCGGAGTTAATCCGTGATAGAACCCTTGCATGAGTAACCATTCTTCCATTCCATGATGGGGACAATCTTGAATGTATCCTTGCAAACGCTCCCATGCTTCTGACATGGTTTCCGTCTTCTATTTGTTGGAAGTTGGTAATCTTTCCTCTTAAGGCATTGGTTTTGCCTATTGGGAAGAATTTTGCTAGAAAGGCCTTGGAACACTTCGCCCATGTATTGATATCTTCTTTATTGGCATAGAACCACTGCTTCGCTCTTCCCACTAGTGAGAATGGAAAGAGACGAAGAAGTATGAGGTCTTCTTTAACTCCATCTATGGCGATGGTGTTTCCAATCTCCATGAAGTCCTGTAGATGTGTACTTGCATCTTCATGTACCTTTCCACTGAATTGGATAGCTTGCACCATGTTGATGAGACTTGGCTTGAGCTCAAACTGCATATCGGTGTGTACCGCTTGGACCGATGCGGATGTTCTCTATAGTTGGAGCGAGAGAACTCCGTAGGGTCTTCTCGGCCATCTTGATTGGTGACGAGCTTCTTTCTTGATTGAACCGACTCGATGATCGAGAGTTTGAATGAATCGATTCAATCCGCTAATACCCCGTATAAAATATAGACAAAGAAAAACAAAGGGGTGAACACCGCCAAAGTAGAGGTGACTAGTGATAATCACTCATTTTCTAAGTATCTCGCTTAAGCAATTTTTCTCTAAAAGTTTATTCCGTTCCCGAACGGCGCCAAAAATGCTTGTTGACACTTCTAACACCACTCACGCTAAGTTGTCATCCCTAACATGGCGCCGAAGTGTTGGTATAGAAACTGCTCCTCTAATCAAGAAAAATATGGGATCCGCATAGCGAACGAGATAATACACCATTGTAGCATTTTACCGGGAAGTATTCCGAGGTATCGTTATTTATATTTAGCTCAAAGGAAAGAACTACGGACTTAAACAATGAGATGAACTTGCTAAACACGACTACTTATGAGTGATTGATTGCACAGTCACATACTTTGGCGAGAGGGTAAACCATGATAAATAATAGAATATAAAGTAATAAGCTCGGGTATAAATCACCTGAGAGATTAGATATAGACTACTCACAAAGGTAGGTTGACATCGATTAGTTCAAGAAATAGAAATCCTATGTAGGTTCTAATCTACTAAGTCATTCATCTACTCCAACTCTACACTATCATATATAGCACAAAAGACTCTTCATCTATGTATAAGGATCATTGCTATAACAAGCCAAGACATAGCGGGACTTACTACGCAACTTTGGTTACGCTAGACCTACCAACGGGGATGGAATACGAGGGACTCAACGGAACCTGTCACTTCGCGATCTACCACACGACCCGGCCAATAGGGTGCATTTGCAGGTAAACGGCATCTAAGCACCATGCTTACATGAAATCTACCACCTAACCCTCCCGCGAAGAGAGCTAAGCGCTTTGCAAACATATACATAAACTTATCACCAATCATAACCATATCAAATGTAGAACTAGAATAAACTAGGAACATAATAAACAGAAACATAATGATATTTAGAATAAAGTCACAAGAATAGATACAAGATAATACCAATTCGATGATGAAGATCCGAATTCCGAGCACAGCGCCCGATTCTTCCTCTATCTAGTCTAAACCTATGTAGAACTTGAAGATCTAGAGTAACTATTCTAACTCTCGGTGGAGATCTCTCTCTAAACCCCCGGCTTTGCCGATGGCTACCTCGAATAATGAATTCTAGACTGAATTAGGGTTTCGGCCAGGGGCCGGGGGCTCGAATATATAGCCCCCTAGGATGCACCACGGCCATCGGATCAAACCGACCTAAACGGACGATAATTATTCATCCTCAAAGGCGGTGGAGGCGGGATCCGCGAGCCTCCACACGATTGGTGGAGGAGGGAGTCGGCCGACCCAAGGAGGGAGTCGGCCGACCCACCACAATGCCGGTGGGTCCCCGCTTCCGTGGTCTCGCCTTCCGGAGTCTTCTAGAGTATACAATTTTACCCGTTCGGTCTTTCTCTCTATGTAATCATGACATGTGGGCCTCCTTGGATGTTTTCCTGATAATCCCCTGCAAAAACACATATTCACCAAAACTCGTGGAATCTGTCAGTTTAAACCCTAAGTCTATGGTGGTGAACAGATTATACCCCTCTTTCTCTCTTTGGTTGACATATAAAATTGATCATTAACGACCGTCAACAAGAGGCTAGAGGTGTCCTTATGCCTTAACCAGGGCGTACGGGCATGCTTGACTCAGTGCCAGGAGCCATAGGATGCGTTGGGCCGACCGTGCGGCGGCATGGTCGTGTGTGCAAATATGGCGGGATTACGGGCCGTGGAGCCAAGGTTAAGGGCCATTCAGGCTCTCGAGTGATGGCAAACGCTATGGTAGAGAGGCCAGAGGTGTCAAAATGCCTTAACCATGGCGTACGGGCATGCTTGACTCAGTGCTGAGAGCCATAGGATGCGTTGGAACCGACCGTGCGGTAGCATGGTCGTGTGTGCAAATATGGCAGTTTTGCAGCCGCGGAGCTGTGGTTAAGGGCCCTTCAGGCACTCGGGTGATGAAAAACTCTATGGTGGAGAGGTGAGAGGCATCAAAATGGCTTAACCATGGCGTACGGGCGTGCTTGACCCGATGCCGAGAGCCGTAGGATGCACAGGATCCGGCTGTGCGGCAGCACAGTCGTGTGTGCAATTATGGATGTTCTGGAGTCGTGGAGCTATAGTTAAGGGCCGTTCGGGCTCTTGGGTGATGACAAATATTGTGGTGGTGAGGCCAGAGGCATCAAAATGCCTTAACCATGGCAAACGGTCATGCTTGACCTAGTGTCGAGAGCTATAGGACATGCAGGAACTGGCTGTGCGGTAGCATAGTCGTGTGTGCAAATATGGCAGTTCTAGAGCTGTGGAGCCATGGTTAAGGGCGATTCGGGTTCTCGGGCGGTAATAAACGCTGTGGTGGAGAGGCCAAAGGTGTTAAAACGCCTTAACCATGGTGCATGGGCGTGCTTGACTCAGTGCCGGGAGCCATAGGATGCGTTGGAACCGACCGTGCGGCAGCATGGTCGTGTGTGCAAATATGGCAGTTCTGGAGCCGTGGAGCCGAGGTTAAGGGCCATTCAGGCTCTCGAGCGACGACAAATGCTATGGTAGAGAGGCCAGAGGTGTCAAAATGCCTTAACCATGGTGTACGGGCATGCTTGACTCAGTGCCAGGAGCCATAGGAAGCGTTGGAACCGACCATGCGGCAGCATGGTCGTGTGTGCAAATATGGCAGTTTTGCAGCCGTGGAGCTGTGGTTAAGGGCCCTTCAGGCTCTCGGGTGATGGAAAACTCTATGGTGGAGAGGTGAGAGGCATCAAAATGGCTTAACCATGGCGTACGGGCGTGCTTGAACCGGTGCCGAGAGCCGTAGGATGCACAGGATCCGGCTGTGCGGCAGCACAGTCGTGTGTGCAATTATGGATGTTCTGGAGTCGTGGAGCTACAGTTAAGGGCCGTTCGGGCTCTCGGGTGATGACAAATATTGTGGTGGTGAGGCCAGAGGCGTCAAAACACCTTAACCATGGCATACGGTCGTGCTTGACCTAGTGTCGAGAGCTATAGGACATGCGAGAACCGGTGCGGTAGCATAGTCGTGTGTGCAAATATGGCGGTTCTAGAGCTGTGGAGCCATGGTTAAGGGCCATTCGGGTTCGGGCGGTAATAAACGCTGTGGTGGAGAGGCCAAAGGTGTTAAAATGCCTTAACCATGGTGCATGGCCATGCTTGACTTGGTGCGAGGAGCCGGGACGCATAGGAACCGGCCGTGCGGGGCAAAGTCGTGTGTGCAAATATGGCGCTTCGGGAGCCATGGAGCCGAGGTTAAGGGCCGTTCGGGCCCTTGAGCGACGACAAACGCTATGGTAGAGAGGCCGAGGTGTCAAAATGCCTTAACCATGGCGTACGGGCTTGCTTGACTCGGTCGAGAGCCATAGGACGTGTTGGAACCGACCGTGCGGCAGCATGGTCGTGTGTGCAAATATGGCAGTTTTACAGCCGTGGAGCCGTGGTTAAGGGCCCTTCAGGCTCTCGGGTGATGGAAAACTCTATGGTGGAGAGGTGAGAGGCATCAAAATGGCTTAACCATGGCGTACGGGCGTGCTTGACCCGGTGCCGAGAGCCGTAGGATGCACAGGATCCGGCCGTGCGCCAGCACAGTCGTGTGTGCAATTATGGATGTTCTGGAGTCATGGAGCTATAGTTAAGAGCCATTCGGGCTCTCGGGTGATGACAAACATTGTGGTGGTGGGGCCAGAGGTGTCAAAATGCCTTAACCATGGCATACGGTCGTGCTTGACCTAGTGTCGAGAGCTGTATGACACGTAGGAACCGGCTGTGCGGTAGCATAGTCGTGTGTGCAAATATGGCAGTTCTAGAGCGGTGGAGCCATGGTTAAGGGCCCTTCGAGTTCTTGGGCGGCAACAAATGCTATGGTCAAGAGGCCAACGGTGTCAAAATGCCTTAACCATAGTGCATGGGCGTGCTTGACTTGGTGCGATGAGCCGTAGGATGCGCAGGAACCGGCCGTGCGGCGGAAAGTCGTGTGTGCAAATATGGCGCCCGGGAGCCGTGGAGCCGAGGTTAAGTGCCGTTCGGAGCTCTCGAGTGTTGGCAAATGCTATGGTAGAGGGCCGGAGGTGTCAAAATGCCTTAACCATGGCGTACGAGCATGCTTGACTCGGAAGCTGGAGCCATAAAATGCGTTGGAACCGACGGTGCGGCGGCATGGTCGAGTGTGCAAATATGGCGTTTCGGAGCCGTGGAGGCATGGTTAAGGGCCCTTCGGGCTCTCGGGTGATGGAAAACTATATGGTGGAGAGGTGAGAGGCATCAAAATGGCTTAACCATGGCGTATGTGCATGCTTGACCCGGTGCCGAGAGCCATAGGATGCACAGGATCCGGCCGTGCGGCAAAGCACGGTCGTGTGTGAAATTATGGATGTTCAGTCGTGGAGTCTGTAGTTAAGGGCCGTTCGGGCTCTCGGGTGATGACAAACATTGTGGTGGTGAGGCCGGAGGCATCAAAACACCTTAACCATGGCATACGGTCATGCTTGACCTAGTGTCAAGAGATGTAGGACACGCACGAACCGGTCGTGCGGTAGCATATTCGTGTGTGCAAATATGGCGCTTCTAGAGCTGTGGAGCCATGGTTAAGGGCCATTCGGTTCTCAGCGGCAACAAACGCTGTGGTGGAGAGGCTAGAGGTGTCAAAATGCCTTAACCATGGCGTACGGGCATGCTTGACTCGGTGCCGGGAGCCATAGGATGCGTTGAACCCGCCGTGCGGCGATGGTCGTGTGTGCAAATATGGCGGTTCGGAGCCATGGAGCCAAGGTTAAGGGCCGTTCGGGCTCTCGGCGATGGCAAACGCTATGGTAGAGAGGCCGGAGGTGTAAAAATGCCTTAACCATGGCGTACGGGCATGCTTGACTCGGTGCCGAGAGCCATAGGATGCGTTGGAACCGGCCGTGCGGCGGCATGGTCGTGTGTGCAAATATGGCGGTTTTGCGGCCGTGGAGGCGTGGTTAAGGGCCCTTCGGGCTCTCGGGTGATGAAAAACTCTATGGTGGAGAGGTGAGAGGCATCAAAATGGCTTAACCATGGCGTACGGGCGTGCTTGACCCGGTGCCGAGGCCGTAGGATGCACGGGATCCGGGCGTGCGGCGGCACGGTCGTGTGTGCAATTATGGATGTTCTGGAGTCGTGGAGCTATAGTTAAGGGCCGTTCGGGCTCTTGGGTGATGACAAATATTGTGGTGGTGAGGCCGGAGCGTCAAAATGCCTTAACCATGGCATACGGTCGTGCTTAACCTAGTGTCGAGAGCTATAGGACATGCGGAACCGGGGTGCGGTAGCATAGTCGTGTGTACAAATATAGCGAGTTCTAGAGTTTTGTGGAGCCATGGTTAAGGGCCATTCGGGTTCTCGGGCGGTAATAAACGCTGTGGTGGAGAGGCCAAAGGTGTTAAAACGCCTTAACCATGGTGCATGGGCGTGCTTGACTTGGTGCGAGGAGCCGTAGGACGCATAGGAACCGGCCGTGCGGCGGCAAAGTCGTGTGTGCAAATATGGCAGTTACCGGAGCCGTGGAGCCGAGGTTAAGGGCCGTTCGGGCTCTCGGCGACGACAAACGCTATGGTAGAGAGGCCGGAGGTGTCAAAATGCCTTAACCATGGCGTACGGGCTTGCTTGACTCGGTCGGGGAGCCATAGGATGCGTTGGAACCGACCATGCGGCGGCATGGTCGTGTGTGCAAATGTGGCGGTTTTCTTGCCGTGGAGCCATGGTTAAGGGCCCTTCGGGCTCTCGGGTGATGGAAAACTCTATGGTGGAGAGGTGAGAGGCATCAAAATGGCTTAACCATGGCGTACGGGTGTGCTTGAACCGGTGCCGAGAGCCGTAGGATGCACGGGATCCGGCCGTGCGCCGGCACGACGTGTGTGCAATTATGGATGTTACGGAGTCGTGGAGCTATAGTTAAGGGCCGTTCGGGCTCTCGGGTGATGACAAACATTGTGGTGGTGGGGCCAGAGGTGTCAAAATGCCTTAACCATGGCATACGGTCGTGCTTGACCTAGTGTCGAGAGCTGTAGGACACGTAGGAACCGGCTGTGCGGTAGCATAGTCGTGTGTGCAAATATGGCAGTTCTAGAGCGGTGGAGCCATGGTTAATGGCCATTCGAGTTCTTGGGCGGCAACAAATGCTGTGGTCGACAGGCTAGTGGTGTCAAAATGCCTTAACCATAGTGCATGGGCGTGCTTGACTTGGTGCGAGGAGCCGTAGGATGCGCAGGAACCGGCCGTGCGGCAGCAAAGTCGTGTGTGCAAATATGGCAGTTCTGGTGCCGTGGAGCCGAGGTTAAGTGCCGTTCAGGCTCTCGAGTGACGGCAAACGCTATGGTAGAGAGGTCAGAGGTGTCTAAATGCCTTAACCATGGCGTACAGGCATGCTTGACTCAGAGTCAGAGACATAAAATGCGTTGGATCCGACCGTGCGGCAGCATGGTCGAGTGTGCAAATATGGCAGTTTTGGAGCCATGGAGGCATGGTTAAGGGGCCTTCAGGCTCTCAGGTGATGGAAAACTCTATGGTGGAGAGGTGAGAGGCATCAAAATGGCTTAAGCATGGCGTACGTGCATGCTTGACTCGGTGCCGAGAGCCATAGGATGCACCGGGGATCCGGCCGTGCGGCAGCACGGTCGTGTGTGCAATTATGGATGTTCTCGAGTCGTGGAGCTGTAGTTAAGGGCCGTTCGGGCTCTCGGGTGATGACAAACATTGTGGTGGTGAGGCCGGAGGCATCAAAACGCCTTAACCATGGCATACGGTCATGCTTGACCTAGTGTCAAGAGCGTGGACACGCATGAACCGGGCGTGCGGTAGCATATTCGTGTGTGCAAATATGGCGGTTCTAGAGCCGTGGAGCCATGGTTAAGGGCCATTCGGGTTCTCGGCGGCAACAAACACCGTGGTGGAGAGGCTAGAGGTGTCAAAATGCCTTAACCATGGCGTACGGGCATGCTTGACTGAGTGCTAGGAGCCATAGGATGCGTTGGGCCGACCAGGTGCGGCAACATGGTCGTGTGTGCAAATATGGCGGTTACGGAGCCGTGGAGCCAAGGTTAAGGGCGTTCGGGCTCTCTAGCAATGGCAAACGCTATGGTAGAGAGGCTAGAGGTGTCAAAATGCCTTAACCATGGCGTACGGGCATGCTTGACTCGGTCCGAGAGCCATAGGATGCGTTGGAACCGGCCGTGCGCGGCATGGTCGTGTGTGCAAATATGGCGGTTTGCGGCGTGGAGGCGGGTTAAGGGCCCTTCGGGCTCTCGATGATGAAAAACTCTATGGTGGAGAGGTGAGAGGCATCAAACTGGCTTAACCATGGCGTACGGGCGTGCTTGACCCGTCTGAGAGCCGTAGGATGCACGGGATCCCGCATGCGCGGGCACGGTCGTGTGTGCAATTATGGATGTTACGGAGTCGTGGAGCTATAGTTAAGGGCCGTTCGGGCTCTCGGGTGATGACAAATATTGTGGTGGTGAGGCTAGAGGCGTCAAAATGCCTTAACCATGGCATACGGTCGTGCTTGACCTAGTGTCGAGAGCTATAGGACATGCGGAACCGGGGCGTGCGGTAGCATAGTCGTGTGTGCAAATATGGCGTTCTAGAGCTGTGGAGCCATGGTTAAGGGCCATTCGGGTTCTCGGGCGGTAATAAACGCTGTGGTGGAGAGGCCAAAGGTGTTAAAACGTCTTAACCATGGTGCATGGGCGTGCTTGACTTGGTGC
>JAENPR010001865.1:0-100358 GCA_018135685.1 Themeda triandra | reverse complement strand
TCACTCACATCCGTGGTCTTGCCACCATCTCGGATAGTGGCATTATCAGCATAGACATAGAAGCGTCCAATGCTGTCCTCTGTGGTGTGCAGTTCAACACTCTTTGCTTTGGGAGCATGCCTTGATGCCCCGACTTCTTCCATACTTCACGCGGTTAAGCGTATACGAAGCAACGAGGCTCTGATACCACTTGTAGGATCTGCAGGAAGAGTAAAACGGCCTAGGGGGTGAATAGGCTCCGCAACAAAATTTCTTCGAAGCTAGCCAGCCGGAGGGCGCGGACCTGCCTTGTACCCTCGGCTGCGCACGCTATACGAACAACAATAGAGTGTAAATCAAAATGCAAAAACAAGTTTACCCATTGCTCTCCAAGCTTCCTACACCTGCGGAGAGTCGAAACAAGAGCCAAACACAGCTCAAGAGGTAGTAGGAAGTAGATCGACCTCAAAACCCTAGAAACTTATCAACAACAAGTAAGAATACGAAAAGGAAGCACAAGGTGACACAAGTGTTTAACCCGTGGTTCAGCTCGCCACAAAGGCCGGCCTACGTCCACGTTGTTGAGGAAGTCCACGACTTGAAGCTCACCACTAAGGCTAGCTTTCTCCTGGTCTCAAGTCAAGAGAGTGAACTCTTGAGATGAGGGGTGATTTCTTAGTATTGAGGTGAGGTTACAAACCTCCCTAGGCACCACACGAGTTGGCAGCTCTAGGGCGACGCCTAGGCTAGGAGCAAAGCTCCAAGAGTAACAAACCCTAGAGCGCCGGCCAAACGTGCACCAAATGCTCTTTTGACGGTGGGAATCGGTGGATCCACTCTCCAATCGAAGTTTCTGCCCTTTTCCTCAAGAATCCGTGGTGGAATCAAGGGGAATGAGTTTGGAGCTTGGGGGAGCAATGGAGGGAGAGAGGAGCTTTTCGGTGCTTGCAACGGTTATGTCGCGAGGTAGACGAAGAGGTAAGTGAGTGGGCCGCGGATGATACTATTACCCCGGGTCCCAACGGTCACTTATAGCGCGCGCTGCCCGCGCCCCCAAAACAACAAGAAGATTTTTGAGTTGTTGGTGTTGTTTTGGTGGTGGATGAGGTTGGTGTTTAAGGATTGAGCATTTGGTAACACTTTTGACTAACAACCTTAGGATCCCTCTTGATAGTACGGCTTTTCCTAAACTCAAATTCAAACCGAAAATGAATTTAAACCTTCTTTGAATTCGGCAAAGCCTCCTTTTAGAAACGGGGACCCTCCAACTGTACATCAATCTTCCGTATTTCAATGCCTGCTTGTCATCTCAATAAGTCTCATTAGTTCCCTAATTTGGTGGTCATCAACGCCAAAACCCACATTAGGGCTTGATTGCACTTACAGTGATAAGCGTCAATAAAATGTATTCTCTTACTGCCTGCATCAATACAATTTTTAGTTTAATTGCCTTTCAGGTTATTTCAGAAGAGAAAAAGCAGTAATTTGTTTGTGTTACTCAAGGATGTAGAGAAGTCATTCACCAAACGTGAGAGAACTGATCATTGACCTTCCACCTGGTGTTTTGATAATTGGGTCTCACACTCAGGGCAAGGAGCTACAAGGATCAGGTATACCTGCACATCTTTGAGGAAGCACGAGTTTTAAGATAAAAGAATGCTCAAGGTAGAGTCAGAAAATAAAGGTTGTTCTCTAAAAGCTTATTTGGACCTGGATAAATCTTGAATTTACCAGTTGGCATGGAGTCATGTTCCATGTTTTCCCACTTTGTGTAAAATATGTTAATTTAGTTCTCTGGACTGTTTTGTTGTTTTATCCTCGATTTGTTGATGCTGTGTGGCTTCCTACTGGCAATCAGTCCCCATAAATTTTTCCAAGTAACATTGTCACCCATTGCATTATTTTTTGTGGGCTTATAAAGTGTAATGACTTGCAACAGTGGACGCTTTTAGGGCTGTTGTAGTCTTATGTGTCAGTACTGTTAATGTGAATTTATATCTCTTGAAAGTTTGTTTTAAACATGCAGGAAGCCGTTGGAGTAAACCTGAAGAAAGCAGAAGCGCTACGGAGTCCAACAAAGCATCTAAATAATCTTTTCCCTAATAAAATTTCCATTGATCTTCCACAGGTAGTGTCATCCATAAGCACTTCTGTTAGGCACTGTTTTGTAGGTAGTACGTTATCTAACCTGGAGATTTTCATATATTGTTTTTTGGCAGAATGGAGCACAGATATCAAATTTGAAGAAACGACTGGAACAAGATACAACCCTTAAAGATAGGCAACATTAGTAATATTCGTATGGTAAGATAGAATTAGACCATTTCTTTAAACATCAATAGGAACATTTATTGGAGTACTAATTTTGAGTTGGAAATCACTCCTCACTCCTCTCTTTCTTCGGTTTTATGACAAACATAAATCACTCCCTCTCTCTTCAGTTGTTTATCGGGAAACACACTAGGAAATCACTCCCTCTCTCTTCAGTGTTTATCTTATCACAAACACACACTAGGAAGTCACTGCCTCAGTTTTAACACACGCTAAGGGAATCACTCCCTCTTCCAGCCCTCTCCATTTTCTCACACATATATGTATATAGCTGATATACACTTGCCCATGATATCCTCCCAGTGCAGTCATAACTGATTGCCTATTATTCTCCTTAACTACTAAGCTAAAAATCTGCTACTACTAAAGACTGCACAGACATAATGAACCTGGACACACAGGATTATAGATCACAAATCGACATCGAGTTGTTATCTATTTCTAGTTTTAGAGACATGTTTCTTAACAGTCAACTTTTCTCATCTATATATATACATATATATGGGGATTGTATCCGTTTTGATAAAGCAATAAAGAAAAAGATCAAGAGTTCCTATCTCCTCTGACTCTCTTGTCCCTGCCCTTGTGCTGCGGCCACCAAGCATGGGCATGGTCGTGCTGCTCAGATTAAAGCCATCTATAGTATGCCCATGACACTTTGTTTTTTCATTGCAGTTTCTGACTAACAGAGAAATTGAATGCAATGGTCTTGAAGAATTATCCATCAATGATCGATTACTGACTAATGAAGGTAAGCTGTTCTTTCCATTGTTGCTCATGGACCAACCTTTTATTTTTCCCCCTTGTAATAATAAATTTATTGAACATTTATATAGCTCTAATTAATTTCAGATGTGGATAAGATTGTTGGATTTGCTATTAGTCATCACCTTAAGAACGTTGGACATCAAAATGTGCCAAAATGGCACTTTCAATTGAAAGGTAAAAATGCAATGTTAATGTTGTATCAGACCTTCATATAAGCTTCGACCAGTTCCTTGTGGGGAATGTTGCTAGTAGCATTGTTATTACAGCCTCAAGTATGGACTCAGTGTGGTACGGAGAACACACAGTGAAAATGTGCTAAAGGTGACCCCTCCATCTCTCTCTGTATATGTTAAAAGTCCCAGGGACAAAAATTCATGCAAGTTTCTTTTGTCAGGTGTCTCACAGAGAATGTGTTTGAGGAACAAATTCTTCTAAATGTTATCTCACCTAATGATCCTGGAGTAACCTTTGAAGATATCGGAGTCATGGACGATGTGAAAGAAACACTGAAGAAATTGTGATGCTCCTCTACATAGGCCAGAATTGTGCAACGAAGGACAGCTAAGAAAGGTGCTTGCCTAGTTTCAAAATGGAAAATTGAGCCTGTGAGAGAATACTGTAACAGATTTCTTTCTGGAGTAACCTTTGTTTTGCCTGGTAGCCATCATTTACATATATGGAAGTACTGCTAACAGATTTCTTTCTGGCAGCCTGTGAAGGGAATACTGCTATTTGGACCTCCTGGAACAGGTAAAACAATGCTTGCAAAGAGTGGTAGCTACTGAAGCAGGTGCAAACATTATCAACTTGTCAATATCATGACATTACATCAAAGGTACTGTTAAACAAAAAAAAAACTGTTCTTTTGCATGCTAATTTTGTCTGTTCTAGTATTAAATCTGGTGCATTTTTCATTTTGTTTTCAGTGGTTGGGAGAAGCAGATAAATATGTTAAGGCAATTTTCTCTTTGGCAAGTAAATTATCTCCTGCTATAATATTTTGTTGATGAGATTTGCACCCAAATGGGTTATTCATTGTTTTATTCTGTTTGAGTGTGTTGTGCACTTGCTCTTACAGTTGTTACTTTTTCTTTGATAGGTTGACAGTTTCCTAGGAAAGATAGAAAGACCAGGAGAGCATGAAGCATTGAGCGAGTTCAAAAATGAATTCCTGATAAACTGGGATCTTTTGCATACTAAAGATCAAGAGCATGTAACCGTTCTTGGAGCCACAAATAGGCCATTTGACCTCGGTGATGCCATTATTCGAAGGTTTTCTTGCAGGCAGGCTTCTGTGATCCCCTGAACTAGACAGATTTATGTCCACTCCTTAGCTCTTGCCACTGATTATTATTTGCAGATTAATGCTGAGTGTTCCTGATGCGTCGAGTAGAGAGAATTTTTAAAAGTAATGCTATCCCAAGAAATGTTGGCACCAGATGTGGACCTCAAATTAGTTGCCAGCATGGCTGGTGGATATTTATGTGCTGACTTGAAGGTATGCTGACGTCGATGTGCCTTTACTCTTCAGCTGGGAGACAGAATTGGATATTTACCATTTTGTTTCCCTTCCCTACAGAATCTGTGTGTAACTGCAGCCTTTCACCCCCTCGATGAAATCATGGAGAAGGAAGAAAGGGTGCACAGAACCTCTTTCTTTGGTTAACCATTTTTCCGACGCATCTCTTCCTTCATCCCTTCTAGTGGCTCTTGAGTTCTTTTTTTAATCATACGAGGAGAAGAGTTTGGCGGTGCTGAAGGTAGACCTGAGCCTCCATTGTATGGAACCAAGGACATTCGACCACTTGAAATGGATGACTTCAAATTTGCGCTTGGCCAGGTGAGGGAATCGTGACTTATTTGAGGCACGCTAATGAATTGGCATCATGATTTAAGAAGAGGTCTTTCCTCTTAGCTTCCTATATCAAGTACCAAATAATCAGCTGAACAATTTACTGTAGGTGCATGCCAGCTTTTTGCCTAATTCAAGTACCATGGACGAGTTTATAGAGTGGAACAACAAGTTTGGGAGTCCAGGAGTTCAAAACTGACAAACTCTGAGCTACTTCATATAGTTGAACATAGAGCAACAATCAGCACCCATGCAGTTGCTATACTACCTGCAAGTCTGTGTGCCCTAGTCAGTTGGGGTTTTTCTCTGTTCCAACAATCAGGACTCAGGAGCAGCCGATGCTCCCCAATTAGCAAGACAATTCATTGAACTAGGTGATACAGTGATAGTGAGGATTGACATGATCCATAGCTGGTGTCCTTGACCCTATTCTTTCTCCTCTCGGTTTCTCCCACTAATTCGCAATTGGTAAAGACCTTGTACAGTGACATGGAAATAACAAAATCAACATGAGTCAGTGCCGATTTGATTGATTTGTAATGGTCGGTAACTCAAATATCAACAAGCCAGAATTGTACAGGTTTTTCTCTATGTTTTTAGCTGTAGGTTGCATACATTTTTTTTTTCTCTAGATTGCAGTATGGGGAAGACAAAGCTTGCTTCCAACTGGTTTCTGTATGGATGCCAATGTTGACTGATTTGTGTATATGTAAGGATCCCATGGATCAGTATCGATCGCATTGCAAACTGTACATCTTTTACACATTACAGTTTTCACTGTAGTTGCATAATCTCTGTAATTTGGAAACTATGCATGACACAACTTGCTTGCCACCAGTCTTTGTAGTGGTAATTTTGAGATACGGATGCCAAAGTTGGAACTGGAATTATGAATGGCATGTCTGTTGTTGGATAGTTGTTTTTTTTTTTCTTTTTTTTTTTTCGTTTCTGGATTGATGCATTACAACATTACGACACCACTGAAACTATGAATGGCATACTATGTATTTAAATGCACAAGCTTCCCCAAACTTATCTCGTTGTGTCATTGAACTCTCAAAATACAGTATATACTTTAGGTCTCTTGTTTTTTCCACAGTCTTCTGAGATGCACAATTAAAGTGAAGGGAACCTAATTAAGCACATTTTTTAAATACCATTTAACGCAGAGTACAAAGATTAGGGCTTAAAAATCCTAATTTACATGGAAACTAACACCCTAACAACAGGATATAAATCCTCAACTTTGCTGTTCCTACCACGAGTATCCAAGCAGAAGAGCATTGCAGAATAAATTTGAGTAGGAGCTTCGACGTCCGTCCTACAAAAGCCTCAGATGTCCCATTAGGAATACATCAGTTAAAATAAATAGAGGCATGAAAGATGACAGTTTGGCCTTTGCCACATCCTAATTAAACAGAACAATGAAGAGATATAGAGTATACCCTCTGCAGTATGGAAAAGCCTGCTGGTTTTGGAAAGGATAGCCTCAATCTAGTGAACTTGGCAGCAAAAAGTTCTAGAACAATCTCTGAATTTGGAACAATGATGAAACTAAACCAAGCACCAGCACTTATCATGGCCTTGCTAAAGGCCATCTGTATGACTGCGTCGTTTTAGCGCTGCAGCTAAAACTGGACGTATTTCCTCGAAGCCTTAAAAAGCTCATGCTCAATGCTCACCGATACTCATTGCATACAAATACAGTCCATACTATTTTTCATTCTACTACATATTTTGCAATGGAATATTAAAGCAGAAGTCAATATTGTTCTGACAGTAAGATTGCAAACTCAAGTTCCCAACCACAAAGTAAGTAATCCTGATTCAGCTACCATCTTGAAGAAGAGCTCAGGACAACATCAAACTAAGTAGCAAGCTACTGACTTTAGAGATAAATAATAATACTAATTATTACCGAAGCTAGTGATCTAGAATACATTTAGGAGTGCAACACAGCAGCAATATCAAGTAAGAGACACCACCCTAAAAATCATGATTCTGTTGTATTAACTTCCTCTTGATTTAGAGGCCCTTGCACTTGTAATTTGAGCTTCTAGGCACTTGACACATGCCATCCCTTATTTGCAGTGACCGCTGCACCAGCTACTGGTCCATCATCTACAGAGACCGCTACTGGCACCTCGTCTGTAGTAATGGCAACGCCAGCTCCTGGTCTATCATCTGTGGAGACTGCTCCTGGTGCTGCATAAGCAACACAAATACAAAATATGAGTAATTGATGGAATGATGAGAAAAATGAACATTCGGTCTACAGAAATCACACAGGAGCCATCATGTTGCTCCAATGGCTAACAAAACAGCACTGATTTATCATCCAGTTAATGGTCACACATCCACAATCATAAAGATGAACTCAAGCTAGTCCAGATCTAGGAACATATCCAATGAGTACTTCTATGATGTTAACAAGTGACAATAGCATACAAGAGATGATTGAGGAACAAACATCATTAAAGATTGGCATGCGGATAATATTTGAACTTTATGTAGGTAACATATAGGTAGGAGTAACCCAGTTTTTACACGAGGTTCAGATATCATACTTTGACATAGCATTGTTCTTTTCACACACCACACACACAATGTTGTTGATCCCATGTGCAATTGACCATGTTTTCATGCTGAACTAACTACTTGTGCAAATGGGAAAATTAGGAAGAGATCAAATGCGTACCTGGAGTGTAGAAGCTCACAAAGGGAACAATGTGACTCAAGGAAATCTCCCCAACCTTTTGGAACTCCCAGACTTTAGATCGATGGTGAAATACCCAACACGTGTCACTAAGAAAATTACACCAGCTCCAGTAGCTGCAAAGGTGACCACAAAAGGTGCAGCTTGGATAGCTTCGTTCGGATCATGCAGGGCATCAGCTGGGAGTAGCGTGTGAAGGTCAATGGCTCTACTTTCTTCCAATCTCCCATTCTCCCATATCCACAGGCCAAGTGTTGAATTAGTTGCCGTGGCAAATCCTAGCTTACCATCCTCTGCAGCAAAAAGCCTAAAGCTATGTTTCAAGATGTCGTGTGGGACACCAGCTCCTATTGTTATGGAAATACGACACAACTGATGTGCTCACAAGTCATACTTAATGATTTCTCTGAATTCATTGGCATTTAGACAGATGGTGTAGAGGGCAGTGCCAATGAGGATAAAAGTCCCTTGGGCAATAAAGCTCTTGGAGTTAACTGCAGCAATGACGGGATCACTCCAGGTACCAGCCTCGGATGAGTAGAAACAAGAGAAATCTCTGCCTTCACGATGTCCAACAAAGACTACCTTGAAATGGCAGTGGAGATGGTCGCAGTCGTCGCCTGCAACGCAGATAATGGCCGCGTCCCAGGAAGTTTTGTCCTGCCACCATGGCACCATGGGCAGGTCCTGCTCCTCGTCCGTGACGGGATCCCACACGGAGAGGAGGATAGCCGACTCCTTCCCGGCGGAACGACGGAGGAGCACGCGGCCATGGCTTGAGCTGACCGCTCGCACGCCGAGGCGGTGCGTACGGGGCGGGCGAAATGAGGATAGAGGCATGAAGCTGATGGACACGGCGTAACTGAGGAAGTAGCCCAGCAATGGTGGTGTCGAGCGGTACAGCTCACGGAGTCGACGGCGGAAGGAGGGGCCCGTGACGACGCGGTACCACTGCCGGCTGACGAGGGCGGCGCGAGCCAGGTGCGCGGGGTCCTCCGGTGGCAGGCGGAGGAGGAACTCCTCCACGAGCTCGTCGATCATAACAGCCGGATCCGTTGGCCGCGGCGGCGCCGCCATTGTCGCCGGCGGCAGCTAGGGTTCGGGAATGGGGAGCGGGCCGGGCGATTTGGGCGATGGGAGTCTGGGTGGCGACTCGATTTCGGGAGTGAAGTTTTTTTTTTCTTTTTTTAGCGGCCAGTGAAGTGGGTCCGCTTCGGATTGCAATATGGGCTCTCTCTCGATGAGGTGGGCTCAAACGCCGTTGCAACTAAATAAATGGGTCTATATGCCAGTTTCTTTCCTGGCTTGACAGGTCAGATGAAATGGGTTGATGGTGATTGGGCTGATGGTGATGTTAATTTGTGCTTCATCACGTCATGTTGTGTTGCTAAAAACACGTCATGTTGCCGTTACACATCTTTCAACATCGACCAGGACGTCGTACTGGCACAAACGCTCTCTCCCTCTCTCCGCATATAAAGCAAAACCCCTGCTGACTTAATTATCTACTAGTATCTCCTTAAGCTATATTGTCTGCTTCTCCTCGGATTAATTTGGTTTTGAGCGGAGAGGCACGTAGTCGACGATCTTCGGTGCCTTGGACTTGATGTTCCGTATTGTAGTTGTAGATGTACATGTGTAGACATGTATCCAACGCACACACCAAGTCATGTGATGTCGGACAAAGCACTCTAGGCTTCGTAGATGGAATATATTGTCCTTTAAAATTGTCAGCCCGACTTATCAGCCATGGTATAATTTTTTTCTTTCATAACAAAATAATATTAGCCGACTTATCAGCCGCATAAACTATTAGTCAAACATTATAATAGTCTTAAGCCACCAAGACTTGACCAAACGAGAAAGAGCTTGTTATACACTACATCATATTGTGTCTCGCCTAAGTCTTCTTCTTAGAGGCAAGAGATGACATGTGACCCCAGGTTGGACCCACTAGCAGATCCACGCCGGTAACCTCGCGGCCATGAGCATCGTCATGGTGGTGCGGTCACAACCCTAGTGGCCGACACCGGCGACAACACGAAGCACGAGGATTAACCCGGTTGGTAAGCTATGGCTCACCTTGGCGAACCAAGAGCCTGATTGGCCGCAAGCCAACTTTTGCCATCACACCATTATTAAGGCAACCAAAATTTTGGTAAGGCAACCGATGTTGGCACTTGGTTTGCTATACCAACAAAAGAGAAACATCATAGTCTTGCTAATTTTTTGGAAGGTATTGCTAAAATTTTTGCACCAAACCATATTGTCTCGCGAAATTTCTTAAACTTGCCCATATTTTGGCATTGCAAAAATTAGCGTACTACCAATCGAGTCCAAAGTATATCGAATAACACAAACTGTGGGTACTCAGCTCAAACATGACGATAGTACCTGTCTGACGTCACACTCTCTCTAGAGCGACAGGGCAGGCACTCTGAGCGGTCGCTACATGTGATGGCGGCGAAGGCAGTAACCATGTAGCGAATCTGATTCAATTCAAAAATTATTCTAAGGAATCCAAGCCCATTAAGATCTCGTAGGTTAGAATTCCTACCAAACATATACTGATTCTTTACCAAAAGATTTGAAGTTAGAACCAACAATGTTTTGTCAGATTTCACAAATAATAGAAACAACAAGAAAACATCTTGCTCTTGCTCATTCCAGAAAACATCTCTTAAAGAAACCAACTAAATTCTTACCAAGGACCTAAACAATTTGTTGTGACATGAAAAGTCCATTGAGTGCAACACTAATACTAGAGTATGCAATCCAGTGTTTTATCACTACTTTTGTTCTCTTTTCTAAGGCACACACGGATGTGAAGGTTCAAAACTTCAAGATCTTTGACCAATAACTTGAATATTTTTTAAAAAATATTATAACATAAGCTTCATATAGCTAGATTTGTAATTAAATTTGCTATCCATTCATCATAAGTTTACAAGTACAGAAAAATGAATAGATGGTAGAAGCGTAATTTGAAAGATCATGTCATTTTAAGCTGTGTAGATTAAGTAAACCATATCACGGGGCATATTAATGTAAATACTAGTTTAAATACTCAGTTGACTATAAGGAGTGACCAAAGAAAAGAAGATTTGTGTTTTTGCTCTTGCTTTTGATGGTAATTGTGATTTTATCTTTTTTTTATTAACTTTATGATTTTATTTTAAAGCCACTATCCGTCCATGTTTTAGACACTGCGGTCAAATAAATGAATTAGAGAAAAGGAAAAAAAAAGATACTAACCCTACCTTATACGAACTCCTGGTTCTCACACAGAAAAACCAGTCTTTTTAGCTAAACTAACATTAACGCGGATGAAGTTCGCCTTTGTTTCGGGAAAAGAGAGAGAAAATGATAAAGTTAAATAATAAAGGTGAAATCACAGTTAGTCGAGATAACAAACATGAAAAAACCCTGTTTGACCGTCATTCTAGTAGTAGATTTCAATGTCCTCATTCATTACCATGCAAAAGCACCTGGACAGATCTGCCATCCATATTCACAGAGATTCAAATGAATATGCCAATACTTCTTTAGAATTCGATAAAGTCACAAAGTCATAAATTTCAAGCATGAGCAAAGGTTCACTTGGGAAAAAGGAGAATGTTTCCAAAAAAAAAAAAAGTGTTGTGTGCACGTGGCCAAAAGGTTCAATTTGGCCAAACACCGGGGCTTGTATAGTGGTAGCAAACAAGTTTCAATAATTAAAAAAAAGTACCACAAAAGGGTCAAAAACTCACGAACACGAAGAGAGAATCCAATCCGTATCCCTTCTCAAGAAAGCCAAAGCTTGCGACGTACTACTCCGTATATGAACCGACAGGTGGGCCCACCCTCAATAAAACCACACAGGCTCCGCCATTTTCCCAATTTTTCCTCCACAAAAAAACAAAACAGAAAATCCACGGAGGCTTCGGCTTCGGCTTCCATTGCTTTTTGCGGAAAGCCGGCCACCCCCGCCCCTCGTCGCCGGCGGCCGCCAGCCATGGTGGAGACTCGCAGCGGAGGGAAGCGCCCGCCGCCCTCGCCCTCGCCCTCCGTGCCGCCGCCCTCGCCGACCAAGCGCGGCAAGGTGAACTCGCGCTCCTCCTCTGCTGCTCCACGAAGCGGAAATAATACGGTTAGAGGCTTAGAGCTGACGTGGGCTGGAATCGCAGGCGGCGGAGACGGCGGCGGCGGCGGCCACCGCGCCCGAAGCGGCGCCGGCGGGGACGCCCCGAGCCCCAAACCGTGGGCGAAGCTGATTTCGCAGAACTCGCAGGTGCGTACGTACCACGCGTGTGGGCGCCAGCCAGCATTGCGTATTGTGTCCTCCTCGTGTCTTTCCTGGATTCTTGGTCTGAAGCGGTTTCTTGAAGGTTCTTGCCGTTTGATCGTCTGCGTCTGCGTCCGTGCCATTTCTGAGCCTACGTGCATTCTGTGCACCGGTCACTGATGATTCGGGAACCTGCACGGCATTTGTTTGTGCAGTTTGTTTGTTGGTGGTCGTCGGATTCTAGATTTACGTTTAACGCCTTGCATCAAGTCCACGTGTTCTGCAGTTCCGGTTGCTGGTGCGCTGCAGAACAGTGTCCACATCCTGTGCAGTTTCTTAGGAGTAAATGTTCTTGGCATCCGTTAGTTATCAGTGGTTTCTTGGTCCATCCGGAGGATTTCCTTGATTGGAGTATTAGGATCCCGAAAGTTGTGCTGTTGTCGTTTCTCTTTTGTGAGGATCATCCTAATGGTTCTTAGGACAAGGACATGGTCCAATGGAATCGTTAAACCACCATTTCTGATTTTATTACAAAACACTCGTAAAAGATCGGATGTGGTAAGGTTCTGAAGTATTCTTCTCGGTGTGGTGACTGCAGGAAAATCTTTGTTCGTTGATTAGGAAAAAAGATGGAAACAGTATCTTCATGGGGTCTTTCTGCATTTTTTTTTTTGAACGCAGTCTTCCTTTCTGCATCTCGAACTAATGTGTAAGAACCTGTAGTTTGTTGTCATGGTTCATAAATCTTGAGTTACCTCTTTTGCTGTGATCAATCAGCTGAAAACATTCCTCACTCTATTTGTAACTTGTGCATTTTTTTTTTTATTTACCTTAATCTGACCATATTGCTCATTTGATATTATCTGATGCTGAATATCAACCGTCTGTGATTGCAGACCCCCCATTTTCGTATCTGTTTCAACCAAATTACTATTGGTAGCGATAAATTGGATGACCAAACTGTTGGTCAAGAAATATGTGTATTGCGGCGTCTTGAGGTCCTTTATGCTTCTCCTTTGTTAGAATGCAGTTATTTTTTATGTTTTTTGACTTCTTACATAAACTTGGCCTTATTTTCATTTTCCAGCAAGGAGGTCCATGTGAGTTACAGGTTACAGGAAAAAATGGTGAGGTTACAGTAAATAAAAGAAAAATCAGAACAGGCTCCAAAGTTTCCCTTATAGGAGGGGACGAAGTTGTTTTCAGTCAATCTTCCTATGTATCCACACATTATCAAATTCTGTTCATACACCATACTTGCCCTTTCATTCTTTTGTCCATTCTCTAGTGATTTGGATGCTAATAGGTACTTAATCAATGATACAGTAAGTCAGATTTGTTAGTTCAACTTCCTATCTTGAGTGATCCATAACATGCTGGCAGATTTTTCAGCATCCTCTAAGGGGTAATGAGGTTACTGCTGCATCGGCTGGAGAGAATAACCAGAGAGTAAATGGATCTGGTAAGTTACAATTAATAACGTATGATCAGTTCAGATACTGTAGGACCAACTTTAACTGAGGTTGACTTGACTAGGTGAATTTTAAAGCTCTTGAAAATCAGAGCGATGCATCAGGTCTAGTCCATCAGCTTCTTCGCCTCTGAGCGAATGGCAAACCTTTAAGGATGGACTGAAACAAGAGATTCTGAGCCCAAAGGATATTGAAGAAACCTTTGATAATTTCCCATATTATCTGAGGTCAGATGTTAGTTCTAGATTATACAGTCTTCTGTGTTTTCATTAAGAGCTCCGTTTCATTAAGAGCTCTGTTATCTTCCAGTTTTTATCTGAACTTTATCTTTTTCTGTTTGTTGATCAGATTTCAGTATTTTGCCAAAATAATTGGGCCAAAGCAATCTGTACTTTGCTATAGTTTTGGTGGCTTGGTCCTAAATAGTTCAGCCTGTGCTTTTCTTTTCTTATATCCCACCTTTCTTATTAATCTGTGCTCGTTTTGTGCAGTGAGAGCACAAAGGAGATACTCTTATCATCTGCATTCATACACATGAAAAAGAAGTCTAGGAAATTCTTACCAAAACTTTCACCTTTAGACCAGCGAATTCTGTTATCTGGCCCACCAGGTATTTTTTATAGATTTTTTATTTTATTGTGACAAAACAATGTCACAGAGCTGTGTTACACACTTACACTGTTATGCCTAGCTGGCAATTTCTTGGTGTTTGCTTTTCTGTATGTCTCTAAGTATTTGGCAAAAACTTGCTTCTAGGGTCTGAAATATACCAGGAAAGATTGATAAAGGCACTTTCAAAGCGTTTTGATGCTAGACTTCTGATACTTGATTCTCTCATGCTGTGTGGTGTAAGTTCTACATGAGCTCCCTTTACTGATTACACAGTTCAAAATTTTACCTAACTTTTCAAGTTTTCAACTTATCAATATGTCAGCAGAAACAACAGATTATTGATTAAGGGATAATATTCTAGCAGACATCTTCTAAGTTTCGAGAGTCCATAAAGGATGTCCAGAGGGATGTTGCACCTTCTAGTTCAGGAGATGATATTGTGGGGACGTCCAACAGACACACTTTTGAAGAAGGTTTTTGTTGCCCGTATCTTTATTTTTCTATGCTACCGTTTAATTCTTTCTTCAGTTGAACCGTTACATCTTTATCCTTATATGCAGGTGATTGGGTAGAGTATACCGGTACTAGTTCATCAAATCTGCCACCAAGGTATTTTTCTTGAGAGCTATGCTTTCGTGTTTCATTTTAACTTAGCAGTGTTGTGTCTTAGATGTCTATGGATTCTTTGTGATTGCATTTTGCCAGAAGTGTTCTGAAGTGGAGTTAATTTGTATGACCAAGACGGTGAATGTTGGAACCCCTTGTGTTCTTGAGCTTTGACAGACTTGAAATGAGGATATCTTTCTACCTTATTCTAGTATCAGTGGAAGGAACATATTTATGCAGCAATAGCATTTGACAGACTCAAAATGGTGTTTCTTCTGACTAAATATCTTTTTGAGTATATGATTTCCGAATTTGAGTCACATGAAATTGAATTGAAATCAGAGAGGACTGTAGTTAGATATTGATTAATCTTTTTCGTTGCCACTGATTAATCTTTTTGTTGTGGTGGTCATGTGATTATTTTGTTGCTGAGATACATTTCTTTCACACTCTGATGAGTTGTTTGGTTGATTCATAGGGGCCCTTCGTGTGGTTCTCGAGGCAAAGTGGTGCTTGCTTTTAGAGAAAACCCGTCCTCCAAAGTTGGAGTTAGATTTAACAATCCGGTAACTGATGGTAATGATCTTGGAGGTTTATGCGAGAAAAATCGTGGCTTCTTTTGTCATGGTTAGTCTTAACTCTGAACTTCTTAAGCAATGTATATTCTGGTGATCTTATGTGAGATAACTTTTCCACGTTTCTTCAGCTTTGGAACTTCGGCCAGGTGGAGTTGATAGCATTGCTTTAGGAAAGTTGCTTGAGGTAATGGCTGCTGTAGGCAATCAACCTCACTACACCTTTTTTCCTTATTACTGCCTCTAATAACATGGTTGCTTTTCAATGCCTTTTTTTTTTTTTGAACGCAATAGCAGGAGCTCTGCCTTTCCTTTAAGGTAGGAAAAAGAGAGGTTTATGTACACAGCACGGGTGCTCAGCCCGGCTTAGAAGAAAACAAAAGCCAGAGAGAGGAAAAGGGGAACAAGACTTCAGATCGTCCCTATGGATTAGCCCATCCTAGTGAAAGCAAAAGGTGTAATTTGATTGTGCTACTCAAGGATGTAGAGAAATCATTCACTGAATATAGAGAATCGCATGCATTACTAAGTGAACTTCCTGCTGGTGTTCTGATAATTGGGTCTCAGATTCATGCAGAGAACCGCAAGGATCAGGTATACTTGTGCACCTATTAGGGAGCAAAATGAAATTGGGATTACAAGTTGTCAAGACATAAAGGATGAAGCATAGTTCGGTTAGAGTTGGACAAAATGCTTACATAGGGTCTCCCTGAAAGGTTATTTGTCCCAGAATTATCGTTGAAGTAACAAGTTGGTGTGAAGTTGTATTCCCATGTTATCCCTATTTCAATGATTAATATTAACAGTAACAGAGTGCTCTGGACATTTTTCTAGTCTCATCCTGGAGTTGCGGGGCTTCCTAGTGACATCAAGGCAATAATTAATTGTGTTAAGGTAACATTTTCATCCATTTGCATTATTTTTATGTGAAAGTTTCTTGACATGCAACGGTTAATACTTTTAAGCTTGCTATAGTATTTTTGCACTTAGTGGTACAATATCAATTATGTTTGCTCCGTTTTTTAGTGCATGTTTAAAAATGCAGGAAGCAAATGTCATTGTAGTTTCTCCTACCAAGCCAATGGATTCCTTGAAAGACAGAAGCAAATGTCCTACCAAGTCAATGGAGCATCTAAATAATCTTTTCCCTAATAACATTTGCATTAAACTTCCCCAAGTATTGTCATCCTTAGGCACTTATGTTACACATTGTGCATGTTGATGGTACTTTGTTTAACCTGGATATTTTTATATACGTTTTTTTGGGCAGAATGAAGCACAGCTATCTGATTTCAAGCAACAACTAGATTGTGATGCTGAAACCCTCAGAGCTAAAGCCAATATTCTCAATATTCGTAAGGTAAGCTGCAATTAAAAAATTTGGCTGGAATGTTATATGCACTTGAAATTTATTTCCTTGTTAGGCTTCTTCTATAATATCATCATGGAAATGGTCTTGAAATTTGAAGCAATACTTGCTAGAATGCTGGTCCCTGATAGGCCAATACCTTTTATGGCCACATCTTTAGCTGTTCATTCCATTCCTGATCTGAAATGTGACCCTCCTGAACAAATGTTATGTCTCTTTCAATGTTTTGTCATTGTAGTTTCTGACCAGCAGAGGAATTGAATGCAATGATCTTCAAGAATTACCTATCAAAGATCAACTACTAACTAATGAAAGTAAGGTGTTTCTACCTTTTGCTCACGGACCAATTCTTTTATCCTTTCCACTTCAATAGTAACACTATCATAAAAAATATATATTGTTTTGATTTACTTCAGATTTGGAAAAGATTGTTGGATATGCTATTAGTTATCACCTTCGTGACAGTGAACCCCCAAATGATAGCAAATGGGTACTTCCAATCGAAAGGTAAAAATATGCTAAATCACACCTTGATATAAAACATCAATTGATCCCTTCTGTGGAATGCTAAATAGCATTGTGGATACAGGCTCAAGCATGGATTCAGTATGTTACAGAATGCACACAGTGGAGCTAAGAGGTCCAAGAATGCACTAATGGTGACCCCTCCATCTCTATATGTCTGGTTATAAGTCCATAATTCTCAAATTCATGCAAGTTGTTTTTTCAGGATGTGGTCACAGAGAATGAATTTGAGAAAAATCTTCTATTGAATGTTATCTCACCTAATGATGCTGGAGTTACCTTTGAGGACATTGGAGCTCTGGACGATTTGAAAGATACACTGAGGGAATTGATAATGCTCCTCTGCAAAGATCTGAATTGTTCAGCAAAGGGCAGCTAAGAAAGGTGCTCAATCTCGAAGGGGCACTGCAGGCCTGACATATATTTACCTGCTATTGGTAACATTTGGAATTACTTACAACCCAACATATATATTTCTTTTTGGCAGCCTGTGAAGGGAATACTGCTCGTTGGACCTCCTGGAACAGGTAAAACAATGCTTGCAAAAGCAGTAGCAACTGAGGCAGGTGCAAACTTTATCGATATATCAGTGTCAAGCATTACCTCAAAGGTACTGTTCAACAGAAACAGTTAATATTCGGATGGGAGAGGGGGCAGAAACTCGGTTCTGGGTGCTATTTGTTTGTCAGATATGTTCCATTGAATCTGACAGCATTTTTTTTTGTTCAGTGGTTTGGAGATGCAGAGAAATATGTCAGGGCCATTTTCTCTCTGGCTAGTAAACTTTCTCCTGCTGTAATATTTGTTGATGAGGTGTGCAAGCAAATGGGTCGTTCAATGTTTGTTATTCTGTCTGAGTTGTTTTCACTCACAACTGTGACTTTTTCTTTAACAGGTTGACAGTTTGCTAGGAACGAGAGAAAGAGCAGAAGAGCATGAAATTGCACGCAAAATGAAAAATGAATTTATGATAAATTGGGATGGTTTGCGTACTAAAGAGAATGAACGTGTAGTCGTTCTTGGAGCCACAAATAGGCCATTTGACCTTGATGATGCTGTTATTCGAAGGTTTACTCGCAGGTAAGCTTCCATGATCCACTGAACTAGACTGTTTTTGTGTCCATTCCTTAACTCTTTGCACTGAGTCTTATTGGCAGATTAATGGTGAGCCTTCCCGACACATCAAATAGAGAAAAGATTTTGAAAGTATTATTATCCAAAGAAACGTTAGAACCAGATGTGGATCTTGAGTTAGTTGCCAATATGACTGATGGATATTCAGGGAGTGACTTGAAGGTATGTTGCTGCGCCTTAAGACTCTTCAGTAATGAGAAGGGATTATAAATTTATCATAAGGATTCCTTCCCTGCAGAATCTCTGTGTAATTGCGGCGTATGGTCCCATTCGTGAAATTGTTGAGAAGGAAAAGAAGGTGCATGCAGAACCTCTATCTATGGTTTAGCCGTTTTGATGCATCTCGCACCATCCATCCCTCCTGGTAGCACTAAAGTATCATTTGTTTTATACAGGGGAAGAGCCTGGCAATAGCTGAAGGTAGGCCTGAGCCTCCGTTGCATCGAATGGAGGAAATTCGCCCACTTGGAATGGATGACTTCAAATTTGCGCTTGGACAGGTGAAGAAATAATGCCTACCTATTTCTGGCATGCTATGGGCACTTATGTTGCCTGTTAAGATTACCTTTTTCCCTTACCGCATGTTATAAGCACATGATAATCAGTTGAGCTTTCCACTGTAGGTGTGTGCTAGCTTTTCATCTGGTTCAGTAACCATGGCCAAAATTTCTGAGTGGAATGACGAGTTTGGAGAAGGCGGGTCGAGAAGGCAGAAGACACTATCGTACTTCATGTAGATGAACTTGAATATAGAGGAACAGCAGCATCTGTACAGTTGCGCCATATTTGCCAAACAGGCATGTCCTTACAAGTAATCATTCCTGAATAGGCCAGGGTTTTTCTCTGCTCCAGCATACAGCTGCCACTGCCTCAGACGACACTCCCCTGTAATTAGTTAGACTTCCTAATGAAGTACTCATATCTGGAGTTAGAGGATTGATATGATTTTTCGCTGTTGTAACTGAGATCTGTAGTCTCAGTTATTTTGTTTCTTTGTATAAAACTATTCTGCAAATCAGGATAGGCCTTGTACATGTAAAGAACAGATAATATGGATTAGAGATAGCGATGAATTGGTGTCAATTTGATTGACTGCTGCAGAGACAGCCTGCTTATATGTAATGGCAATATCTCATAAAAAAATTTGTTGTATTTAACAACTCTGAGCTGCTGCTTGCCTACGAAATTAGCTGTAATTTCTGATATGGGTAACCGTGGTATGGATGCCAAAGTTGAAACCTACACCAGATAAACAAGAACATCTGCAGCTGAGCTAAGGATTCGGAAGCTCAGATTGAAATTATGATAGTTAACACAAGGATGTACGCGGGAGGCAGCACATTATTGGGTTGCAGAATCTCAGTGTAACCTCAAGCATTCTCTGTCTTTGTAATTACACACGCACACACACCGCCCTGAAAACCATGATTCTATTGTATTAAGTTTCCTCTTGATTTAGAGGCCCTTGCGCTTGTAATTTGAGTTTCCTAGGCACTTGACACATGCCTGCAGCTCCTGGCCCCTTATTTGCAGCGACCGCAGCACCAGCTCCTGGCCCCTCATCTGCAGAGACTGCTACTGGCAGGTCCCTCATCTGTAGAGACCGCTACAGGCACCTTGTCTGTAGAAATGGCAACACCAGCTCCGGGTCTATCATCTGCGGAGACTGCTCCTGGTGCTGCATAAGCAACACAAATACAAAATATGAGTAATTGATGGAATGATGGGAACAGTGAACACTCGGTCTACAAAAATCACATAGGAGCCATCATGTTGGCTCGAATGGCTAACAAAACAACACTGATTTATCCAATGTGTACTTCTACGATATTAACAAGTGACAATAGCATACAAGAGATGATTGAGGTACATCATTAAAGATTGGCATGAGGATAATATTTGAACTTTATGTAGGTAACATATAGGTTCAGATATCATACTTTGACATAGCATTGATCTTTTCCCTGAAACACACACACACACACACACACACTCTCTTTATGTTGTTGATCCCATGTGCAATTGACCATGTTTTCATGCCGAACTAACTACTTGTGCAAATGGGGAAATTAGGAAGAGATCAAATCCGTACCTGGAGTGCAGAAGCTCACAAAGGGAACAATGCGACCCGAGGACTTCTCCGCTACCTTTTTAGAACTCCCAGACTTCAGATCGACGGTGAAACACCCAACAAGTGTCTCTAAGAAAATGACACCAGCTCCGGTCTCTGCAAAGGCGGCCACATAAGGTTCATCTTGGATAGCTTCAGGAGGGAGCATTAGCGGATGAGGTAGGTCTTCAACTGGGTACAGGGCTTCAACTGGGACTAGTGTTCGAATGTCAATGACTCGGCGTTCTTCCAATCTTCGGTGCTCTCTTGGCCACAGTCGTAGTGTCCAATTGCTTGCCTTGGCAAATCCTAGCCTACCATCCTCTATAGCAATAAGCCTACACCAGTGTCCTATGCAGTCGATTTCGAAACCAGGTCCTTGTGTTATGTCAATCTTACACATCTGATGTGTCCGCAAGTCATACTTGAAAACTGCATGTCCAAACGTGGTGTAAAGGGCACTGCCAATGCGGATACAGTTCCCTGGGTAAAAAGCGTCCTCCTCGAACTCCTCCGGAGCAAAGACGGGATCACTCCAGCTACCGGCCTCGGATGAGTAGACACAAGAGAAATTCCTGTCCTCACGATTTCCCACAAAGACAACCATGAAATGGCAGTGGAGATGGTTGCAGCCATCGCCTACAGCGCAGATGACGGCCGCGTCCCAGTTAACCGAGCACGGGAATCGGGTAGGCCGCAGTGGCACCACGGGCAGGTCCTGCTGCTCGTCCGTGACGGGATGCCACACGGAGAGGTGGACATCCACATCCCTCACGGGGGGAGGATGCGCGAACATCCAGTCGTCATCGAATAAGCGGTGGAGGAGGACGCGGCCATGGCTTGAGCTGCTGACCGCGCGCACGCCGCCGCGGTGAGCACGGGGCGGGCGGAACGATGACAGGGGGACGAAGCAGATGGAGTCGGCGAGGTTGACGAAGTAGCCCAGCAATGGTGGTGTCGAGCGGTGCAACTCACGGAATCGGCGGCGGAAGGAGGGGCCCGTGACGACGCGGTGCCACTGCCGGCTGACGAGGGCGGCGCGAGCCAGGAGCGCGGGGTCCTCCGGTGGCAGGCGGAGGAGGAACTCCTCCACGAGCTCGTCGATCAGAACTGTCGGATTTGGCGGTGCCGGCGGCCGGGGCGCCGGCGGCGGCGGCGCCATGGTCGTCGGTGGCTAGGGTTTGGGATTTGGGGAGCGACGGGGGATCGAGAGTGGAGTGAACTAGTGACGAAGGGTACTCGGCGAGTGAACTGAAGCGGTCTGTTTCTGCTGCGTGATTTTTTTTTAGAACAATACGGAGATGAGGCGGGCTAAAACGCCATAGAAAATGGGCCCAAATACCAGTTTTTCTATTGGAGGGAAGAAGTCCATTAAGGCCCTGTATGTTTTTTCAATTATTATTTTCCTCTAGAGATAATACAATTTCTACCAAACAGATAGAGTAAATTGCACTAGACGTGTAACACTTAGGTACTCAAACTAAAAAAACATAACTTGTAGGTACTAGATCTATTAGTCTGTGTTTCCAACGGTACTAGAGCTTCCACGCGGGCGCCTAGCGCCGACGTGGAGCGGATGTGATTGCATCAGGTTGTGATCAGATACATCCATTTTAAGGGCTTACAGGAGGTTTCAGGGTAGAACCAATTTCGAACCGATGTATAATCCACACAGTTAAATCAATAGAAACGTCAAACAGAAACAAAAAGGTGCCCGTCGAGTACGAGGCTCTTTTTCAGCTATATCATGGAACAAATCTCGACGTACAACACATGACATTGTGGACTATGTAAGTACCGTAAACACATGAAATCCTAAGTAATGCTCTTTCGATTCACCAACTGTTAATTGTTTTCAACTTTGAATATTTTTATGCAGGCTAATTTGGTGCTATGCTTCAATAAAGCCGAAATGGAAACACTTAGGCTTCATTGGCCCCATCAGAGTCAATCAAGGGCTTCTCATCAGTAACCCGGACGAGGTGGCAAATCTCTTGGTCCCAATTTTCGAAGAGTTCGTGAAGAATGGGAAAACCACGATACTTCGCCCTACAACTTCGCGTATGAGTTCTCCACCTTTGTTTTTATACTTCTCTTTTCAAGATTATTTGTTAATTTAGATCATGTGATTGCAGAGGTCATTGGGCTTTCATCACTGTCGATCTTGACACCAATGTGATCGAGGTGTGGGATTCAAAGAAGATTCCACTTAAGGACTTGGATCCACTTTGTTGCAACTATTCAATAAGTAAGTGATACTAATAACATATTATTATCTGATCACACATGTGTCTTTCTAATGTTCCCCCTATTCAATATTTTTACACAGTCTTCGAACAAGATATAGAGGCCGGACGCAAAGAGCATTCAAGATGCAAATAATGAAGAAGATCGCGTACTTGAAGCAGCCTAAGGGCAACGCCCAATGCGGCTTCTATGTGATGTGGGCCATGTTTCGATTCCTCGGCTACACTTCGAGCGAGCGAGATGATCTTGTAAGTATAATCCTCTTTTCTATGTCTTAATAATTTAAATAAATTATGATTGTACTTGATTCCTTGTTTGCGTTTTGGAATGACAGCGGAAGAACCAAAAGCACCAAATGTTGTTAGACTTCGAAGTCGCCGCATTCCAAGCGGAGTTGGCGGACTTTATCAACACCATGGTGCTTTCGAAGAGTGGATTATTTTCAATTGCTCGAGCCGAAGGGAAGTACAAGGAAGAGTTGGCAGTCCAACTTAATCGTCTCATGTAATTTTTATTTCATTGAACTAGAAGTACATTTTGAGGGTTGTACGAGAACATGTTGGAAGGAACTTGGATGTTTGTATTATAAATGTAATTAATATAATTATAATTATTGTAACTGTAATTAATATAATTATAATTATGCATTATAAAATAAAAACTAAAATATATAATTTATTTAAATTTTTAAAAAAATAAATTGAAAAAACCACCATCACGCCGGGCCGCAACGAGCCGGCAAAGGTCTTCGAACAACACTGCTTGTCGGCTCGTTGCACAAGCCGTTCGTGTTGTCGGAGCCAACACGGCCGGCTAATTCTACGAGCCGGCAGTGTCGTGTATTACAACACTGACGGTTAGAAAAACCAGCCGGCAGTGTTGGCCCTGACAACACCGGCGGCTCTGAACGAGCCGGCGGTGTTCACTATTACAACACCGCCGGCTCCTAAGAAGAGCCGGCGGTGTTGTCATCGAATAACACCGCTTGCGGGGCATTCTACGCGCCGGCGGTGTTGTGTGCTCATCGCGGCGGGGTGAAAATTCCGGTCGTGATGCACCACCCACAACACTGCCGCTTGCTCACTGCCGGTTCACTTTCCGTCAGTGATGAGGGTTGCGAACCGGCTGTGATATGAAAATCTGTAGTAGTGGTTGATGGGCTTGGCGCACTGGAACCTGCTGCACGACGTGGGGAGCCTGCTACCGCGGCACGAGGGCTCGTGCAAGCAGAACACGTCACAGCAGCGGGCCCCACTCTACAGGTCGTGGGCCCCACCTCAAGCCGGTGTCGTCGGTGGCGCGCATGGCGTCGGAGATCTGGATCTTGCAGCTCTTCCTCGATGACACCAGCGCCGGAGTAACAGAGGCGGCGGGACGGCGCTGCTGAGGTATATCGCTGCCAAGAAGGTGCCGGCGACGAGGACGGCCACGACCTCAGAGGACCACGGAGGTACCCCTTCGGTCTAGCTGCATCAGGCGCGCAGCAGCTATCTTCGTGGCATCCTTCCCCAGCACGGCGTCCTGTGGCCCGGAGGGAAGGGGGCTGCTGCTCTGTCAGCCCCGCTGCCGCGGAGCCGGGCTTGCGGACGGCGAGTCCTGCGAAGTGGCCGGCCTCGGGCCACGCGGCTCGCCTGACCGCACAGGAGTGTAACTCGTAGCACAGCGGCGCGAAGGTCTTGAGGTCGGAGCAGGAGATGAACTTGGGCTTGATGGTGTCCCGCAGGGTGAGGTCCTCGACGACCGCAACCATCATGGCCGCCTCCAGCACCGCCGTGGGCGCGGAGGGGCCGCATGTTGCCACGGCAGAACAGGCACGCGGACAGAGAGCTCGCGAGCCTGCGAAACATCCGCGGCACGTGGTGCGGCACAGGGCGGCAGGTGAGGTCGGCGTGGAGCGGTGGCGTGCCGTGCGAGGGCGTCACTTGGAGGAGGACGAGGAAGATGAGCATCAGATGCAGCCCGAGGTGGAGTGCCTCATCCTCTTCGCCGTCGCCATCTTGCCCCATAGCAGCTTCCATGGCTTCATCTTCACGGATTGAACTAGCTATCTTGGCCATGTAGGCCATTATTTCTCAGGGGAGAAGCAGGAAGGAAAAGGAGAACGGGGACCCGGCCCGCCTGCCTTGCCGCCGGCGAGCACGCCGGGGAGAAGGCAGGGGGCCGGCGACGGTGGACCTAGGAAGGGATCAGAGGAGATTCGAGGTTGGATGGAAGTTTTGGAGGAAGAAGATGAGGGGAAGAGGAAGAAGATAAGGTTGGAGTACTACTGTGAACGTGTACTACTGGGGGAGGTCTCGCTCTCCCAGAGAGCAAAGGTCCAGTGTGCAGGACTAGTACAATTGTTCATTAGGTTGGTTGTTTGATCTTGTGTAATCCTACGAAATAACGTCCAAAAATCTATATCTATATCTATAACCTATTAATCAATTGTCAAAATTTCCGACCCCTTTTTTGTCCGCCTTTTTCTGTCCGCTCTCCTGTCCTTTGCCCGCCTGGCCCTCTTCTTTCCACCTTTTTCTGTCCACCGGTTTCTTAGGACTCTGCAAATTAATATATGTTTGACCAACAAATTAACAGTCCGTATAGGACTAAGAATATATCTAAGTTACAATGCCCAAAAATATCACCATCCCAGGAAAGGAGGTTTGACTCGATCAATTCATCGATTAAAAAACAGCTACAATAAATCAAATGTATAACAAAAAAATTATACGTAGAGGAATAAATTGAGAAATTTTCAAATGTAACCCGTTATTCGCAAGCCACTTGATATTTGACCCATAATTTGCATGTCTTTAGAAATATGACCCATGTCATGCGATTTTTTTGAAATTTAGACTTTTCATGATTTTTGGCAATTTCTGTAATTCCAGTCATATACTTGCATTGTTTGGCGCTAGCGAAAATACCAGACTATCCCTCCCTCATTCCACCGCCCTGTGATGCGACTTCCCAGTCTCCCCATCACGACTCACTTGCGTGCCCAACCACGCAGGACGCCGCGACGCGGATCCCGCCGCCAGCCCGGTCTGTCGCCGGCCAGCTCCCTCCCCCAGCGGCACCTCCTCCTCCCGCCCCCCGGCGCCTCGCTTCTCCCCGGCCCTAGCCTGTTCCGCACCTTCGCTAGGGTTGGGGAAGCCTCCGCCCCCTTCGCGCCTTCGACGGGCAGCCCGACGCTTCGTGCCGGCTCATACTCGCGATCTCGAACACGAACTCGCGCAACCCCTGCTTGGAGTCGCGGGGACACCTTTTTGACGGCGACCTCCGCGATCACCGGCCGCCGAAGCACGTCGTGGTACACGTGGCTGAATCCGATGACGAACTACAAGGAGGCGCAAGGAGAAAGAGCAGCGGGCGGAGGGCGCAGGCTCTGGCCGAGGCTGGATTGATGGTAATGTTGTAGGAAACACGTGTAAAAAAATAACAAAAAGGAACCATGACTAAAACAAGACTCGAACTCAAACTTCATGGAATAAAATATTAACTCTACACCTCAAATCCCCCTTACGGTCATGACCCACAATCCAAATTAACAATAAATCAGACAATAAATGGGACAATAAAATACATCAAGCATATTTTTGTCATTGTTTTCTATTGGCTTCAAATAAGTTTTTCTCCCGTTGCAACGCACGGGCAAATTTGCTAGTCTATATCTATACCTATCTATAAATCACCAAAATTTCCACCCTGTTTTTTGTCCGCTATTTCTGTTTCTGCCCGCCACCACCGAATTTTTTTTAATTCCCTTTCGTGTCCGTAGAAGAAAAGATTTTAATTCCCTTTCGTGTTCGTAGAAGAAAAGGCCAAAAAATACTAAGGTGACGATTGAATTACTAGAGGCTTACCACCACAGCACAAAGACCCATGTGATGGTTAGCAAAGCTTTTTTTATTTAACTTGGTAACAATTTCCAAATACTCACATCCACTAGCCAAACGAAAACACTATAAAAATGTAGTATATTAATATACATATATATAATAATAATCTAGCAAGACAACAAAATACAAATAATAAATAAATGATAGAAATATGGTATTATGTGTATTAAAATAATCTAGCAAGACAAAAATATGATATTGAATATATTAAAATAATCTTGCATATATTATATATAATAGTATTAAAATATGTCTATGGCTAGACTTAGAACTACTATTCTGCAACCGGCTATAGAATAACTTCTTCTGTAGCAACAATAATTATTATACTAATTTATGAGATTATAGTAACTCCTTACTATATGATTTACTATAACATTATGGCAAATATCCCCATGTGTTATAGTAACACAATTGACGTAAATAGAGGTCGCTATATAAGAACTTATTATACAGCTAGCTACCGAGTATACTCTCACGTTCTAAGACTTACCAGTTGACTTTAGATAGACATGTAAATGGTTTAAAATATACAAAGTAGAATGTAAGTCCTAATTAATTCCCGTGATCATCCATTGATATGTCTATGAAGCTACTGCCTTCTATTTAGGTTTAGAGTCTAGAGTGAAGCTCTATATTCATTTTTGTTTAATTGGGTTACATAATCACCAAATGACATAATCTATCCATTTATTGGGGTCACTTTAGGGTCGGACGCAATGACTAACACATGCAGTATTGCCTATTAATAGCCGCTTCCTTTTAACTCTGCCCGTGACCGTTGAATTAACTCGGCCAATGAGTATAAACTACACAAATTTTTAGTAGCAATTTGTACATAATTTCATTAGCAGTTTATGTAGAATTTCAGCAACAATTTGTTGAGAAGAATATATTACAATCACTTATTCAAACTGAGAGAATTATATTATAATAAAGTGATAATTTAAGTGTTCAACTAACTACATATGATAAAGATAAAGACCAAGATAAAACTTTGGGTAGTTCGGGTAGTTTGGGTACCGGGTTGTATTACCTGAATTGCCCAAACTATTCAGGTAATCAAATTCATTATCCGAATTTAGGATCGGGTATCTCGGGTTTGGGTAATTCAGGTCCGGGTTCGAATAATTTGGGTTCGGGTATTTTGCCATGCATCGCCTAGGATTATGACTTGGGAATCGAATCGAATAAAAAATATTACAGGTTCCTGATGTAAAGATGCAAGAGAGGAAAAAAGGTGGAAGAATCTTAATAACTTTTGAAAAATATCCAAATAAAAACAAATATATTGCCAAATTTGTTAAAATAATAGAAAAATCAGAAAAAATACCAAACCAATTTTACTAGCAACATAAAAATGTGATATATCCATAGAAGTTATGAATCTTATTAGGTTGTGCATTTGTCTGCATGTGTGTTAAATTGTACTTACATATGTTGCATGTAAATTGGTTCGTCGATGACTGAAGAAACAAATCAATCTTTCTTTTAGTAAAATACGGACCAATCAATGGTGAAAATAATTATTTCATGAACCAGAGACTTGGATAGATTATTGTCTAATAAAATCTAAACAAATATATTTATATAATTCCTGATGAAAGCTACCATATGAAAAAAACAGAAGATATCTGTATCATAATCATTGGTGGACGGATTAACCCTTTACACGTCCACAGAAAAGTTAAGGAGTTGAACATGATACATTAAACAAGCCACGTAGGTTGATATTTAGTAATAGATATTTGACTCATCGTCCTATGAACAACAGACTTCGCAATCAAATAATCTCAATCTCCATCGATATTTGAGTAGAAACACATGAATGATATAAATTAAAAACTAAAATTATGATATGCTTTTGTTAAAATACTTTTATAACAACAACATAGCCTTTTGTCCCAAGCAAGTTGGGGCAGGCTAGAGATGAAACCCAGTAGAGACAAGTCACAAAGCAACACAAAAAGGTCATGGTTCATGCACATTAATAGCTAGTCTCCAAGCGCTCCTATCGTAGCTAAATTCTTAGGGATATTCCATTCCTTAAGGTCTCTCTTAACAGACTCATCCCAAGTCAGTTTAGGTCGACCTCTACCGCTCTTTACATTATCGACCCGCTTTAGAACCCCACTACGCACCGCCGCCTCAGGAGGCCTTCGCTGAACATGTCCAAACCATCTCAACCGATGTTGAATCAATTTCTCCTCAATTGGTGCAACCCCAAGTCTATCCCGGATATCGTCATTCCGGACTCTCTCTTCTAGTGTGCCCACAAATCCAACGCAACATACGCATCTCCGCTACACTCAGTTGCTGGACATGTCGCCTTTTTGTAGGCCAACATTCCGCACCGTATAACATCGCCGGGCGTATCGCCGTCCTATAGAACTTACCTTTTAGCTTTTGTGGCACCCTTTTGTCAAGGATGCCAGAAGCTTGACGTCATTTCAACTAGCCGACTGAAATTCTATGTCTAACATCCTCATCAATGTCTCCATCCTTTTGAAGCATTGATCTTAGATACCGAAAAGTATCCTTCTTGACCACCAGTTGTCCATCGAGACTAATGTCTCTTCTCGTGCCTAGTCGTGCTGAAATCGCACCTCATGTACTCAGTCTTAGTCCTACTAAGTTTGAAACCTTTCGACTCTAACGTGTGCCTCCAAAGTTTCTAACATTCTATTAATCCCTGCCCTACTCTCATCAACTAGCATCATATCATCAGCAAAGAGCATACATCAAGGCACGTCACCTTGTATGTCTCTTGTGACCTTATCCATCACCAAAGCAAATAGATAAAGGCTCAATGCGGACCCTGATGTAGTCCTATCTCAATCGGAAAATCACTGGTGTCGCCATCACAAGTTCAGACACACGTCACCGCATCCCTGTACATATCCTTGATGAGGGTAATGTACTTAGTTAGACTTTGTGCTTTTCCAAGGCCCACCACATGACATTTCTTGGAACTTTATCAACATTAAAATAATTGATAATTTTAAGTTACATAAAAAATGTTTATGGTCTTCATAAAACGATTTCTAGATTTTAAATTTCATAAAAAATTTAAATATAAAAAATATGTATTACTTTTGTCATTGTTTTCTACAAATAACTTATCTTCTCCCGTTTAACGCACGGCATATTTGCTAGTGATTACAATACAAGCAATCAAAATTGAATAGCAACTTTTTATGTACAAAAATAAAACACGAATCAGAGTTTAGGTCAACTGATGCTCCAGAAATCGACTATAAACAAGACAACCAAACTTGCCACGGTGCCCATGGCATCGGACAAGCAGCATCCATCATTGTCATGTATAAACCGGCTCTCCATGTAAAATAAACCCTGTACCTAATCCAAAATCACAACACTGGCCTCAGAAGCACCCGCTCTGACGACATACAGCCCAGGATAAATAGTACAAAATAGGGCACTAATGTACACCTACTGGATGAGGTCCAGCTTGGGCAGCTGCCACATGTCGCTGTGAGTTGTCATTGAATCAACATACAATTGGGAAAGAAAATTGGAGGGGAGTGAAACAAACAACGGTGATTACAACCATAGCTCAAGTTTCGCTTGGTCGTTTCATGGATCCCCCCGGACCAAAACCTCATGTCGCTCCAGCTTGTTTGTTTCTTCTCAGAGTACCTTGTGCAGACCCTGAGGGGTGACGCTATATTCAGTCATGATGCTGTTTAGAAGAGCTCTTCAGAGTTGAATTTGTTCCACGCCTCCTGTTTTATTTAAGCACGGGAGCAGAATTACTGAAGTTAGTTGGATATGTCAACTACAGAAACACAGAATTACCACCCCATAATTTTAAGTTCTTATCTAAGAATCTGCTAAAATGAACATACTTATAATTGGAAACCAAAGATTCTAACACATATACATTACCCAACACCCTTTCAACCAATAGACAAGCATATGCAGTAAATATACAGTAAATGGAAATAAAATAAACAGTGCACACAATAAGTTCCAGTAATCAGCACAGTGCATTAAAATTATCCAAGCGGTAAGTGTTGTAATTCTAAGACTAGAGTATGAAGTACTTGGATGAGCATTGATTTGGCTGTAGGCAGAACAATACACATTATGAACTTCCCAGGCACCAGATGGTGGTCCAGACTGACACAACCATTGTTGCAATAAACATTCTGTTGTGCCATGTGCCACAGATCACATGAAACTATAAAGGCTCAGTACTTTTGATGTATTATCCATTATCCATGCACCAACCCAACTTTGTTTCCATGGACCACACATGTAATAACTGGAAATATTAAGAGAATCTGAACCGTAAATGTGAAAACCCCATGGTCAGCAAAACATGTGATACCTATCTAGCAAATATGTTTTCATGACTTGAGATAAAGAGAGAACTTTTAATGTCTTGAAACCATGGTGCATGGTCCAAGGAAAATACAGGGATGAAGAATAGTATCATGATGCCATGATGGTATGTAAACAGTAAGCTGCAGGAAATGTTGTGAGGGCAATACACACCTTAAGGAGATCAAAAACCTTCTCAGCGATATATTTCTGTTGGAGATTGGCACCCTTTTGCTGCACCTTGTCAGGATGGATACACAATGTTGCTTTTCTGTACACTTTTTTAACAGCAGCAGCAGTGATCAAATCAGTGAGGGATACAGGCTGCCATCCACATTCTGGCCAAAGAACCTGTTCAGAAAGAATAAATAAACGAATTAAAACAGGAAGTATCAAACATTTCTTTTAACTATAAAAATATTGCTACAAACTAAAAATAGGTTATGTCTTTAAAGCAATGGCATCGTGTACGATTCTTGTTTCAAGTATTGCCCACAACTGGACATTTTATTGGTATGGTATGTTTCAAGTGGCAAACATTATTCTGTCAATGTTCTATAATATATTGCTTGAAACCTGAAGCCAGAAATACTACCAGTGGATCTGAATGCCTATATAAGAGCTTCATAGCCTAACTTCTACATGGTGATCATGATGCATCCCTGTCATGGGCAGCCAACTGGCTGCCTGGAGCAGAGCGCGTGGCCAGGACCTGACCGAGCCGGCCTCTAGTGGCTAGGATTAGTTGAAGTCGGTTTCTATTTTTAGAGTCCTAGATTAAAGGAGTTGTATCTCCTTTAGGATCAGGCCATCGGCCATATTTATATATCCTTGTATCCGGTACTTGGAAGGGATTAAGCAATGAATTATCAAACCAATCTATCTCTCTCTCTCTAGTACTCTCAAGCCTAGGCAGCAGAGGAGCAAAACCTCGCCCTAGAAGACGGATCCCGGCCATGAAAAGCATAGCCTAGGTCTAGTTATCCCATGGACCCAATGTCCATGACAACTTGGTATCACGAGCCCGGCGATCCTCGTCGTTCCGCTCCACCTCCCCAACAGCCGCCGTGCCATCTCCTCCACCACCAGCAGCAGCCGCGCCCACCATCAGTAGCAGCTGCCACGCCATCTTCCCCTTCATCGACCACCGCATCAGCCGCGCCGCGTCGCCACCACCACAACAACCTATGCCATACTATCCAGATGGATTTTCCTCAATTTGATGGGAAATCTGATCCTCTCGCTTTCATCAACCAATGCGAGACCTACTTCAACCGGGAGCGCATCATGGAGGAAGAAAAAGTGTGGATGGCTTCCCGTAATTTGGCGGGTGATGCCCGGCAATGGTTCGTCCAAGTCCAGCGGGATGAGGGCACCCCGGCGTGGCGCCGCTTCACCAAGCTACTGCACCTACGCTTCGGATCACCCCCACGCCCCAACTGCTCCATCATGTGCCCCCTCCTGCCAACGACACGTCACGCATCTTTGCTGATGTGTTCGCACAGCTGGATTGCCTCAGGGCGCGTCTCCAGGCGAAGGACAAGGAGGACCGTGAACGCCGGGCGGCTGTACACCTCCAGGCAGCAGCACGGGGGCTCTTGGCACGCCGCCAAGCGCAGGCTCTTCATGCAACAAGAGCCTCGAAGGAGCAGGCAGCGGTGCGCTTGCAAACCGCAGGGCGAGGCTTCCTTGCCCGCCGGATGGTGGGGAGGATGCGCATGCTCCTCAGCTCATCGCTGTCGTGCGGATTCATCCACTCGGCCTCACCCATACGTCCTGCCGCTCCAATTGAAGTGGAGGTCTGAGTATGGGCACTTCCAGTACAGCGAACGCGCAGCGCCGTCCGGCAACATGCATCATTGGCTATGGCCGTCTCCATTATTGTGGCATCCGCCTTGGTGCTGGACAAACCCAAAGCACGAGTGGGCTGGTACACCCTCTACCCTTCAGCCCATATGAAGCCAGCGGAGGCGCTCTTCCCATGGGATCCAGGACGACATAGTCTGCAGCAACTATCCAGCTCGAGGACGAGCTGGGTCTCCGAGGGCGGGGGAGATGTCATGGGCAGCCAACTGGCTGCCTGGAGCAGAGCGCGTGGCCAGGACCTGACCGAGCCGGCCTCTAGTGGCTAGGATTAGTTGAAGTCGGTTTCTATTTTTAGAGTCCTATATTAAAAAGAGTTTGTTTCTATTTTTAGAGTCCTAGATTAAAGGAGTTGTATCTCCTTTAGGATCAGGCCATCGGCCATATTTATATATCCTTGTATCCGGTACTTGGAAGGGATTAAGCAATGAATTATCAAACCAATCTATCTCTCTCTCTAGTACTCTCAAGCCTAGGCAGCAGAGGAGCAAAACCTCGCCCTAGAAGACGGATCCCGGCCATGAAAAGCATAGCCTAGGTCAAGTTATCCCATGGACCCAATGTCCATGACAATCCACAGTAAGAAATTGATTGTATTTGTATAAAATCACAAACGGGATGAAAACAAATCATATGTTTGCGTAGACATCTAAAGATCTAAATGCCACTTTCTATTAAAGAAGAGTAATGTCCACATAAGGAACAGAATTGGTAAAGATAAATGAGAGAAATGCTTCAATCTAAAAGTTTCAACTCACATATTGTAAAGTTGATAGCAATGCACGCAAATTGCCTTCTTTTCCAGCAGCCCAGCGCTTAATCTCAAAGTCCAGTGTTTCCGCAAGCCTCTGGAATTATCAGACAAAAGATTTGAACAAACTCAATGAAGTGAGGAGTCACTAGCAGCTAATAAAGTGCATTTAAAAGGACAAATTATATGTTGATAATGTAGATTTTCAGCATTATGAATTTAAGCTGTATGTACGACTTACAACAGAGTACTTACATGTCTTTCAGCCTGCTCTCTTTGTTGCTGCATGTCGCGTTCATTCTTCTCAGCCAAAGCCTTTGCCTGCGAGTATAGGAAACTAATAAAAAACAAGCATTGCAATTTCTTTATCCTGAAAAGTATGCTTAAAACAAAATGTAATCAGGAACATACAAGCATCCACAACAACATTCAACAACAAAAACAACAAAGCATTTTAGTCTCAATCAAGATTGGGTAGGTATCCAGGAACATAGACGTATACATATCCATAGATATTAAATTGTAGTGCTAAAAAGTTAGATGAGATGACTATTTTAATTAGTGTTATAGCACATTACCGCTCGCTCACGAGTTCTTTGATGTCGTTCCAACCTAGCGCGTCTTCTTTCTTCGCTCTCCCCATCAACTTCTTGAAATTCGTCTGATGATGTAGGAGCTAAAATAACAAACAAATCAAACACACAGTTACTAATATTTGTCAACAGACACTGATTCAGTACCATACTTCTCGAACAATCAATACCTCCTCCAAATATTGCAGACAAGTCATCAGCAAAATTTGTTGTTGATGATGCCTTTTTCAGTACCATACTTGAAGCTCAGCGTGCCGTTACCACATCCGTAGAAGCTTGTCAGCGTGTCCAGAGTAGAAGCATTCTTGGCTCGGACGCTAGAATTCTTAATCTAGAGAAGAAAACAGCCAAATTAGAGAAGAGACTAAAAGCTCTAGAGGATCGCAAGAAGTAGACGTAATCTATCCACATCGGAGAGGCCTAGTGAGATTTAGTCGATTTCTTAGATTAAAGAGTAGTCTATGGTGTGCTTAGTTTAAAGTTTAGTCTTTATTCAGTTCTTGTAATCCAGGCCTTAATGATGGTGAAATAAAGATTTATATATTATTAGATATGTTTTCCCTCTTTTGTCTCCACCTTATTGTGAATGAAGATAACAGGAATCTAGTGTGGGGGAAGCACCCGACGACACAACTAACGGATATCTGTGAGACATCGAAAATTTGTAAAAGATATGACACAGAGATTGTGCTCGGCGAAGTGGACCCCCGAGGGGCCACGTGGCCCACTTGACACCAGCTTTCGGCCATGGTTAGGTTTGCTTCCCTGCATTCCAAATTTTATACCAATCATGTTTTTTCGATTCATTTGGGGAACACCTTGAATTAAATCACTTGCCATATATATTGAGAAGGTAGATTATTTAATCATGACCCCAAGATAGACTCACACCATGATAATTCATAGGAATTCCTGTTGCTGTTGGGAACTTTATTTTAGAGACCCTACTTTACTTAGGTTGTTGTGGAAAGTGAGATAGCATGAACCATGAGAACCTGATTCCTGACGTCTAGTCATTTGGAGAATTTCTTTTGAAAATCTTGAAATTATTTAGCTGCACTTCTCCTCTGTAGTTATTAAATGCCTATAGAGCCTCGTCGATAGATTTTTGAAAGACCAGCACATAAGCTTTTTATTTGTGTTGAGAATGCTCATGGCGTGTTAGACCCTTGCGAGAGGGGTGTCTTACTCTTATGATCAAGTGCACTTACACCCACATATATCTGCTGCTCCTACACTGGGAGTACGCAAAAACATGCCTTTCGCCTTCCATCTATCTCCTACACTGGGAGAGGATACATACACTTTTTAGGACTTCTACATGCTCCAAGGATTGTTATCATCTATATGTTTGAAAGAAAGTTATCGTCATTACCATCATCATGTTCGAAAAGTTATTGTATCCAAGAATGAGACATGGGGTTATGCAAAATAAAGCATATAAGAAAAAAGAGAGAAATAAAGAAAGAAAGAAAGAGATAGCCCATGATCTCTGAAGCATTCAAAGAAGATCAACAAAAGCATTGTTCAGAAGAAGGTCAGCAGAAGCATTGTTCCAAAGAAGATTGTGCAGGAGAAGAAGAAGCATTGTTATCATAATCTTAGCCTCCAAATATTCCACACACTTGCACACACTTGATCTAGAGTATGGCATTCCCCTCCGAGGATCCCGTTTTGACTAGTCAATATACTCAGGTAAAAATGCTATTCCTTGAATTACCTTCAACTCCAGATAAGCCTTTAGAGAATAGGATACAAATTAAGGCATACTCCACAAATACCACATATAATGAGTGATTCGAGTGTGCTACATGATGGAGAAGGGTAAGCTAAGTTTTCTTTGCAAAAATATTATAAAAACTCCAAGTGACAGGACTGACAGAAGAAGGATCTCTACTTCGTGTTGTTTCATCTTCAACTTCTCAAAGTCGAGTGGTAGACACTTTGAATCCCGTAGTACGAGGTATGATCAGGGATAATCTAATGTTGATGTTTTGGTTTGAGGCTATGCTTAAAGTAATCCATCCTTTTCCTCGAGGACGAGCAAAAGATAAGTGTGTGGGAGTTTGTTGACAGTAGTTAACTCATAATTTTAACCGTCAACTCAGCATGAAAATGGATCTATTTGCAATTACTTGGTAGATATAGGGTTATCACTGACAGAATTCCACGAGTTTTGGTGAATATCTATTTCTGCAGGGTGACAGCTGAAAACTACCAAGGATGGTCCACATGTCAGGATTACATAGAGAGAAAGACCGATCGGGTGAAAAAGTATAATCTAGAAGACTCCAGAAGGCACCCCCTACAACCTGGGGCCCACCTGGCATACTCCAGGGGCGGCCGCCCCAGGGGTGGAGGCGGCCGCCTCCCCACCTCAGCCAATGAGGTGGAGTCTCGTGGATCCTGCCTCCACCGACTTTGAGGATGAATAAAAATGGTCCGATTAGGTCGGTTTGATCCGAGGGCTGTGGTGAATCCTAGAGGGCTATATAAACAAAGCCCCCAGCCCCTGGATCTAGATCATCATCATTATCTCATTAGAATTAGATCAACTAGAGACAGAGAAGAAACCCTAATTAGCTAGAAAGGGGTCCCTCGAATGGATCATTCTCTCTAGGGTTTTAGCATCAAGAGAGATTAAAAGGGTATTGTGGGGGTATAAACCCCATATACCCTCATGGGCTGTACATGGGCCGCGCCACAGGAGGTGGCCCAACCCACAAGATGAAGACGTGCACCGCACAATATTGTAATAGTACCAAATAGGCTAGTTTACTTGTAAAACCTGTCCCTTCAGAGTATATAAGGAGGGGCAGACGTCCCCCAGAGGACATCTCAGATCAAATCAATAAAACTCAACAGAGAGCAAGACGTAGGGTATTACGCTTTCTAGCGGCTGAACCTGGGTAAACCGTGTGTTCTGTCCTCTGTTGCACGTCTAGCCCGTATTCTAAGCGCACCCCCGCCAATCATCTACTATCTCGGGCATACCCCTAGGTAGGCTATCGCCGATATTTCGTCGACAGTGGCGCGCCAGGTAGGGGGTGTGCGCGTAGATTTACAGGCGAGCTAGATGGAAATTTTTTCATCAACTAGATCTCAGGATCAATCTCGAGGTCGACATATCCGGCAACTCGTCTGATCGATCATGGCGTCGGTCCAGACCTCTCGGTCTCTACGACCACGACTTTAAACCATCATCCGGTCTTCGAGATCCAATCGAGGCCACCAAGTGAAGACACAAGCTACATGCATGCACGGGATACAAGACCCCTGGCCCTAACGACTGCGTCCAAGCAGCAAGCACCATGCACCGATCAAGAAGACAAGCAAACAAGGGCCAAGCGTACGTATGTTTGTGCATGCGCATGCCATACACATACACGCACGTATAGATTTGTTATTGCTCCTTGACATCAACACGAGATCAATTTGGTCCGAACAACGGACTCAGCTGCATCAGTCCATCGGCAGCCTCCTTCATCGTCCTACAAATACGATCCGCTATGATCCGATCTACAAGATCATGAGAGACGACGCATATGCATGTTAGCCATTGGGAACAAATCTTGGGTCGCCGACACCGTCGACGTCCGACCGGCTCGGACACTCTCATGGTTCTGTTGAGATCCAAATCATCAAGCAACATCTACGGCGACTCGATGTCTGGTGTCAGAATGCTTCGAAGTCAAAACGCCATCCCGGCCACAGTAACGTGGCCGGCTACGGCTGTACGTATGCACCAGGCGTCCTGGTCGCACCCCTGGCTCTTCGTCATCAATCTGCACCTTGGCCATGAACCGATCTACTACTTCTTCCCCACCGTCCACGCAAGGACTGAAGACCAGCAGGCCGAGATTTGTACGCGGCCTCAAATCTACATCAACAAGGCCTACAAAATAGTGAACGGATGCCTTAAGGAAAGGCAAGAAAGCAAGGACCAAATACGTATACGTTTGCGTGTATCTCCAATTTTTGGTGGCAAACAAATCAAGATCACAAACGCATCTACAACGCATATGCCTAGTTGAAGGCTAGTTGAATCTGGCTTGGATGCATGCATCACGCATATACGACTATTTTCCAGCGACATACGATCGACCAAAAGCTAAGGATCCATTGATCGTCATGCATCCGCGCCAAGCCGTCGGAGCTGCATGCACCCGCTCGGACACGCCGACCACTTCACCGGCACGACGGGGAGGCACGTCGTCGACTATCACAAGCCACGTCGAGTGGTACGGCGAGCTGCCAGAGCTGTACGCGACCAAGATACATCCCGATATGTCATCTACTCGACCACGACGACACCACGACTCCGATAACAAGCTAAGTATTAATATATATCTTTTTGTCATACATACATCTTCACGATACATGTATCTTCAAAAATCTTGACCAAGCACTCCAAGAGTGCGCTCGATATCTAAACTTTTGCCATGTAAATCATCTTAAAGATGCACATGCTTTTACAATAATCAGCCGTACAGTCTTTCCACCGACTAGGAACAATCAGAAAAAGCGTCTCCGGTTCCTCCGACCACGTGTTACAGCTCCGCGCTATACAACACAGGAGATATCGGCAGCCGCTCTCTGACGGTACCAGGGCCTTAGTGTTCCAGGCATCACGCTGTTCACTCAAGGTCACATGGTCACCTAGGAGCTGATTCGTTTCTAGGATGAAATCGACTACACACGCTGACTTTAAAACTTGCTTTTTACAATAAATCATAATACATCAACCTACTGATTTTCTCTTTGGAGCTCTATGTTTTATTTATACATCATCATGTACTACCGCTCTTCATATTTATTTTTCAGGTGCGCGGTTCAGTTGTCGAGCTCATCCTTCACACTCGGGGACTGGATCAGTCGAGGAGGATCGTCATCTAAGACTTCGCCGCCGACCGTTTGGTTGGACTGCTCGGTTCTCATCGACTGCTAGTCAGACTAGTTGCTCATCGCTTGAACTTCGTCTATAGCTACGCTAAGCGTCACCAACCAAGCTGGGGATGTGCTGCTCGGTGCTCGGACTTAATCGTCAGCTACGTGCCCCATTTTGCTCCATAGCTACGTGCTCCGACCAGCAGGATCATTTTAAGTACAACTACACAGTCCAAGATCAATCCACACGCCTACGGACATGTAACGTACATGCAAACAAGGAAGACCAGCCAACAAGCAATCGAGAGGGCCTGACAAGGCTCAACCTTGACTCCACGTCAAGGTCATGACGTTATCTTCACTAGGGAAAAATAGGATGTATGGCATCCGCATCAACTAGCAAAATCGATCTATCTAAATAAAGCTAAGGGCAATCATCACCATCACATCGTGCTATGGCGCCAAGCCATCAACGCTCGCGTCGGCCATCATCGTCGACGACGGCTCATCATGGTCCCATGCGCCGGCAGCCTGCTGTGGCTCTGTCCGACCTACCGCCATGGCCCAAGAATCCAACGCCGACACGGTATCCCGCACGGATGCCATTGCAACGGGAGGGAAGGGCGTAGATCGATCTGCATCTACGTATAGTGCCGATCGGCAGGGACGTTATGTATGGCTCCAGGGCAACGCACGGCCTACAACACCATAAACGGGACCTTTGCATGAGCGTTCCCCCCACATCTCCACGAAGGTCAACCTCGTCCGCTCAGACCGAACCGCACCAAGCCGCGCCGAGCTTTCCGAGCCACACCGAGCCATCCGAGCACAGCTGTTATTTTCTCTTTAATTATTTAATCAAGAGTCAAGCTTTTTGATTAAATTTACAGCCATGCTGTCATTCGCACTACCGGAATCGCCGGGTTTGCCGATGGCCGGCCGCCATCGGCAAAGACCGGATTGCCATCGGCAAAGGGTTTGCCGATGGCAATCTGACGTGGCCATCGGCAAACCCCCATCGGCAAAAAATTCATCGGCAAAGCCGGGTTTGCCGATGGCCACAGGCTTTGCCATCGGCAAAGCTTTGCCGATGGCCATGTCAGCCATCGGCAAAGGCGCCACGTCAGCCGACGCGCCGTCGGGCCGACGAGTCTTTGCCGATGGCTGACGTGGCGTGGCCATCGGCAAAGACTTTTTTTATTTTTTTTCAAAAATACTTTGCCGATGGCTGGCCGTTGGCAAAGAGATTTTTTTTTCCCTTTTTTCTTTATTTGAAATATGAGAAAATGGCTTTGCCGATGGCTGCCATCGGCAAAGAAATTATTTTTTTTTAAAAAAAATCTATGATCAAACCGCAAGTTGTCAATCCAAAATACTTGCAACACCATATACCTCAATTGTCTAATACATATAATCATAATTCAAGTGGTTTCATACCTCAATTGTCTAATACATATAACGTTCTAGTTGTCTTGCAAGATATAGTCAGAACAACGAAACTGCACCACTACAAATCTAAGTACAAGTCAGTAACTATTGCTTCCTAACACGACCTGTGCTGGCACCTATGCAGCAACTGCATGTTAGGATCTGCATATCAAGTTGTGAATCATGAAGGCATATATGCAAGGTCTTCCTTTCTTCTAAGGCATCATCAAATCTTGATTTGGCTTCCAAGTTCTTGAGATGACACCTACATAGCATGGTAAAGATTTGTAAGTAGGCAACTATCTAAGGGAGGCATAAACTTGCTATGAACAAAAATAAAGCATAGTAAAGACCTGAAAGTACTACAGCCAGCATTGTCAAAAAGTGAGACTGCCTATCACACTACATAAAGGAAATAGACACATGTGGTTGAGTTGACATAAGTAATGTGCAGGTTTAGTAGAGAACATGGCAAACAAACAGAGTCATAAATGTCTATAAGACATAGTGCTTTTTATCAGGGTTAGCTCAGTAGACATACATGGTTGCACTTACATGATCATCGAAGAAATGATGATCTTCACTACCGCAACTCTATCAAGTTCAACATAAGAGAATTTTAAGTACTCACAGCAAGAGCTTTTTGCAGAGTAGTTGCAGTTCTGTTGAGAAAGTAGTTGCAGTTCTGTTGAGAAAGCTGACCCATCAGTGCACTCTTCTGTCATGTTGTTCCAAGTCAACTGGAAATTGCAAGATCACAGACAAGTGAGCAATAGGCTCTTCAAAACAAGATGGCAAGTTGCTATCATATCCCAATTCTTTATCCTACATGACAATTTCCAATACAAAGACAAATTCATACTAAAGTGATGCAGACATGTAACTGATAATCAAATTGAGCAGCTGGACTCGCTCAAAGGCACAGGTCATCACCTACTTGCTACTTGACCTAAGAAAATAAGCTGCGGACATGTAACTGATAATCCTCATTGAGAGCTTGTGCTAGGTTACACTAATGAGCATAAATAAAAGTGTTGATTTGTTCAGTACAAGAAAGTATTTTTTTATACAGGAAGTTCCAAGTTCCTCAATGAGCATGCAGAGATACTAATCTTTTAGGTGAAGCCAAAACCATAACCATATGAGCACAGCGATTATTACATATACTACTATATATCAAGCAAATCCATTACCTACGGGCAGAATACAAATCTAAGGGAGGAGATCATCTCACCACGGATATGAGAAGGCCTGAAGGGGCCAGCGGCCAGTGGAAGGCGCAGTCAGCAGGCCGTGGAAGATGAGGATCCCGACAGCCTGAAGATGAGCGTGCATCTGCTGGAGGGGAGCGGAGCCACGCTGGGAAGGGCAAAAGGGCGGTGCAGGGCACGGCGTCAAACCACCACCCTCTGAACCTCCTCCTCGCCGGATCCGTCTAGATCGAGAAGCCTGTAGCCGAGATCTATCAGAAAAGAACAATACACCGACGCGAATCTTACGATGTTAAAGCCCGGGATAGGTGCGACAGAGGATACCCTGAGAGAGAGCACGGCAGCCTGGCCGCCGCCACCGCGCTGTGCAGCGGCAGCAGCGACAGTCCCGCGCAACACCCGAGCTCCACCGGCACCCTGCATGTCCCCAACAAGCGCATCCATTACAGATCCCGCAATGCGCCACTGCGCAGCACCAAGCGCAAGAGCGGAACGGAACGGGTCACCATTACCTTGAGAAGAACGAGGCGGGGCGGGCGGCAGCGCGGGCCGCGGAGGGAGCGGAGCGGGAGGCCGCCGCCGAGCGGCTGGCGGCGGAGGCCACGCGAGCGGCGGCGCGGAAGCAGGTCGAGGCCATCTCGCCGCGGCGTCAGGCCACGGTGACTGGGGGAGTGGGGAGCTGCTGTGCCGCCGCCCTTCTCCTATGTGGTCGCGTGCGTGAGGCCACCCTGCCACCTCCAGGGAGCACAGCGCCCGCCGCCATGGCGCGTGTCCCACCGCCTCCGGGCGCGCTCGAGCGAGGCCGCCCCGCCGCCATGGCCGTCGAGGTAGTGAGGATGGGAGAGGGACCGAGGGAAGGAGAGCCGGAGAAGAGAAGTGCGGCTGAGGGAGTGCGCCTGCTGAGTGCTGAGGGAGAAAGAGAGGCTCTGGCGGCGTGGGGGAGCTGCGGCGGCGCAACTAGCGAGGGCGAGGGGCTGCGCGACCGTGGGGCGGGCGGCTGGCGGCGGCGCAACTAGCGCGGGGGGGGGGATGAGTTAGGGTTGGGGTAGGGGCTTGCTGGGCCGGCCGGTTGGGCCATTTAGGCGCGCCCGTTTCCTTTTTTTTTTGTCATTTCTTTGCCGATTGCCACAATGGGCCCGGCCATCGGCAAACTTTGACTTTTTTTTCTTTTTTCTTCCTATTTTTTTTACTGGTGCCTTCGTATACCAAATACATCCCGGTTTTAAAAGTTGGGACAATTTTGAGCTTTTTAGCTATATTTCGTGAATTATTTCTGTTACTTTGTATTTTTCCGACTCCAAATTTGAGCTGCGGTACATGAAATAATGGGATTTTTGATTCGAAAGATGGTATTCATGATTCCCCGAGTATATTGAGGCCGTATCTAGGACCTCGGATGAAATTACGACCATGTTGGTGCCGTAACGTGAGGAGTTACGTGCGTGAAAAGTGTTTTAAAATTATATAAAATCCATATGAAGTCCGAAATTGACGAAACTTGACGAGTTGTGTCGCCATCGCATGTGGAGGCCGTAGTAAAAAAATCAAAAAGTTTCGAGCAAGTTGTGATGTCGGATGCCCAAAACCTAGACATCTCTACATATCTCCACAAGTGATCACATGTGGAGATGTCTGGGTTTTGGCCATCCGACGTGACAACTTGCTCGAAACTTTTTAAAATTTTTACCACAGACTCCGCATGCCATGGCCACACAACTCGTCAAGTTTCGTCAATTTCGGACTTCGTTTGGATTTAATATAATTTAAAAACACTTTTCGTGCACGTGACTCCCCACGTTACGACGCCAACATGGTCGTAATTTCATGCGAGGTCCTAGATACGGCCTCAATATACTCCGAGGATCATGAATACCATGTTTGAATCAAAAATTTCCATTTTTTCATATACTGCAAATTTGAGTCGCCAAAATTGCAAAGAAACGAAATAATTAATGAAATATAGGAAAAACACTCAAAATTGTTCCAATTTTGAAGTTGGGTTGTATTTGGTGTAGGAAGGCACCACAAAAAAAATGGGCACGAAAAACAAAAAAAAATCAAACTTTGCCGACGGACCTCGATGGCCGTCGGCAAAGATACTTTGCCCGATGGCCGGCCATCGGCAAAGCCGATGGCCCGGCAGCTCCTGAGGCAGCCACGTGGCTGGCTTTGCCGATGGCCCGGCCGTCGGCAAAAATAGGGTTTGCCGATGGCTATAGTTTGCCGATGGCACGGCCATCGGCAAAGAATGGCCGTCGGCAAAAATAAGGGTTTGCCGATGGCTATAGTTTGCCGATGGCCTGGCCATCGACAAAGAATGGCTTTGCCCATGGCCATGCTTTGCCGATGGCTGGGCCGTCGGCAAAAACTGGTTTGCCGATGGCCGTACTTTGCCATCGGCAAAGCCGGTAGTTTGCCGATGGCTGACCACTTTGTCATCGGCAAACTCCGCGGCCATCGGCAAATAAGCCGATTCCGGTAGTGTCGGGACTAGGTGAATTTTCTCAAGCCACGCTTCGAGTCAATCTAGAGGCACTGTCCCACACCCTGTCATCCCTGTCAATAGCCAAGCCACGTTGCCTGTGCTTGTTCCTAGTCCGACAAGCCACGCTGGGGACTGAAAGGCACCAGGCCTGGTCGGTAAACGAGTTCTGAACCAAGGCGAACAGCAGAGCTAGTCTACCATTCAGCCAAGCTGCGATCTGGTAGAACTACAGCCAAGTGCCATGAAAGTCCAACAGCTACACTGGGGACTGATCGGCAGAAATATTGCCTTTGAAGCCTTGTATAGCCTTGCTATTTCTGGTCGGCACAGACCAGAAGGTGCTAGACCTAGTCGGTAACTAATCCCGAACCAAGGTGAGTAGCATAGCTACTTTTTCGTCCAGCCTAGCTGCCATGTAGCACATCCTCCAGCCACGCTAGGGACTCTCCAAATTACCTGACATATAGCCATGCTAAGTCCCGGGTTTCTTCGGCATCTATGCCGGGGACTGGTTGGTAGCCAAGCTAGCGGCCATATAAGGACCAGATCCTGGTCGGTATGCAGTTTTCACTACGGTCCGGTCGATCCCAGGATGACCATGCGGACATTCTCAGCACGGGTAAATCCAACTCAAACGACCACCGTCGTGCTGCGTATGCTACGACCAACATGCATAATACCTTCACGACGAACATGCGAGGTCATGGCGGCCGCGTCTCATCTGGAGCCGACTACAATTCCGTCCGACCATGACTCCCCTCACTTGCTATCCGAGTGGCTCTCCGCGTGTACTCGAGTGGCCACAACGTCATTGAAGAAGTGCTAATTAATTAGCCTACATACACGTGCATATATGCACCTGGCGACGCCTGCACGAGAATCTGCATCTACGAGTTTTGGCTTCTGGAGCTCCGACCCGCGGCCACAACTCCAATCAAGGCAACGATCATCTGTTTCGGCCTCACGGTTTTCGACATCAGCTACCGATTGCCAGGCCTCGACGACTCGTGACGGAGTCCTACTCCTACTCTCGTAGGAGCTGAGGGACAGGATAGATTTACTCACATATTATCAATCAAAAGCATTGAATCTGCTACTCTATATCCGGCTATTTTAAGCTTATTTCATAGCCGGCTAAAATGAAAGTCTAAAATAGCCGGATTCCAATGGATTCAAAATCCGGCTATTTTTACAGACCAAAATAGCCGGATCTGATAACCATCAGATTAAAATCTAATGGACCAAATTTAAACGAAAATTTATATAAGAAAACCAACAATAAATACTCGAAAATAAATGACAAAAATACATTGAGATTCAATTTACAAAGAATCAGATTTGATTTACATGAAACAAAGATGAAATTTACATCAAAAAATATTACAAAAATATCAAAAAAAAAAGTGGAAATGAGCAGTTTTGATACCTACACAAGTAATTAAACATGAGCAACTTTGATATTGTTACACATTATCCATGGTGCCCTAACAAATAAACTGAATCTAAACCACCAAACAATGAAAATGTTCCAAATTCACAGATGAGAGATTTAACACAATGTGCAAATGGAGCAAATAATTAAGGTTGCATAAGCAATTAGTAGCTAAAGCACAGATTATTTCTATGCTAGACATAAAACATATTGTACAAAAAACTCAGAAATGAGGCAAAATGTGAAGATGACACATAGCAAATTGTTGCAAATTAACAGATTGGTTCTATGTTTGACATATGACAGATTATAGAAAAAGTCCAAAATGGACCAAATGGTGAAGATAGCACAAGCAAATTGTTGCAAATTAACAGATTTGTTCTATGTTTGACATATGACAGATTATAGAAAAAGTCCAAAATGGACCAAATGGTGAAGATAGCACAAGCAAAATGATGCAAATTAACAGATTTGTTCTATGTTTGACATATGACAGATTATAGAAAAAGTCCAAAATGGACCAAATGGAGGAGAAAGCACATGCAAAATTGGGCCAAATTAACAGATTTTTTAAATTTATAGTAATGAAAACCTAAGTTTACATCAATCTAGCACTAAACTTACAATCAAAAATTGGTGTAAATATTATTAAACAACATTGTAAACTAGACTTACCAAGCATTGCAATCAGTTTGAACAAAAAACTATCCTGAGTTATCCAATCAATGATTCTAGACAACAAATATGAAGGGTTTTGTGTTTCCTATATGAATTTTCCAATCTCTGTTTCCTAAGTAGTTGTGGTGGAGTTCAAGTGAGGTTCTTCATTTGTACTTTTAATCTTCTTTATTTCAAATTGAGGTAGATGAAGCAATCTGAATAGCATGAATGAACTTAGAAAAGAACAAAGAGAAAGAAACAAACCAGGAAAAACCAAAGATGCTTTGCCTGAGATGAAACAGAAGCATACCACTTCCACTGAACCAAAACTGAACCTAGCAAGAAAATAATATGGACTGATCAATGAAATGAACAAGGTGATAACTAAATTAAGACAGATATCGAGACAAAATGGACAATTGAAGGGCTGTTTCATTCTTTATTTCATATTGAGGTAAATGAAGCAATCTGAATAGCATGAATTAACTTAGAAAAGAAGAAAGAGAAAAAAACCAAACCTGGGAAAACCAAAGTAGCTGCACGATGAAACAGAGGCATACCTCTTCCAATGAACCACAACTGAACCTAGCAAGAAAATAATATGGACTTATCAATGAAATACACGAGGTGATAACAAAATTAAGACATATATCGAGACAAAATGGACAAATGAGAAGGTAGAGAATATTTAAATGAAGGACTTGCAAATTTATAGATTACTTATATGTATAACATATGACATATTGTAGACAAAGGCAGCCATAAGGAACATGAAGTGTAGAATCCATCCATATTAAAATTAAAATTTACATTGCTAAGAACAAATATTTACACCCTTCCAATAAACTTACGTGACCAATATGTTGGAAACATATTGTAAATTATTATTAATTAAAACTGTAAACATTCATAAAAGCTAATAAATGAAGAGTATAAGATATCCAGGATCAAGAATAACTAAACCTGATTGTGAAGAAGCTGCATTCCTAACTAACTTAACCAAGAGGGATTTTTAAGGGAAATTGGACCTGCATATAAGAGAAAAAGAAATAATTCGAGAGAAGGATAACAGACATGCATGCAGAAAATGGAAACTGAAAATTTTTCTCAATAAAAGTTGGCACAAGAACATTAATTTTGATCATGCGAGCAGAAATTTAAAAGCACAAAGAATTTTTTCAATGAAAAGGCAAAGAACAAATATACATGATTTACAATATAGGTAACCTATATTTACATGAGCCTAACAATAAACTTCCAATGACAAATATGTTGTAAATACTATAAAATGCCAATGTAAAATACGTATTGATTAGCAATTCAAGCATTTCAAAGGAGCAGCCATCAAGAATACTAAAACTTACCAAGATTAGGTTGGATCTGGCCACTCAAAACTTCATGCAACAATCACAACAGTCCCACATTCTAGAATTACCCACCATTAAATAGAACCTAAGAACAAATTAATTAGTAAAATATCTTTGAATTGAAGATAAGAACCTACAAGATTGATTCATGAAGACACAAACATGTAGACCGAAAATTGAAGTAGACAGATATCAAGAGCAAATATACATCTTTCGAAACAATTATCATTGAAAGGCAGAGATGAAAAAACCAATCATATATATCAGCAGACTATACATATTTTAGTATGCAGTACATAGAACAGATTGGACCAAATGGGGAGATAAACCAGATATTGTAGATTGAATAAAGGGATACAAATGACCATGATCAAGATTTACATTGCTGGGAAAATAAATATACATGAGCCCACCAGTAAAGTTACAATGAAAGAAATATTGTAAATAATGAGAAATATCATTGTAACTTTGAATTGATTAGCAATGTAAGGATTACAAGGATACTAACCTTATGTAACTAATCTCTCGATCCTCCTGTAGAAACCACGAAAATAAATAAAACATAAAGGTGGAAACTCAAAATGTAGATAATCGAAAAGGTTACAACATGTGTAAAAAATACATAAAAGAGAACACCAACCCGCGATTCCATACACACAATTCTTATGGCAGCCGATAATAGAACACACACCTGCAAATGACTATAGAAAAACAGGAAAATAAGTTTTCACCCTCCTCCTTTACCAGGGCTTGGGACCTGCTACTTTGGGGCACACAAAAGAGAATGTGACCCCCAAAGTAGGCGGAGTTAAAAACTTAAACCTGCAAGCATAAGATCATACATAAACAAATATATAATAGGTAGCAGAAATATGAAAGGTAAAAATTATTACAATAACTGATAATGTATCACAGAAAAGTTCAAAACATCAAACACAACAGAATGTAAATGGAGAACACTAGATAGTTTAAAGTACTAAAGATAAGACAACATAAAGATGAAACAAACAACATCATGGGGCAATCTGACGGCAAGCATAGCTCTGATAATGATCTGCAGCTTCAGGGCGAACAATGACACTAAGGATGCGATAGAATGATATTGAGTGGCCTGCAACTTTGAATGAACGACCTGCCATCAAATTGGCGTCAGCCTCCGATGGAACCTTCAGATAAACAGATGAATTGCCTGAATCAAAGACTAGCTTGCAAAGTGGCAGATATTCAGCACCCCGATTCTGCTTGAGGACACGAGCAACTAGCTTCACTGGATTGTCAGAAAGCAGCTTCACTGGATCATCAGATAGAAAACCCTTTGCGACAATCAGTTCAGACTGATCCCCAACTTCTAAATCCAAGTTGTTAATAACAAGCAAAGATACAACTTCAACATTGAGATGAAAAGGAACAGAAGCTTCAGGATCAAGAGAATTCTTCTTAGATACAACCTAGAAACAAATCAAAAGACATATAAGCTCACTTAATAAACTACCAAACATAAAATACATAGTGGTAATTAGCAAACATGGATATGAGAGTTAATAATAAAAACATGAAATACAAAAATGAATATAATCAACATACCTTCAGCCTAACTAGAATGTCATTGAAAGATCGGCAAGAATCAATCCTTCGGACAATACTTTCAACAACATAAACAGAGATAGCAGCATTATCAACACCAATCTTGAAAGGTCTAAGTTGATGTGGGCGAGAAGAACTTTTAGCTAAGGCATAAACAACCCCATCAATATCATCAAGACAGAACTTCAACTCATTAACCGCTGTCTTCATTGTAGGAGGCTTGCGCTCAATAAATTTCAAACCAGCAGCAACAACAGAAACCTTATCAATAGTAGCAATAGCATCGCGGAGGAGCGGTGTGGAGCCCGAATGCTATCGGGTTAGGCTCACGGACCCGGGATTCAAACCGAGAACTTCAAAGACATATTCAGAAACAGCCTTCTCCTTCATAATTGAACCCATCTAAATAAATATATAACAAATTAAAAGTAATATCGGAAAATGAAACGAGACTAAACATATCTACATACATAACAATCAAGTAGAAGATGCATTAAGAGATAAGTGTCTAAATAGACAATTGAAGTTGTTTAACATAATAGACACATGGACCAAAATAGACTAGATTCAACAACATAAATGACATAAACAAAATATGAAAATTTATGTTACTAGAAACATAAATTTACACCACCAAAAGAAATAACTTACAATGATCGATCGGTGTAAAATAATATATATCGACACGTAAATTTAGGTCAAGAAGAGTTGTAGCAATAACAAAAACAAATAGAGAAAGATAACAAGGAAGAATAAATAAAGAACATCCAAGGATTTAAGATCTGAACCAAAAATATTGAATTTATTTTACCAACTAATTGTCAATCTTAGTGCTAAGAGTGAGTTTTAGAGAGAGAGACAGAGAGAGGGTGAGAGAGAAAAGGAAAAGAGAGACACTGAGACACAATAACAGAATAAGAGAGGATAGAAATGGATGCAAAGACAGTATATAAAACATCATTGATTCCAGATTCAACCAGAACAGCAGATCCACATACAATGAAAAATGTTCCAAATTCACAGATGACAGATTATACACAATGTGCAAATGGAGCAAATAATGAAGGTGGCATAAGCTGATTGTAGCAAATGCACAGATTAATTCTATGCTAGACATAAAACATATTATACAAAAAACTCAGAAATGAGGCAAAAGGTGAATATGACACATAGCAAATTGATCCAAATTAACATATTAATTCTATGCCTGACATAAGACAGTTATAGAAAAAGTCCAAAATGGACCAAATGGTGAATAAAGCACAAGCAAATTGTTGCAAATTTACAGATTTATTCTATGTTTGACATATGACAGATTATAGAAAAAGTCCAAAATGGACCAAATGGTGGAGAAAACACATGCAAAATTGTTGCAAATTTACGTGAATTGTTCTATGTTTGACATATGATAGATTATAGAAAAAGTCCAAAATGGACCCACATGGAGAAAGCAATCTGAATAGCATGAATGAACTTAGAAAAGAATGCTTACCAGAATAAGAGAGAAAACTACTGAGACACAGTAACAGAATAAGAGTGGGTGAGAGAGAAAAGGAAAAGAGAGACAGAGAGACGCAGTAACAGAATAAGAAAGAAAGAATCCAACCATTCTTGTTCAGATAAAAGCATCAGAAAAGTGGCAAGCATTACCTCAGAGAAAAGGACCACGGGGATCCTTGTTCAGATACAAAGGACGACGGAGAAGTAAAGAGAAGTGAAGATGGAAGGAGAATGAGGGAAGGGAACCGGGTATTTAAGGCCGAAACAACGAGCGGTCGCGAGAAATGAAAGGCGATAAATGAGGGATAGGTGGAGTAGATGGTAATGCAATAAATGAAATGGTCAAAGCCCCAGAACCCAGTCAAGTTTCAAAAAAGAAAAGCCCTCGGTTGGACCATGCATTGAAAATAAGAAAAGCCCACAAGGCCAACTACATTGAAATAATAGAAGCCCAATACACAAAATATATGAGAAAAGCCCAAAAAGCCCACTTCAATGCGAATAAAAGAGGAAAAAATAATCAAGGCCAATAAGGCCCACTTGAATCGAAGAACAACGAGAAGAAAGGCCCATAGGAAAGATTACACCCCGGACAAAGAAAGGCCCATGGTGTTAAACCATGTAAACGAGACAAGGACAACTAAAAAGGAATATGATGAAAGATGTAAGGGGGAAACGAAAAAACTCCAAACTTGGAGACCAAGAAGATCGGAAGAAACGATTCCAAAGGTCCAGAGGAGAGGGGAAGGGAAGGAAAACTTGCTGCGATCAACCGAGCGAGGCACCAAACAAGTCCACATCGAATTGGGAGGGGAGGGGGATCGAGAGGGACGGAAACGGGCATGCAACCTCCGGATCCATCACCGATTGGGAGCTCCACCAAAGGGAGGGAATCAAGGATGGAAGGCTGAGATAATTACGTGCATCTTTCTCTCGCATCAACAAGCGGTTAAATCACGGGTAAGTACATCAAATTTTAGATAATCTAAGCCATATCATGTGATTTTAACTAACAACCGATCAATTTCTCTGCAGAATCCTTCCCCGAGGACAAGCGAGATCCGAGAATATGCTTTGAAGAGATCATGGGAATCTAACCAACGAGATGCAACACACAGATTTTGGCTATATGACGGAAATCCATTTGCGAAACATACCAAAAAATCTCGGCCAATCAATGGCGGCCAAGATATGCGGCATGTATACAACAATGAGGTACTATCGAACCAAGAATATAGGTTAATTAAAGCAATGTAGATAAAAAATGAGGCATTACACTCATCGAACTAATACTTGCAGGTGACATCAGCCATTTCAATGATAGGACCAAATTCTAATCACAATGCGGGGAAGGAGCACAAGCAATGGATCATCAGGATACTATGGTACACATCAATGGAACCAATCTCAGGTAAAGTAGAAAGATTCAAAGATAACTTATTTGCATACTCAATATAATGAAAAGTCATACACATATGATAACTGATCTGGGCATTACACATGAACAGCCAAATTTTGCATACCTGGGAACAAATCCATTTGGAGAAACACCATCGGGAACCATGACAAACGAGATCCTTGACAAGCTTCTAATGACGTGCATCATGAAGGTATGAAATAACACGGGAAACAAGAAAGAAACAACATCGGTTTGGTTAACATGAACACAACTAAATATATTTATGTTGACGGGGCAACGCATCGGGACAATATGCAAGGGGAATGGAGAAAAGGCACATGCGGGAGCAAGTTCAAATGTTGAAGCAACATCGTTGAAGCAAAAGAATACACATCGGTACACAATTGCGGGGAATAACTTGGTAAGAACAAAGAAAAACTAAAGTGCGAGACATATATTTACATTGCCTGACATAAACAATAAAAATAACTCCATTTTGTATTCTGACACAGGAAAGCTTAAATGGGCTATGGATAGATCAAGTAAGAAACTCCCAAGAAGAAACAAAAACGGTAATCACAGAAAGTTTACAATACCATAGAGTACAAATTTACAGTGCAATGTTTCACAACTTACATGAACATTGGTAGTGTAAATTCTGTGATTTCTGACAGAAAATTCTTGAAACATGTAACAGACAACCCAAGACATGCAAGTAACATTTACAAGTATGATGCTTGGAGGAGATATCAATAAGGTAAGAAAAACCAACATAATGGATAAATAAGGTTGCGAGAAAAAAATAATATTGCCAAATCACAAATTTTAGTTAATGTAACATTTCTTAATGACATCATGACATTGCAGGAATTGAATTCAACAGATAGATGCAAAGGGATTGAATGCAACAATTTCGCCGGAGAAACAGACATACAGGTAAAGATTGTGTAAAATGACTAAGAACAAGAAACTTTTGAAACCTAGATGATTACTAACAAACATTTCTTACTCACCAAATTACAGAGCTTATGGAGGACAGCTGAGTTTAACAGCAATTCTGAATGCTCATCATCAATACTCCAAGTAAGATTCTAAAAAAGAAGTAAACTCAAATTACATTTCCAGCTATACAAAAACAATGATATTCTACAAAGCATCCAAATACTAAAACATTTATTGAAACTCTATATTTCAGGAATCGCTTATGACAAATTGGGATACAGAAGAGTTACCTGAATATGATGAAGACCTTTGGCAAAATAGAATCTTCGACACCATGGAAATAGACCTGGCAGAACAAGTAACAGCAGTTGAGACAAACACTAGTGCAGAAACAGGGCCTAGTGAGGGAATACAGGCAGAAGAGATTGAGAATGCAGAACGGAATGGAAATGCAGAACTTACCGAAGAAGAGATTGAGGAATTCATAATGAAGGAACAAATAGCGGCTCTTGAAGGAAACAATGCTGATCTTGAAAGCGAGTTCACACCGCGAGATGGGGCGGAGTTCCGGACCCAAGAGGAAGCGCGAAATTCTTTGACTTCTATGCAGGAATTGCGGGCTTTGAAACAAGCTGTTGTACGGCTCTACGGGACGGGAAACGGGGAAAAGGGAAGGTGAGGTGACAAAAGTTACGGTGAAGTGTAATAGGCATGGGAAGCCCAAAGGAAATAAAGGAAAAGAGAAAACGACGGAAGAGCTAGAGCAAGAAGTAGATAAGGAAGTAGGAAAGAAGAAGGGACCAAAAAAAAACCAATCGATAGTAAAAACAGATCGCCCATGCGTCTTTGTGGCAAAAGAAGAAGGTGGCATTTGGTCAATCATCGAGACTGGACTTGGAACATAACCATGAGCTACATCCGGTGGAAACTTCAAAGGACACAAGTATATGATTGAAATGGAGAAGTTGATGATCGAACTTTAAATGAGAGCAACATACCAACAAGGAAGATGATATCCATTCTTGTCTTATCTTAGAGGAGGGCCTAATGCACTTGCTGTCAAAAAGAAGGATGTGAGCAACTACTGAACTAAAATAAACGAGAGAGGTTAAAGGAAGGACATGAGCAAAGTAATAGAAAGCTTCATAATCAAGAAGACCAAAGACCCATCATTCTTCTACAAATTAGACCTGGATGATGACAAGAGACTAAAAACTTATTTTGGAGAGATGGATCATCACCGAGATACTACGCGAGTTTGGAGATTGCGTCGGCTTCGATACAACATACATGACAAACAAGTACAGGTGCCCTTCGCACCATTTGTAGGCATCACAGGACATTCACAGACATGCATATTTGGATGTGCATTTCTATGTGATGAGACTATAGATACATTCAAATGGGTATTCAACACATTCCTAGAATCAATGGGAGGGAAACACCCGCGGTCCCTATAATTACGAGACCGGGACAAAGCGATGAGGGCAGCAATAGAAGAGGTCATGCCAAATACAAGACACACGAAGCTGCTGTTCCATATCAAGACTAAATGCTACAACAAGAACATAAAAGTATTCGCACAAAACATGACGATGAGGTGAACCTATATGATGAGTTTGAAGACATAGTAAACAACCGTGTCCAAGCATGAATTTGAGGAACTGTGGACCAAGATGATTGAGGAAAAATCATTCTGAACAACAAGTACTTCTCAAAAATGTGGGAGACCAGGAAAAGATTCATCCCTGTGTACTATAAAAGTGATTTCTTCCCATTCATCCAGACCACAGCAAGAAGTGAGGCAACTAATGCAAGAATCAAGGAGAACGTGGGGCCAACATACAGTATTATCGGCTTCATCAATGAATTCAACGGGCTAATAGAAGGAATTGACAGCGAGAGAACCTAGAAGACCGAGTATAGCATTGAGAAGAGGCCTAAGGAGCTCTTGTTTGGATACACAATAGAGCAACAAGCGCAAGAGTTATACACAAGGAATATCTACAAAAAATTTTAGATTCAAATTGCATGCTACTTCCAAACTAGCTTGCAAAGAAAGCTGAAAAAGGCAAATCATTTGAAGTATGGCACGAAGCAATCAAGTGAACAAGATCCATAGGATAAGGAATTACATTGTGCTCACCGACCTAACGAAGGAAATGAAGAATTTAAGCGCATTTGTGCAAAGTTCAGCAAGGATGGCATCCTATGCTCCCATATCCCGAAAGTCATGATAGAAAAGAAATCAACAAGATACCGAGAGAAGTACATCATTGACGAGATGGAGGAAAAAGGAACACAAGTTGAACCGACATAGGAGAGAAAATGATGCGATTCGAGACAAGTTCAATCCTTAGATTCAATGTCTTTGTCAAGAAAGTCAATGACTATAAATTCAAAAGCATCAAAGATGGAGGAGGCTACCAATTACCTTATAACGAAATGGAGAGGCTTGAATTGGACATAGATGCGATGCTAGCAACTCAAGATAATGGAGATGCTCACATTGAACACAAACAACCAATGAAAATGCATTGAATGAAATGGCGAAGTAATTCTTGATCCGAGGCGGCAATTCCAAAGGGAAGGCCCGGAAGATCCAAAAAGGATGAAGACTAAAATAGAAGTTGTCAAGAACAAGATGAAAAAAGCACGGAAAGGAAGAAGAAGAAAAATCAAACCACGGGTAAATTAATCATACAAAATGCTTGATGATTCACATCCAAGAAAGAATAAAATAAGAAATTGGAAAAAAATACATTACTAATGATGTTTGTACCTTCGATGACGAGGTCGCCAACAAAACCAAAAGCCAAGAGAATGAAGAAAGGGACAAAGAAAAGCAATGAAGTGGAGAAGAACAAGTAGAAAAATGGAAGGAGGAAGAAATGCCAACAATATAAAGATCCAAGACATTATTATTATGTAATGGCTTTAAATGTAATAGAGTAATAGACATATTTGGTGTATCTCGGTTCGATGTGTGACTATGCACATCATCACAAACATATCAAATGTGCACGATATTAACTAGTACTATACTATATGGTTCGGAGATAATATGTAGCCTTTATCAGAGAAAAGCAATGTGAAAATTTGCGAGAACGTAAGACTGCGACCACACCCCGAGAAGCTATTGCGAATCATCGATCTGAAAAACAAGTACAAGAATAAATTGAAGATTAAATTAAAAGGAAAAATAACAGAAATCTAAAATATATAAAAGATAAGGCAAATCAACATACCGATTCAATGTCAAAGGATGTAACAAGTTGCTTCGCACCGGTGTTCTTAGGATTCCACAAAGATTTCATTAGTTAACTTGACTGCGAGATTCGGAATGTCATCACGGCTGAAGAAAGCACACAAGTTTGTCCTTGGAGACGCCCAATACTCTAGAAACATCAAGATGTAGATTCCGAGAATCAACACGAAAAAATCGTTAGGAAAAAAAATAGAAATGTGAATCGAGACATTAAGAACAAATCAACAATATGAATACATACTTATCATATGGAGAGTGCTTTGGAACAACGGGATATTTGACTTCATATCCTTCAAATTCCATATCACGTTTGACAAAATGTTGCCACCGCATACTTGAATTACGGAATCTAAAAGACGAGAACAAATTATAAATGAATTAGTAACACATTAGCAAGTAGAGAAATTAATTAGTAACAAAGTGGCGAAACAAAAGACTACTACGGTAATTAACAGTTAAAAATCAATGGGAAACATAAAGAAACATTCTAAGAATTGATTCAATGAAAATTTGGAATTTATAATACTGAAATCCAAAATTTACATCACCCTACCACTAAATTTATAATCAACAAATTGATGTAAATATTATAGAACATCATTGTAAATTTGCAATTAGAAAAAGAAATAAAAAGGAAAATGAAAGAAATGAACACATACCATTTGTTCCCTCACATATATATGGTAGCCATGGTCTTCGCCATAAAATGGATCCAAGAAAAGAAATAAATGATCCTTGTTATCAACAACAAAAACGAACCTGTGATCCTGATATTCAGCTGGGAAGTACAACTGCAGAAGAAACAACAAAAAATTGTAAAAAGTTAACAGGAGAAAAATACAATTGCTAGATGCCCTTTCCAAAATATAATTACAATATATAGGAAAGTAAGAAGTTTAAAGATACCATATCACGAGCGCCAAAGAGGCCTAGACTTTGGAGATAGGGTGAAAGATTTGGTTAGGCTTTCAATATCCGCTTCATCATGATGTTTGAGGAAATTTTCCTTAAATAATTCAATGGAATCGAGAATATGTAAAGATTAAAATGAAAAACACGGACATAAAGCAAATAAATAAGAATAGGCACTTACAGCAGCATTAGGATAGAAGTAATGACACTTGGATGCATGTGGGTGAGCATCGGTCGGCGACATAGATGAAAACGAAGGCGAGACGTAAAATTTTTCATCTCGCCACGAGGCTTCATAGACTCACCAAGGCACCAAAAAGTACAGCGCACTCCACTAAAGAACAGAGCATTTTCAACTGCAGAGATAACTAGAATTAATATTCATAGCAAAGAAATTACGTAATATGAAAATAACAAGAAAATATTAGATAACTTACTTACTATAACGACTATCGGCCAATGCCGAGATAGCTTTGTAATTGTCAATCGAGATTTTGAAACTTTGAAACTCTCTTGTACATTCTGAAATTCACCGCCAAAAATACGAGTTGGATGAACCATTCTTCTTGGTCCATGAGGTGGCACTTTACCACCGGTTGAGGAATCCTTGGACTTGAACCCTCGATGGGCCCCCAAACCATCGAATGGTTAGAAGCTTCAAATGGAGAGCCACGAGTCCTGGTTCAAACTCAAATTTTGAGATTGTGAGCTCTTGTTTGATTTATCCAGTTAAATTGTACGAGAGAATCACTCTTTGCGGTATCACTTCTAACTTTCTCGAAAAGACCTATATCCGAGTGCAAACAACGGGAGAATTGTCCCGTATGAAGAACAAAGTGTCAAAAATAATTAGAGCAAATGAATTGTAAAAGAAACATGACTACCTTGCTGAAGAGATAGAAAGAATAAGAAAAGAGAGGAGAGAAATGGATGCAAAGACAACATAAAAAACATCATTGATTCCAGATTCAAAAAGAACAATGAGACCCACGAGACAATAGACCCACGAGATACAACTACAAGGCCAAGATGTTGTAAAGACAAAGGGAAGAGAAGCAAAGTCAAACAAAAAGGCCAATGCCACTTGGTTGAGAAATTAAAGAACCAAAATAAACAATGGATAGACAAAAAACTAACCTTTTCTTTTGACGTAGAACCATGACGCTCTTCTCGAAAGATGAAGGACGGGAAAACAGGAACTCGGCTTGGGAATATTAGGAGTTATAAGAGGAGATTCTTCATCGAAAAATGGTAGACTATGCATAACCAAATAACCCTGCGGGGAAGAAGAAAAAGTAAAAATACAAATAACTATATTTTATGATTGCAAGGAAAATTAAAAAAAAAAAAAAAGGAGAGCATAAACCTCATCTAAATGATTAGCGGACGGTTTTGAGAGCCTTGAGCAAACTACGAGGATAACAAAAATAAAAATATGAAACAGGAAATCTAAGTGGATAACAACTAGAAAAACACACAAATAACTTGAAAAGAAAATAGAACACGAAATGGAATACCTTAGAGGGTGTTAACTTGAACGATGACGAAATGGAGGAGAAAGTGAACTAGGAACAGCATTCTCCTTCTCAAGATCAATTACATCCTCAACTAACTTCGAACGATTGGAACGAAGAGCGAGAATGATTTACAATATTGGTCCTATCGGACAAAGGATTCGAATAGCATGATGAACAACGAAGCTTCACGAGGAGCGATTTAGAATGATTGCCTATCACCCGACTTGAAGAACGGGAACCTAAATACAACAATACGGCAACCAATAAGATAAGATTAATGTTGACACCTCTAACACCACTCACGCTAAGTTGTCATCCCTAGCATGGCGCCAGAAGTGTTGGTATAAAAACTGCTCCTCTAATCAAGAAAAAATATGGGATCCGCAAGCGAACGAGATAATACACCATCGTAGCATTTTACCGGGAAGTATTCCGGTATCGTTATTTATATTTAGCTCAAAGGAAAGAACTACGGACTTAAACAATGAGATGAACTTGCTAAACACGACTACTTATGAGTGATTGATTACACAGTCACATACTTTGGCGAGAGGGTAAACCATGATAAATAAGGGAATATAAAGTAATAAGCTCGAGGTATAAATCACACGAGAGATTAGATATAGACTACTCACAAAGGTAGGTTGACATCGATTAGCACAAGAAATAGAAATCCTATGTAGGTTCTAATCTACTAAGTCATTCATCTACTCCAACTCTACACTATCATATACAACACAAAAGACTCTTCATCTATGTATAAGGATCATTGCTATAACAAGCCAAGACATAGCGGGACTTACTACGCAACTTTGGTTCGCTAGACCTACCAACGGGGATGGAATACGGAAGGACTCAACGGAACTGTCACTTCCGATCTACCACACGACCCGGCCAATAGGGTGCATTTGCGGGTAAACGGCATCTAAGCACCATGCTTACATGAAATCTACCACCTAACCCCCGGGAAGAGAGCTAAAAGCGCTTTGCAAACATATACATAAACTTATTACCAATCATAACCATATCAAATGTAGAACTAGAATAAACTAGGAACATAATAAATAGAAACATAATGATATTTAGAATAAAGTCACAAGAATAGATACAAGATAATACCAATTACGATGATGAAGATCCGAATTCCGAGCACGGCGCCCGATTCTTCCTCTATCTAGTCTAAACCTATGTAGAACTTGAAGATCTAGAGTATCTATTCTAATTCTCTGCAGTGGAGATCTCTCTCTAAACCCTAGCTTTGCTGATGGCTACCTCTGAATAATGAATTCTTGAATGAATTAGGGTTTCAGCCAGGGGGCAGGGGCTCTGAATATATAGCCCCCTAGGATGCACCACAGCCATCGGATCAAACCGACCTAAACGGACGATAATTATTGCTCCTCAAGGTCGGTGGAGCGAGATCCATGAGCCTCCACGATTGGTGGAGGTGGCGGTCGGCCGACCCAAAGAGGGAGTCGGCCGACCCACCACTCTGCCGTGTGGGTCCCCGCTTCCCGGGGTTCGCCTTACGGAGTCTTCTAGAGTATACAATTTTACCCGTTCGGTCTTTCTCTCTATGTAATCATGACATGTGGGCCTCCCTGGATGTTTTTCCTCATAATCCCCTGCGAAAACACATATTCACCAAAACTTGTGGAATCTGTCGGTTTAAACCCTAAGTCTATGATGGTGAACAGATTATACCCCTCTTTCTCTCTCGATTGACATATAAAATTGATCATTAACAACCGTCAACAAACTCCCCCAAGCTTGCCCTTTGCTCGTCCACGAGCAAATAGCTACGAAGATGGATCGGGAGTTCTTTGCAATGCTATCATGCTTAACAAACACACATGCTCTAAACAAGAATTCATCCCCAGACTAGAGTGAACTATCATAACTCCCAAACTTACTCATGTTTCTTTCAACCATGGGGCTTTTACTGCACTTGGGTCTTGAGTAGTTGAAAGACAGAACAATTAAGTCAAGCACCGTTGTCTCATGCTCTGTTGTTCCACCTGCGTGCAGTTTTTACAATATTTTCAATAAAACTCGAGTTCGTTAATATAACCCTTTCAAGTCTCTCAATATGTGGTATTTTTGGATCCTCTCTAAGGCATTGAAAGGAGATATGCCTTTTCTCTTACTCTCAGAATATGTAGTATTTATGGTTCAAGGCATTTATAGACGAGCCTTCACTCTCTCTCTCTCACCCTACTCTAATAAAGGCTTATATGGAGCTCATAGGTGTGGAGAACTAATGCATTGGCATGATCGAACCATGGATCCGAAGGAACTCAACATACAACCAATCGGTGTGTGCATGTGTGGTTTTATATGTGGATGATATATATAAAATAGAGAGAAATATTTGTGGGAGGAGAAGGGGGGTGCACAAAGGAATTACCAATGCTCCTTTATTTGGATGAAACTTGGAACTTCTTCAACACTTGAACTTCTTGGAACTTGAATTTGGAAACTTGACAATGACTTGGGCTCATAAATTTTTCTTTATTTTCTCTTTTCTCTTCTTCTCTTTTTTTTAATAGTTCTTGCAGCCCAAAAAGGAATGAAATACTTGAATGGAACACTTCTCAATCTTGACAACTTCACATCGGGGATAACAAATGATACTTAGAGCACTGATCTTGGATAAATGGCTAGCAAAATGAACAGGGGAATATTTTTGGGTGTTCACTCTCAGTGTAAGAGTAGAACAATTTCAATGGATAATAATAGGCTTTTTGTGGTGCGTACTTCCAGGGTAGAAGTAGCAGGGGTGCATGTGAATGTGTGAAACCAGGATTTAGCTGTATGATGAGTTCATAAGGATACAACACAGCCGACAGCACGAGCCCTAAACAAATGAGGAGGCTTCCTATTCTAATGATCAAGTTTGGCTGTGGTAGGAATTTTAACTCTCTGTCATATAAGGAACTCATCATGAAACATTTATAATTTTCACAAACAAATTTCCAGAATTTAGTGGCACTTTGGAACACAATGAACAGCAGCTCAGACTATTATCATATCATGCCCGTCAACTACCTAGACTTAGTTTAAGCATATGCTCCCACAGGTTTCAGGTGTAGAGTAAATCCAGTTGTCAAACAGTGTATCCAAATCTTGGGAGAACTCAAATTTAAAGCTAGGTACTTGCAAAGAACTAGAGCGAGCAACTATTCATCATTTCCATCACGCAATCCTCAAGTCTACACATTTTTATTTATAGCAAACTGAATTGAAAACAAACTTGCACACTCTTTTTATTTGGTTTTCATCTTAAGGCAAACTTTGAAATGTAAACAAGCACACTTAAAACAGCAAGCAAATTTTTATTGGGTTTTTCTAGTTTTTCTGATTTTTTTTTCAATGCATAAAACAAACCAAAGAAAAACAAACAAACTGAAACAAAAGGAAAGAAATACTTACCTTGATAATGAGGGTCCTCCCCCAAGCTAGCCTTGCGGCGGTGGTGGTGGATAGTGGATGTGCAACAGGTCCACCAAGCCATGCAGCATGGAAGCGGCTTCTTCCTGGTTCTCTTGAATGGTGCCTAGTGTCTGGGTGGTGTTCTGGTTCCACTGGAGCTGGTCATTCCACCTCTGATCATGGCGATTCAGAGTGGCAGTGGTGTTGTGCTGGAAGGCTACTTGTTCATCATAGTGCTGCTGGGTGAAAATGAAACTGGTGGCATCGGAGTGGCGACGTGGCTCAAAGTCATGGTGGGGTTCTTCTTCTTCATCGGTGGTACCAAAGGGGTCATAAGAGTATCTTGGCGGCTGTGAGGGTCCTGGCTCGGATGGTCCTGGCTCTGATGTTCCTGGGGTGTTGTATGATGGGTAGTAACCATAGAATGGTTGATGTGGTTGGCTTTGTGGTGGGTACACCCATGAGTTTAGTGAGTGGTGCTGAGGTACATTCCACTCATTGAAACTGGCATGTGCTGGTTCTTCTCGGGCGGTTTCGGCACCACGCCAAACTGGTTCACGATTTCCTGTCACCCTCTCCGAGCGAACTCTTCGAGGTGCTCTCTCATTCACTGGTTCTGCCTGCAACTCAACATGATAGTTTTGCACATGATACAAAGCCAGTTCCGGGTTAGGTAACCGGATCGCAGCATCACCATATTTTGCATAATAAACATCATTCACTTTTTTCAGTAAGTGACCTTGGCCAAAAGTATAGAGGTCATAAAATTCTCTATGATGTTCAATGTACTCAAAAGTAGCTCCCTCTAATAACTTCAAGCTTGTGGCAATGCGAGTGATAAGCGAGCAAATGGCCACACTTCCTACTTGTAACCAGGGACACTCATCCAATGGTTCACTAGGAGATGGACGGGGGAGACACTTTGTTTCTTGACAAATGCGTATAGCAACTCTAAGTCGGCTACTCGATCTTGCTCTCATCAAATCATGGGAAAAGGTGGCTCCTATCCAACGGTGCAAAAATCTAAGCGTAGGATGCTCTATGGCTGCGGTGCGGTGCGCTAAGTTGTACGGTGCTCTAGAAATGTCGCTCCAAAACCTATGTGCATCAAAATCACCTAGTGCTGCATTTAAATCTATGAGGGCATCTTGAGGGAAACCTAGGAGGTCACTAAGGTTTCTCCAAGAGATAGAATATTCTAGAGCAAACAATCTAAAATAAACTCCATTGTCCGTGTATCGAAGGGTGCTAAGGAATTCTATGGTCAAAAGCCTAATCCTTCTCGGTGAGGTTTGCAAAGGAAGTCCAACCAACTAGTGGAAAAATTGTGTCGAATTCTTGAGCCATACACATCGCTAGCAAAAGTGTCGGATCGATGGCCCGGCGTGTGGATGAAACGCTTGTTCTTGAGCTTCTTGTATACATCCTTTCTGGGCGGTTCTCGGGCGAGATCGGATGTTCTCATGAGAACTCTCGAGATGCGGAGTCTTCGCTGCAGTGCTTACGAGGTACTTGCCAGTGCTTCGGTGGTGGGTCGACACTCATGTCGGAACCAGCCACCGAGTTACGCGGGATGTACTTCTTGTCCTGATTTTTCCCGAAGGTTCCCGAGATCCCCCGCAAAAACGCCCTTCATCCTGCAAGTATCTCAAAACAAACAAAAACAAACACTAGTGGAGAGAAGGATTAGCACAAGGTTAGTGGTTAGCCGTCAGTAGTCAGCGGTCCGGGGGTTAGTCGTTCTTCATGACAAAAAGTTTAAACTTCGGTCTTGATTTTGACAGAACTTCCCTTGATTTTAGATTTTCTTTATCCTATTTGGACAGCATCTCCACTATTTTTTTTTTGATGATCTACTCAGCACTATCCCTTCCCTTCACTTGCTACTAAACTCTTGCTCACTCTTCTTACTTCTTCTCTCTTCCTACTCTTCTCCTCTTCTTTCTAACTTTCTCCAGCAAACACGAAGTCGAGAGCAGAAGGTTTGGCTAAAATTCTGGAGTGTGGGTGGTGTAAGGAAGCCATGGGAGGAGGCCTATTTATAGAGGAGGAAGGGGGAGTCGGCCGACCCAATGGTGGGGTCGGCCGCCCCACTGAGTTGGCCAATGTGGCTGCCACTTCACATGCTATTGCGTGATCTTTCCTCCATCGAAATTTTGGTCGGTTGAGTGGTTTTGGCGGTGGAAAAGAGAGGATAGTGGAGGTGAGTGTGGATGAAATTATGTGATTTGATGTATGTGAGGTGTAGTCTATGACATGTGGGACCCATGGTGAGGGACCCACCAAGCACTAAATGCCATGATAAAAATTATAAACAGTGCGAAATTTAAATGAAGGTAAACTAATTTAAATGCATGAAATGATAAATTTTTGTGCCACCACGATAAAATATTTTCGACGGGTTGTCACACACCGTAAAATTATTTATATGGGGCATAGAATTTTATAATGCAATGCTAGAAATAAATATGCCTAAGAAAATTATAAGAGATGCAATTTAAAATGTGGATAAATACCGAGTTACCTTCCGCGAGGATTCGGACTTTAAAGTCCTCCGAATTGGACCTTCCAAAATATTTATTCAGTGATGATCCCAGATGCATCCTCCTCTCTCAGGGTGGTTGTCTTGTCGATCTTCTTCTACCATCTTCGCGGATTTGTTGAGCTCTTGTTTCGACTTGAGTGCGAATTGCTCTTCTTGCCCATTTATAGTGAACTTGATTTCTCCCTTCCCGACATCAATGTGTGCATTGGCGGTGCTTAAGAAGGTCTTCCAAGGATGAGTGATACCTTTGAGTCTAGATGCATATCCAAAAGACTACAAAGTCTACCGGCACGAAGAATTCTCTTATCTTGGATCGGAATGTTTTCAGCAATGCCCAACGGATAACGAACCGATTGGTCGGCTAGTTGTAGACACATTGATGTTGGCTCAAGTGCGGTGTGGTTGAGCTTGTAGTAGACTGCGGGCATCACATCGACACTTGCTCCAAGATCACGAGTGCATTATTGAAATATTGATCTCCAATTGTGCGATCGATAGTGGGACATCCTGGATCTTTTCTTCTTTTCTCGTAGTTGGTTGAGGATGGCCGCACTACATTCTTCGGTTAGCTTGATCACTTCATTGGATGGCGGTGGTCTCTTCTTGTTAAGAATATCTCTTATGTACTTAGCATAAGTGGGGACTCAGTATGGCATCCAATGAGAGGTATATTGACATATAACTTTTGAATTACCTCCACGAACTTACCAAACTCGCTCATCTCGTCTTTGTGGTCCTCTCTTTCTCCTAGGGAATGGTAGGTAGTTTGTATCTCAAAATTGTTGTCTTGCTTCCCGATCTTGTACTGGCTTCGTGCGATTCTTGTGGTAATACTTCTAGCTCAGGTTGGAAGTCTTCTTCTTCTGCCACTGGTGGTAGCATGGTTGGCCTTTTTGCTCCTTTTGGATAGGGAGGATCTGCGGGTGGAACTCCCTCTTTCTTGTAGTAATAGATCTCACCTTTCCCGGGGTTAGTGGCACTTGAGCAAAGTAATGGCCAATTTTGCTAACCTTTCTTCTATCTTTTGATTGAACTCTAGTTGATCATTAATGGCGAGGAGAAACTATCCATTTTAATACTTAAGTTTTCCAAAATTTTGTTATTAGCATCAAACTGTCCTCCATAGATGAGTTGATCTTGGACTGTTGTAGAACCAACTCTCTTAAAGTAGGTTGCTTTGCATAATTACTTGACTGTGTGCCTTGATTAATGGATGGTTGCACCCAATGTGGAACCTTTCTCACGATGGGACTTGAATTCTGCTTATATGTTGCTTCAATTGCTCTTTGATCTTCCTTGTACTTGGCCCTCTGGTCAAGCCAGTGGAGTAAGGCATCCATCTTGGTTGATAATGCATTCACTTCTTCTATTGCTTCTTCACTCTGGTGACAATCTTGAATGTTGTCTTGGGACCAGCTTTGATTATCTCTATCTTCTCCATGAGTCTTTTAGCTCTCCCTAGAGTGAGTGATAAGAATGATCCTTCACGGTTGCATCTAGGTGCTCACGCGTCTTCGGAGTTAATCCGTGATAGAAACCTTGCATGAGTAACCATTCCTCCATTCCATGATGGGGACAATCTTGGATATATCCTTGCAAACGCTCCCATGCTTCGACATGGTCTCCGTCTTGCTGTTGGAAATTGGTAATCTTTCCTCTTAAGGCATTGGTTTTGCCTATTGGGAAGAATTTTGCTAGAAAGGCCTTGGAACACTGCGCCCATGTATTGATATCTTCTTTATTTGCATAGAACCCCGCTTCGCTCTTCCCACTAGTGAGAATGGAAAGAGGCGAAGAAGTATAAGGTCTTCTTTAACTCCATCTATGGCGATGGTGTTTCCAATCTCCATGAAGTCTTGTAAATGTGTACTTGCATCTTCATGTACCTTTCCACTGAATTGGATAGCTTGCACCATGTTGATGAGACTTGTCTTGATCTCAAACTCCATATTATTTTCTATTCTTTGGACGGTGCGGATGTTCTCTATTGTTGGAGCGGAGAACTCCAAGAAGTTAAGGTCTTCTCGGCCATCTTGATTGGTGACGAGCTTCCTTCTTGATTGAGCCGACTCGATGATCGAGAGTTTGAATGAATCCCGAGATTCAATCCCACGCTAATACCATTTGTATAAAATATAGACAAAGAAAACAACGGGGTGAACTGCCAAAGTAGAGGTGACTAGTGACAATCACTCATTTTCTAAGTATCTGCTTAAGCAATTTTTTCTAAAAGTTTATTCCGTCCAGAACGGCGCCAAAAATGCTTGTTGACACCTCTAACACCACTCACGCTAAGTTGTCATCCCTAAAGATGGCGCGAGAAGTGTTGGTATAAAACTGCTCCTCTAATCAAGAAAAAATATAGGATCCATAGCGAACGAGATAATACACCATCGTAGCATTTTACCGGGAAGTATTCAGTATCGTTATTTATATTTAGCTCAAAGGAAAGAACTACGGACTTAAACAATGAGATGAACTTGCTAAACACGACTACTTATGAGTGATTGATTACACACACATACTTTGGCGAGGGGGTAAACCATGATAAATAAGGGAATATAAAGTAATAAGCTCGGGGTATAAATCACACGAGAGATTAGATATAGACTACTCACAAAGGTAAGGTTGACATCGATTAGCACAAAAATAGAAATCCTATGTAGGTTCTAATCTACTAAGTCATTCATCTACTCCAACTCTACACTATCATATCTGACACAAAAGACTCTTCATCTATGTATAAGGATCATTGCTATAACAAGCCAAGACATAGCGGGACTTACTACGCCTTTGGTTCCGCTAGACCTACCAACGGGGATGGAATACGAGAGGACTCAACGGAGCTGTCACTTCCAGCGATCTACCACCACTGACCAATAGGGTGCATTTGCGGAGTAAAGCGGCATCTAAGCACCATGCTTACATGAAATCTACCACTAACCCCCGGAAGAGAGCTAAGCGCTTTGCAAACATATACATAAACTTATTACCAATCATAACCATATCAAATGTAGAACTAGAATAAACTAGGAACATAATAAATAGAAACATAATGATATTTAGAATAAAGTCACAAGAATAGATACAAGATAATACCAATTCGATGATGAAGATCCGGGAATTCCAGAGCACGGCCATTCTTCCTCTATCTAGTCTAAACCTATGTAGAACTTGAAGATCTAGAGTATCTATTCTAATTCTCTGGTGGAGATCTCTCCTCTAAACCCTAGCTTTGCGATGGCTACCTGAGATAATGAATTCTTGAATGAATTAGGGTTTCGGCCCGGGGGCCGGGGGCTCAAGAATATAGCCCCCTAGGATGCACCACAACCATCGGATCAAACCGACCTAAGCAGACGATAATTATTGCTCCTCAAGGTCGGTGGAGGCGGGATCCGCGAGCCTCCACGATTGGTGGAGGTGGCCGCCGGCCGACCCAAAGAGGGGAAGTCGGCCAGGCCCACCACTCGCCGGGTGGGTCCCGCTTCCCCGAGGTTCGCCTGGAGTCTTCTAGAGTATACAATTTTACCCGTTCGGTCTTTCTCTCTATGTAATCATGACATGTGGGCCTCCTTGGATGTTTTTCCGATAATCCTGCGAAAACACATATTCACCAAAACTTGTGGAATACGTTTAAACCCTAAGTCTATGATGGTGAACAGATTATACCCCTCTTTCTCTCTCGATTGACATATAAAATTGATCATTAACAACTCAGTCAACAATTAACACCTAGTAAACAGCATTTAAACATAAGATAAGATTAGCATAAATATGAAAATAAAGAAACAAACATAAAACATATAAGATTAGATACGAAACACTTACTCTTTGTCATATTCCCTTCCAAATTAACGGCAACATCATGAATACTAGCCATTTTTCTTCTAGAAACTCTACAACTAGAACCTACAAAACGAAAAAGTAGTATATATTACAACACAAAAGAAATGGCATAAAAAAAAGATAACCAAGTAAGATCTAAGCAAAAAAAAAAAAAAAAGATAACATACTCCTTGGAACATTAGCTTCCAAATCAATTGGATCATTGTCGGTACCACCGGCGGGTGTGCTCACGAGAGGCTTTGCGAGCACAACCTAAACAAAACACAACATATAAGAAAGAAAAAGATTGGGAGGGCACAAAATAAAAAGAATCACAAAAAAACATGAAACAACCTTCGGATTGATGAAGATCACCGGAGGCGCCATCGGGTAAATCCAAATCAGGTTCATCATTAACACCATTACCATTAGGGATTGCGGACACAACGGGGAGAACGAGCATCTTCATCATTATTGGGATCAGTCTGAGCAATGGCTTCCATAACATCAACAATTAAGTTCTTTGATATGGCATCAATACTACAAACATGCTGCATGAGCTTTGCAAACATAACTTGGAACTCTTTTGATACATTTCCAAGAGAAACAACATCCATATTCACCGACACACACACCGAATTAAAAGAATGCTTCTCGTCCCAGTTGAGAAATCTTGAGCTTCAAATGCAAGGGCGGCTTACAACTGAAATGCGACCTCCCATTTTTGCACACGGAAAATGCAGAATCAAGATCTTGAGCAGATGATATTGACTTTAGACGACCACACTATGCAATGAGAGGTAACAAAATTCAGTAAGATGAGAGGTAAATAATCTAAGTACATAAATTATAAAACAAAAACTGATAACTGATACTAATTGATGCTAATACTAACTAACTCAAACATGGCTGATAAAGAAAATAAGGATAATACGGAGACTGAAAGGCTACATGCATACGCATCATACACTCCGTAATCCACTAGGACTAAAACAAAACATTCATTCCATACATTCACACAATTGAACCATCACACACATCAATTAACATAACTGATAAAGCGTGTGTTTTTTAAAAAGAGCAAATGATGTCTAAATTGACAGTGGCACAACTAGAGTTATAACAAAGATAGGCAGTGACGAGAAGACTGGATGGTTACCTTGTAGTAACAAAGTCTTCGAAACACAATGCATGGCCTATAACCATAAATACCATGCGATCTCATATCAAGTTCGAGAGAAAGACTTAACCATATCACCTTTCCACCTGGCACGAGGGATAGGCGAATCGAGATTGCTTGCTTACCAAAATCAATGTGATCCGGATAAACAACCTCTGACAGAGAGAATAAAGAAGGCATCAAAAAGCATGAAGCTGAGTCAAAATAAGAATGAATACATTAAAAATAGAACTAATAGGACATAAACGAAGCCCACATACCGCAAGGTAATACAAATGACCACCAAGACCTAGGACAACGCTTCAATTTCTCCATCTTGTCCTCTGTTGAATGCCTTCACGTGATCAAGAAGCCACTGTAAGACATAGTTGCACCACTTGAACTCTCTGATGTTGTCAATATCCTCAAAAACACCAAAGTATTTCGGACTAGGGACAGGGGTTTGTATTGGGGCATAAGAAACTACTCAAAGCCACAACCATAAAGCATATGAACATATCCTCATCCGATAAGACCTCACCACCCGAGTTAACTTGGCAACAAAGTAATTCACGGGAGGAATCTTTGATAATCCAAACTGTCTAGCACAACATTCTTTCCAGACGGTAAATTCGAGGGAAAGGCCTAGACTTAGAGGGAGATCCAACACCATATTGATGGACTCCTCGCTCAATGAAATAACAATTCCATTACGAACAATGTCACCTTGACTTTGAATCAACTAAATGACCAACCCACTTAGCAAAATTGTTTGGAACGAAACATTTGTCAAAAAGAAGCGAGAGAACCAAATCCATAACTACGATGTGATTACGATCGGGAGAAAGAGCGGGGAATATGACTTTCTTTGAAAAGATGAAGTGAAAATCGGGTAAACCCTTCACTTTGTTTCTTAATGATTTAAGCATCTTAGACCGAAAAGGAGAACAAGCATTAATGTCACTATATATACAATCATAAATGACAACATAAATCGGATGAATACATTAGAATGAATGCAAGGGCGTAAATGTATGAAAAACATAACAAGGAAGATAATAATTTGTGACAAAAATTGGGCATAAACACATGCAAACAGTATACTCTAGGTAACATACAGTATATGAAAAGATAACATATGCAACAAGACAGATCCAACGATACAAAATGGCAAGCATTTTACAATGAGCAATCATGAAAAAGGTCATCCGGGAGTCCTAAAAACATAATCATAGCAACATGACTGCTCGATGTGTCTGAGGAGGCTAGCATTTTCCAAACACAGACACAACTTTGAATTTACTACAACAATATAAAGCAACCACATAGACGCATCAACATGATTCAGTACCATAAACCTACAGCTAACTGAAGCTTACTAAAAAAGAAGAATAAGAAATAATTACCTTATGCCTCACGCCATTTTAAGCTTTCTCTCCTTCTTTTTCACCTTTTGATACGAAGGAAACAAAAAAAAACATAAAAGTTAGAATAAGATTACATAACATAAATAAAGGATGAAGAGACAAAGAATTTAAAGAAATATAACATACATCTTTCGAAATCTGTTCAAAGCTTGAACTATCACCGGATGAATCAACCTGCAAATAAACACACGAGATAAAAATTTATAAAGTAATATCGAAACAATTATTGACTCAAAGATAAAAGAACCAATTCTAAAAATAAAGAAAAATACCACTCTTTCATCAACATCATCATAAGCCTCAAAATCTGATAAGGGGACACGAGAACACCGAATATCCTCAAATTCATCATTATCGATCCGCCCGAACTAGACAAGTCAATAACACCAGCTCCTTTTCCGAACCATCTAAGAAAAAATATATAAGATTGAGCTGAAGTTATATAATTCAACACAACAGCAAGAAAATCAAGTTACTGAAATAACTGTATCATCAAGAAACTGTAGTAATGTTCACCACTTTAGAGGAGTATCTTTGGAACCAACAACAGCAAAAAGAAACAGGGGCTTGAAACAAAGAAAAGATATGCTTTTAATATAATCTAAAGCTTCAGAAACTGGCACATAATAATATGAAGACCAAGATAAATAACCCAAAAATAAGATATTAACCTAAACTCTATGGTCTGAAACATATACAAAAAAATTCTATGTGTGTGTGTGCATGCGCCCTCTCTAGTATCAAATCAGAGAAACAAAAAAAAAGAATCAATGATGATTCTAAATTACATCATCATGAACTGCACAACATACAATACTTCGTGTTGTCAGACTAACTAGCTGAACCTAGAAATTTTTGTTACATAAGCAAAGTACTAGATGGACTTTGCTGTGTATAATTACAATATTCATTAAACAAAAAAATCATGCAACATGCTAAGACTAGAGTCAAACAAAGTCATGCATAAAGTATAATCTAAAGGTTCAGTAGATGGAATATCATAAAACACAGACCAGCAAGGCCACAAAAAACAATCTAAGCTTCAGGTGAGGTAACTTTTACTCAAGCTAAATTATGAATTAATAGGAAATTTAGAGCTAACACATTTTAATGTTCAATATAAAACACCTACAAAAAATTCAGAGCTAATGCATAGCAAATTCAAAGCCATTGGGAGATATAACAAGCAAAGATGTTTCAGACCTATTTTAAGAGCTAATGCATGACTATTAGACGGTTGTAAAATGACAAAGAAGCATCTCATAGGGGCGATAAGATGAGGATGGACAAAAACACCTAATAAATCGCACATTGAAAAAGCACACTATATAAATATATCGAAGAAAAATGTGAAAAACAATCACAAGAACTAAAAATAGGCAAGCAATGCACATCAACTACCTGCAAGTGAATAACCATGAATATACCAGCATCTAAATATAGGTAAACAAGAGAATCCACTAATTAATCGAGATCATCATATCAACGAATCACACAACAAAAATATTCAGAAAAATCGCATGCATATAGTAACATAGAGAACTCGCATCTACACCTAAAATAGGGAAACAACCATGCAATCTAAAGATAACATCCAAACATGCATGAATCAACGACTAAAAGCATGAATCACCGCATATAATCGAAGAGACGCAAGGGAAACTTACCTTCACGAACCGTAGGAGAACCCAAAGTGGCATCAATACCCCAAACCAGTAGAAGGTCACCGCAACATGCAGATATCGACCACATGCCATCACCGCACCACATCATCACCCCATCAAATCGAACCATAGAAATCGCCAAATCACAGCAGCAGAGTCGCGGGAGAACCCAAGAGAATCAATCCCCAAACCGAGTCGAAAGTCAACGCAACATGCATATGTCCACCCGCCATCACCGCACCACATCATCACCACCATCAAATCGCAGCACCAATCGCCAAGTCGCACCATCAAATCGAAGCATCGAATCACGCAGAAATCGTCACGGTATCATCATGAAACGGAGCAAAAAAAACCAAAAATCAACGAGAGTGAGATACGAGAGAGAGCAAGGACATCGGGGCGAGCAAATCAACTCCCTTACCGTGGTTTCGGCGGCGGACGAAGCTGCTGTTCGCCGTTGCTCGCGGCAGCCACGAAGCCGCGGAGTTTTGCGAGGCGCTTGCGAACGCAGTGGAGCTAGCGGACGGGGCGAGGCAGCGACTGGGGCCTGCACGGCTGCATGCCCACGGCCGGAAAGTCATAGCGTGCCCACGACCTGTGCCAGCGGGCAGCGGCTGCCGGCATCCGCGGGCCGCTGCCGATGAGCGGGCACGCGCCCTGACTGGAGCCTTTGCGCGGCTCCGAGCCTGCCGTCGGTGGCAGCCCGCGCTGCAGCGCTTGCAGCCGGCAGTTACGCAGTGCAGAGGGTGGTGCGCCGCCGCTGCCTATCGAAACGAATGCGTCGGGCTCCAGAAGCGACGTACGGAAGGAAAAGGATAAGGCAAAGGGGGCAATGGCATATTCGTCATTTCAGATGTCTGTCTATTGAAATAAGATAAAATAATAGGTTGAGTGTGTTATAGCATATTACCCTAGATTTATAGTGTGTTTTGGCAAAGACAAAAAATTTTGATGGTCTGTGGCAAAAGCCACACTTGAACAATGTGTGCTGGCAAATTTTGCCTTGTTATTTTCATATAAATTTATATAAAATGAGTTTGAAGTTAAAATTTTTGTGACAATGTGTATTTATGGATACCCTAACAGTGTGCAAAGTTTGAAATTTTTTTATAAACTTCTAAGTATGGTTTTACAAAGGATTTTCACGATGGCACCGAATAGGTGGTTTGCACTGAATATTTCCCCTTAATTAATATAGATAGCCACATTTTCTCAAAAATATTATAGAATATAGATAGATTATTAGGTATATCATACTTTTATATTTTTCAGCAACACATCAGATGCATACACTCACATTCGTCTTCACCACTCCGACAAAGGCACATCCTATCATTCGACATCTAGGCAACAGACTTTTAGAAGTTGAACTTGATGAAATAGGCTTCTTGTGTTCTTACCTAGCTTCTTTTTAGTCTAAATTGTGACTTTGTCCTCATTGATTCAACTTTGTAATTTTCTCCCTATATTTTAAATACGAATACAAAGTTTATTCTATTTCATTTAAAGGAGTTAACATTATTATTATAAGTTCATGTAAAACTAGCTAGTTTTCCCATGTGAATTTGCCCATAGTTTTTTAGTATCTGACTTTAACCTCTATTTTGACATCAAATATTCAGACAATATTTTAAAAATATATAGAAAAATTACAAATATTTCAAATTTGAACAAAGTTTAACATGCTTTCATCCATCATCTAAACCTAAGAGGTATAGGTTAAGGTTAGTGGTCAGTGTGATTTTTTTTTTCTGTAACTCGTTTGTTTGGCATTAATCTAACAAGGTCTAAATAGGGGGCAGGATAAATCACAAAGTTGAAAAAAAACGTGGTTATAACCATAATTAGTCTTTAGAGAGTGGTAAGAACACCAATCTCCAAGGAATAACTAGCGATGCCTCACTATCAAGGAATAAGGACGCTACCATCTAAAACGTAGCCAAGCTATCAAATCAAGACTTGTCCATGATCGATACTAGCCTTCTAACCTAGTATGTTAATATCTCTATTCCAAAAAAAATATATATGGTTAACGTTGAACTATCTTAAAATTTGATTGAGTACGTAAGAAAAGTGTTGAACATATATGACTCTAAATAGAAATACTCTAAAAATACATTTATATTGAGTCTAGTAATACTTATTTAGTTTGGTAAGTGTTATTATTTTATGTTACAAATTTAGTTAAATTTTATATTGTTCGATGATTTAGCACACTATTCTAAAATTGGGTTCTTTAACTTAGATGAGGAGTGATTGGTTCTCCTTTTGTGTACGTACCATATGTCACATCATTACGTCATAGATAATGCCACCTTATAAATTATATAATCCCCTGCGGCGGGTATCGTGTAACCATTTGGCCATTTCATATATCATCTTTCCTTTTCACCATGTCCTCGCGTCACATGATATTTGACTTTATACACGATACATTATACTACTTGAGATATGTTTATGTTTATAGGGTGACCAGGTGTCCATTTGCTTACAAAGTTGGGAATGGATGGCTCAGAATTCCGATCTAAAGGTATGAACTGTCAGCCAAAAGCATGTAAATAAACTAATACGTACTCCCATATATATTTATGTCACGTGCACGGTGTCTATAAACTGATTGTATTGTATCCAAGCTAAAACAATCAGTCACTTGCTTGTCCACTTGTAACAAGCGGCCAAACTTCCATATACGGATGGGGAGCAATAAAGCTGTGCAATATATTATGTAGTACAACGAGTCTGCAGTCTGAACGGTCTAAAAAAGTATAGTATCTATAGAGAGTTCCCGGCCGTCTCTTGTCACATTTTGAACATGCATGGCAGAAATGTTAGATTACTGGAGGAACAGATAGTTACTGCATGAGCTGACTTGTGCTGAGTTGTCAATTAATCAACTCGACCTTGGCTAGCTTCATGCATGATTAAATTAAATTAAATTAAATTAAATTAAATTAAATAAAATAAAATAAAATAAAATAAAGAGAAAAATGCATAGCGGTCCCTAAACTTGTCAGAGGATGTCATTTAGGTTCTCAAACTCCTAAAATACGCACCTAATAAGTTCTTAAACTTGTTAGAGGATGACAAGCTTGTACGTCTCTGAAAGTTAATTTAAGGGTTGGTCGGCATTAGTTGGTGCCAACGTGGACTGCCACATCATCAAATGATCCTAGTCTAGACCCATTTGGACCTGTAACCTACCATGTGCTAAGTTTAAGGACCTATATATGCATTTTAGGAGTTGCAAACCTAGATGACACCCTCTGCAAAAATTTAGGAGCCGTCGGGGTATTCTACTCTAAAAGAAAACACAAATTGTGTGTTAAACATGATGCGAACAACAACAAACAAGGCCATGCTGATGATCTATATACTGTACGACACATGTAAATCAGATGGGCAATGTGAGCAACTAAGTAAATCCAACTGAAAAAGATAAACAAGGGCATGCAGAAGAATTGTTATCCGCAAATGTGGGCTTCCCACTGTCATTTTGGATTGTATCCACACTACTGATTATTATATATAATATATAGTATAGACTAAAAAGAGTACTTAGCCAACTTGCTTATAATTAATCAGAACTTGGATCTCTTCGTCAACTAGCTACTTTAATTAACTATCTATCTATACTATAATGGAATTCTTCTAAAAGAGTGGGAAGCCTGTACCATACACCTGACCCCACAGGCAGGCTTCCCACCCTCCTTACTCGCGCCCACATAAAAAACCTCCGACCTGCAAGTCAGAAAACGCGAGGTCGGGGTAGGGGTACGGCGGCAGCGCTTCCACTCCCCGCGTAGGAGCGTCTAGGGTTTGGCATAGGGCGGCGGCTGAGTGACTCCAAACGCTGCCCCCAATCAGTGATGAAGCCTCCCATGGCCGCGACCCCGCCTCCCATGGTGGTTGTGGTGGTGAAGCCTCTGCATGGCCACGAGGCGATCGGACCGCAGCGGCACCATCACACCGAGCAAGGTGAGGATTCAAAAGCAGTTTCTGAATCTCCCGTCATCTGGAGTTGTTGCTGCGTCTCATCATTTTTTTTCTCGCTACACATTCCATTGCAAAGGAAATCAGGATCTCGATCTGGGGTTATAGGGCCATAGTATCAAGTCACCGTAGCGTTAGAGAGCAGAGGAAATCAGGATCTGGGGTTAAAGAGCCATCAGGCAATTCACCATCTGCAGAGTGCCATCGCCCTTTCTGTCTCTCCAATCCATATAAACCAACATGTGAGATTGTAACAACTCCAGTATAGACTTAGCTAAATCTTGCATCTCATGAGCATGATCATCTCATAAGCATCATAATTGCATTTTGTGGTAGCATTTGTTTGAGTGCTTGGGTTAAAATGCAAATAGGGTTTTTCAAATTGTTGCTAGAAGTCATATTTGTGTTGCTTTTCTCAAAAAGAAGCTTTAACAAAGTTTATGGAGAAAATTATTTGGAGAAAACTTTGTTTTTACCTCAAGTCATGAAAATGAGTTTAAGGGCATCAAAAAGGGCAAAAACAGTTTTATTCTTTTTAAAAATCAATTTTTTATATGTATTTATTTGACCCCAAAATCTCATTTTCAAATCTAGGCCGAATTAGTAAAAACTTTCTACATGAAAAATATTCCTCTCATTATTTGGAGAAACTTTCATGTTTGGAGTTTTTTCAAATTCGTAATATTTTTGAATCTACAGGCAGTCAAACTTCCTAGTTCATTTTGACCAGGGTGGGACCCACCCGGGCCCCACCTGTCATCATCTTTTCCTCCCCTCCCCTTCTGCCGTGCGCACAGAACGGCAGAGCGCCCCGCGCTGCTTTCGCTGCCACGCCGCCCTCGCTTCCCCGCTTTGAGTCGAGGAGACGAGCTCGCGTGCGCACTCGAGCGCGCCTGCGCTGTCCCCCTCGACCTGCCCTGCCTGCTCGCTGCCGCCATGCCGCCCCGCCTGCGCCACCGGATTGCCGCCGCGATGCCGCATGCCGCACGCCGCCAAGCAAGCCCGCCAAGCACGTCGCGACGACGCAACGGCCCGCGCGGCACTCGAGCACCGCCTCGCTGTCCCGCTGAGTCGTTGCCGTCGCTGCGCCGTCCGCCATGGCCGCCGTGTCCCTCCGCACGCACCCGTGACCCCTCGGGCCAAATTGGCCAAGCCGAGTGGCTTTAAAACACGCGCCACACTCCTCAGTCCACTCGCCCCGCTCCAATTTCTCTCCCACTCGCCTCCACCACCGAGCCGCGGAGCTCGCCATGGCCGCCGCCGCAAGCCGCACCGGCTAGCCACCAACCCGCTCCGCCATTTTCTTCCCTGGCCGCGTCTCGGTGATCGCCATCCCTTCCTCCACCTTCGACCTCCATCAATTGGCAAGAACGAGATAAGGTAGTGGCCAATCGGCCGTTTTCCCTCCGCCGGGGAGCCTTGCTCCGGCGAGCTTCTTCGGCGCGCCGTACGCTCGCGCCGTCATCATCTTCACCACCTAGCATGCGCACTAGCTCCGCCTTGGTCTGGCGAAGCCCGTAGGCATTTCCAAGCGCGCCGCCGTGGCCTGCTCCGGTGTGCAGCCGTCGAGCCGCGCCGCCGCTCGCCGCCGGCCGTCACACCTGCCGCTTTAGGGCACTAGGGACCCCATCTTCACCACAGCCGAGCTCGCGCCGTCGCCATGAGCACGCTGGTGCCACCCCCGTCGCCGGACTCGCCGCCGTCGGCGAGCTCGCCCGGTCCGGTCGCGGCGGTGCCTGTTCCCCCCGGCCGTGGCCGGTGGGGCCGGCGACCGGGCCACGCATCGGCGGCGCAGCGTGTGTGCGCCCGTGTGCGCAGCGGGCGCGTGTCGGCCGCATGGGGGGAAAACCCCGGGTGCGCGTAGCAATTTAGAGTATTTCCTGTTTTCGAAAAGGATTTCCAGAAAATGTGTTTAATCTTCCAAGAATCATATCTCACTCATTTTAAGTCCATTTTGGGTGATTCAAATTTCAGTATTTTTGTTATGAAGTGCTTTATGCATGTATGGTATTGGTTTACTATTTTGGGATACTTTTAAATACAGTTTTATTTAATGTCTACAATTCTTTGATATCTTGTTAAATGCATATTTAATTATAGGTTTATCGGAAAAATGTGATTCTTGTTTTGTTGCTCTAGTTAGGAGATGCTTTATCTCGTGAAAAATATTAGTTAGACATGTCATGTGTAGAAAATGCCCTGTTTATTTATTGTGCTTGCTTTGCTTAGAGGTTAGGAAATTCATAATTAATTATTTATGCAAGTATTAGGCTTGATAATTTTTCTAGGGTGTTTTATGCTTATAAGTAGCTGTTAATCCTATGAGATCTGTTGTTTGACACTTTTCATAGTACAAAGTATTTTTAGGTCTTGGTTTGCTTTTTGCTGCCTTGTCTTTTTTGTATAGGATAAATGGTTTACTTGTTTTGACTTAAAAATTTTATGATAGGCTTTACGTTACCTAGCTAAGCCACTTGTAATTTTTGTAGATTTTTCTGAACAGTCTAGCTATAGGTTGCTGTTGTTACGTCGACGAAATATCGGCGATAGTCCGACCCGGTATGCCACGACCGGTAATGGATTGGCGGAAGGCGCACGAGATTGCGAGCAAGACGTAAACGGGGAGCAATCACACGAGGTTTACCCGTTTCAGCCGCAAGGATGCGTAAAACCCTAGTCCCGCTTTGCTCTCTGTTTCGATTATGATGTGGATGTATGAGTACGTGCGTTATGCCGGATTACGTCCTCGGCATGGGGGTCCTTGCTCTCCTTATATATCACGGGGAGCAAGGTTACAAGTCGGAACCGGCCTATCTCGGTACTAAGTTTACATACTTTACAAGTCTAAACTTTCCTATCTCGGGTAGGTCTTGTCCTCCTTGTCGGTCTTCGATATTCTTGCTGTTTTAGGGTCCGGCCCGGCTGAGCCGATCGGTCTTGAAGCTTGATGGGCCGGCACTGGCGATAGCGTGTCGGCCCAAAGTAGGCCGTGAGGGTATATGGAGTTTATACCTCCACGGCTAGTCCCCGAGCATCATGGATCTTGAGGGAAAAAACACCGTCTTGCTTGGTTGAGTGAGAAAGGGTGGTCGGACACACGTTCGACATATAGTCCGAAGCATGGTTGGAGGACCATCTAATGCTTCCGACCACACTTTGCTTACACTTGGTTGACGTTTTCGGTTTTGACCGAAAGATTTATGATGCTCTGAAAAGAAAAAGAATTTTGAAAGGGTCCCAAATCTGGAGACGTGGGCCCTCGTTAGTATGTGATGCCTGCCATCACATGGTATCTGTCGTGATTGGTCGTTACCTTAGCTTAGTTTTGAAACTAAACTCTTTGTAAAGAGAAAGATTCAGGCCGAGTCATGCAAATGACGTGGGCCCACGTAGTCCCCAAGGTTGCTGTAAGATAGTATATGTTGCAGCAAGCTCTAAAAGAAGGATCTAGCCTATGTCACCTCTCAGGTGACATGGGCCCACGTAGTCCCGAGCTGAGATGAGGTGGAACACGTTATGTCGGGTCTAAAAAAGAAGACAATTATATCGTGCTTTATGTGTTTCCGACCACTCTTTGAGTGAGACCGAAGCGAGCCAAATTTCATTTGGGCTGGTCGGTTTGAACCATGCCATAACTTTGTCATGATTAAGTTAAGATAGCTTTGCTACTTAACTCGATCCCAGCGTGTTGTGAGACCATGGTTTTGAATCTAAACCCATGAAATAGCTTAGCTATTTGTGTGCCGAAATAACCGGTATCATTGGCAAAAAATCACGGCTCAACTTGTCGGATTGTGTGGGTTGAAATATGGATGCTATCGATGCTATACGTAACTTGTGAATCAGTTCTTCGAGTTGTTGCTTTGCAAAGAGAAAATTTGGTATGAGTGAATGTTTGATTTGATGTGATTTGATATAATCTATGACATAGAGTTGTATCAAGATGTGTTGTTTGAGAATGGTTTTTAGTAATCGCCTCTCCTTAGAGTTAATCGGTCCCCGAGTGTGTAGGTGACCTATAGTGAATAGCGCGTTTGCCGAATCACTTAGGGCCCTATTTCCATTGGAGGCGACCGCCGACACCCCCGTGTTGTATAGCGTTGGAGCCGTGAACACGTAGCGGGGTTGATCGAGAGACGGTGCCGATTGTTTTTGTTGGAGGGGTGACGTACTTGGCCATTTGGTACAAAGAAAAAAAGGTGTTTTTAACTTTGTAAAGAGTATTTCGAACGTACTTTGAAGTAGTTCGTGTAAAGAAATCTTTTGTGAAAAAAGATCGGTGAAGGCATGTATGTTAGGTTAATAGAGCACTTATCGTATTTTTTGTGAGCCACCGTCTTCCCGTGGTGGATTTTGATCATGCCTTTGTTCCGAAAGAATGGTCATAAGGTATATAAAATTCTGTTATGCGAGAAAGGGAGGTCATGCTTATTACAAGTTTGGAAGAAAAAATTGCCGGCAAAGCACTCTTCTCTTTCTCATTCAAGAGCGAGACCCGAGTCCTTAGGGATTAGATGATCCTAAACAAACGGTAGCGGTCTTAGGAATGTTTGGAGCCCTTTTCCTTTGGGAGCGACCGTTTGGATCACTCTGTGTTGTTTGAGCGTGATGCTTGTTAACACGTAGCGAGTGGGACCGAGACAAAGTGCATTCTGGTTTGCTTCGTGTTTGAGGTAAGAAATTTGTGAAAACTGGTTTTTCTAAAGTGTAGTCTTTTGAAATGGAGGGGATGAATAAAAAATTTATTAAGGATGTGAGATACTTATCTTTCAACCGTCGTGTCGCGTCATGATCGCGTGCGGGCGAAAATATTCGGTTCTTGATGCAACCGTACATCGCGACCGGGTTGTCACGTCAAATCTCGGTACGGTTTTCAGATTCCGGTCTAGTCAATGCTTCTGGCGTGGTGGGTCCGTTGTGTCGGTGGCACAATCGTTCCACCTTCGATGACTGAGTCGCGAGCGTGCGGGGGTTCCCGAGGCGGGGAAACGTATAAATGCTTATTGCTTTAGTGGAGCGGTTTTCGTCGCTTCGTGCTCTCGGGAACGAGAGGGCCGCGGGGTTTGATTACCCACGATCTCATCGGTTGCCTTTTTGATTCTTCCGAGCTCTTCTATAAATCGGGGCCTGCGCGCGGAGTTACGTACACACGGCGCATTCTCTCGTTCTTGTTCTTGTCCATTCGCTTCCGCAAACTTAGGGTTTTAGATCCCATACTCGCGCCGCCGCCTCCTAGATGGATCGCCGTGATGGATCGCCGTCACGGTAAGCGCCGGCGGAGGAGGAGGAGTCGGTGAACTCCCCTCGGGAGGTGAGGCCGCGGAGGAGGTGAGCTTGGATTGGAGTTTTTCCTTGATTAATCTTGGGGTTTTCTTCTTTTGGTGTAACCGCTATTTTTCGTTCACAATGTAGGTACACCCTCCTGACCATTGGAGGTGCGGCAGGCACCTCCGCCGCGGCGCCGCCGAGGCGGCGAGGAGGGCGACGGAGGAGCGGAGGGATGTACCGGGGCCGCGGCCCCGAGCGGTGGCTCTGGTCGTGGAGGCCGGAGCCGCCGTCGCTGCGGCGGAGCATGTGGCTCCCGTCGTGGCGGAGGAGGTGGCGGTGGCCGCCAGCGTTTCTACGCCGCGTTCGCTGAGCAGTGTCTCAGTGAACTCTCTGGCGTCTGCGCTCGAGCGCTGTCGGGCGGAGCTGCAGCACGTCAGGGACCTCTACTCCGACGCCACCAAGCGGGGCAGGCGGAGGGGAATGTGGACCTGTTCCTGAAGGCACTCTCCTCCGCCCAGGAGGAGCTGGAGGCGGAAAAGCAGCGGGCCGCCGACCGGACGCGATGCTAACGCCGCCGTCAATGAGGCGGCGGACGAGAGGCTGGCCCGCAAGGTCCAGGTGGACACGCTGCTTCGGCAGCGCGAGGCTGCCGACATCAGGGTCGGCGGTAAGTACTGAGTTCTCCGTTGTTCATATGTCCTGAGTTGTTCTCGTCTTGGCATTTTTAATTTTTTACTCTGTTTTTGCAGAGCTGACGGAGCAGCTGGAGCAGCTGCAGGAGGCCGCTCATGCGGCGGATGCGGTGAACGCCCGGGCGGCGATGTCATCGCGCGGCGGGCGATCCCCGGCCAAGTGGCCGCGGTGGCGGTTCATGGCGTTCGTCATGGTGCCTCCGCCGCTTATGCCACCGTTGACGCCATCTCGGTGTTGATGTCCGTGGGATGGAGGCGTCGGTGGCGGCGCATGACGCCATGGAGGGCGGCGCCGTCGATTTCACCGGGCGGCGGAGGCCGTCGTTGCCGCGACTCTGTCGACCTGGTGGTCGGCAAGCTTTTCGGGATGACTAGATTGCTTAGATGCAATCGGTCCGCCGTTTGTAAAAATTTTTATATTTTTAATGAAGGAATTGGATCTTTTGAGATGTGTCTTGTGCCGGAATCCTTCGAGATTTCTTTTTATTTATCTCTTTATTTAGATCCTGTTTTATGACTTTGTCATGTTTATGCCGTAGGATTTTGTTTCAGGGATTTGGAATCCTCTTGTTTAGAGAATGTCGTAACGCGTCGATCGAGGGATGATTTTCCTTTGAATGACAAGAAAAATTCATGTGCTCAAGTGTTTGACACGAAGAACTATTTCTCATTATAAAATAGTACACATTAGATTGCTTTTTTGTCATTAGAATGACTTACAACGATGTGTACGATCGACGCTAACTTAAACCTTGAAAGGGAAATCGCCTAAAAAGAAAACTTGTCCGATAAAAGAGGAGGACGTATCTCTCATTCTTTTTAGTTTTCCGGCTCGCTTCTCCTTCTTCCAAGTCGTGAATCATGACCGGATCTTCTTCGGTGCGAGTAGTAGGTCGTCATCGTCCAAGACTTGATCGTCTCGGCGTCGGGCGTGGTCGGATATACTTATCCCGTTCCGAGTAGTATTGAGATTGTCCTTTTTGGAAAAGGCACATCGTAAAAGGAATCTAAGGAGCTTGAGTTTTTCTCAAAGCGGCTTCCTTTTTGAACTACTTCATACCACTCGCCGTTGATAAACATGCCTTCTGATGTTTTGCGCCCTGGTGATCGAACTGTTCTGATGCGCCGAAGATTGGCTGGGTTTATTGGATTAGGGAATATGTGCTCGGTGTGCGGAGGTATCCGTCCTCGGGAGGAGTTGGGCGGGGAGCCTCCGGTTTGGTTCTCTCGTGCGCAAATTGTCCAAGAAGGGAGTGATGAAACCATTACGGTTTGTTTGAACAGACGGAACCATTCGTCTAGGAGGAGGGCTCCGAGCACGTTTGTATACAGTAGTCGTCTGTATGGGTTGGGTACAACAACAAGGCTCATCCGTGTTAGGTGAATCCCTTGTGTCGTCCCTTAATGGGCTTATGCCGAAACTGCGGCGATTCTCTCTGGTTGCTGCCATGTGTTTTTGGCGCTCTTCCCTTCGTTTTCTTTCTACGTCTTGGTGTCGGTCAGCAAGTGCCCTGGCCCTGTGTGCTGACGCGCTTGTCATTGAGGGGGATTGAGTTGAACGTGCTCGTGGTCGTTCAGCTCTTTGCTCTGTTGCACCTGATGTTGTCATGGCGGTCAATATCTCTTCTTTGTCGCCTTTCCCTCCGTTGTTCATCACGACGAAGGGCAGCGGCTAGCTCGGTGCGTTCGCGAACAACCGGGCGTTAGATGTGTTGTTTTGTGGGGATCGTTCTTGCTGCGTTGCCGCATGAGGTGCGGTTGGCGGGTTCCGACCGGTTCGTCGGATTTCTCGGCTTGGCGTCGCCGTCGTTCGTTGCGACGGGCGTTTTACGCCGCCAGATCGTTGACGCGTAACTCCGACTAGGTACATCGTGTCGGGTAGTTTGTGTCGTCGAACTCGACTGCTTGTTGTTCCGTGAGGCTTGTTGTGAAGTCCTCTCTCTCGGATCTTGAATATCGGCTAAGATTCTCTCGCCGTATATTGCTCGGCCCGGCCTCTCCAGGCCACTACGAACGATGGTTGGCCGTGGTCGGAGCCGGCTGTGAGTTTCTTCCGCCACTGTTTGTGTACGGTTGCCACGAGGATTTGTTGGAATGTGACGTCGTAGATTCGCCGGCCGCGAACGTGGCCGTTCGGAGCGCCCAAAAGTTACTGCGACGGTTGTTTTGTCCTCGTGTTGACGGATTAGGAATTTGTTGTTGTCGCGTGGTTTGTAGATCGCGGCGGCGCGGCGTCGTCGGAGCGACTCAAAGTTGGCATGGGTTTTGTCAACCTCATGTCTTGTTGATGGATCAAACGGAGTAGATCCGTGTTGCTGACATGCCTCCTTTGGTTAGGACCGGTCGGAGGTGTTGACGCCGTGCCGTCAACTATCAGTGGTGGATTGGTTGGGACTGCAATGCTGGTCACCGGGATGAGTTGGATCTGGTTTGGAGCAGCCACCATTGTTGGTGCCATTGTCGGCGTGATAGCCGGGCGTGAGAGTTGTAGTAGCGATTCTTTGAGTTGGAAGTCCAGGTGAACGTTCCGAAGTTGAAGGTGAGGCCGGCTTCGAAGGTCATGGAAGCCGGAAGGAAACCATCTTGATCGACGTGAAATCTCGGTGCGCACCCCTACCTGGCGCGCCACCGTCGACGAAATATCGGCGATAGTCCGACCCGGGGGTATGCCCGACCGGTAATGGATTGGCGGAAGGCGCACGAGATTGCGAGCAAGATGTAAACAGCAATCACACGAGGTTTACCCGGTTCGGGCCGCAAGGATGCGTAAAACCCTAGTCCTGCTCTCTGTTTCGATTATGATGTGGATGTATGAGTCTGTGCGTTATGCCAGATTCTGTCCTCTGGCATGGGGGTCCTTGCTCTCCTTATATATCATGGGGAGCAAGGTTACAAGTCGGAACCAGCCTATCTGGTACTAAGTTTACATACTTTACAAGTCCAAACTTTCCTATCTCAGGTAGGTCTTGTCCTCCTTGTCGGTCTTTGATATTCTTGCCTGTTTTAGGCTGTCCGACCAGCCTGAGCCGATCGGTCTTGAAGCTTGATGGGCCGGCCTGGCGATAGCGTGTCGGCCCAAAGTAGGCCGTGAGGGTATATGGAGTTTATACCTCCACATGTACCCCGTAGTAATCGTAATCATTTTTCGACGAAGTCTAGGTTAACTAGTGTCTTTGCTATTCTTAGTTAGGCTCTAATAGGTACAACCTGTTAGGATGATGTTGACTACCTTGTAGTACCATGATTGGTTCATCATCATCATCATCATACACTTTAATTCTGTATTGCATTCCCGATGCTCATACGCACCGATGCATCATACAGGATTGCCGGAAGAAGTGACGCCAGTAGTTCCCGAGGAGCCGGAAGGAGAGGAGCAACGGGAGCAGATCTTTGCAGGAGGCAAAGAAAGGACGAGGACCCGGATGCTGACTTGCCCGAGTGCCCAACCATCGCCCTAGCTCCTTTGTGAAAGGCAAGCCCCGAGCATTACTCCTACATTTTTCAAAATGTTTTACTTGAGCCATTTATTTATTATGATGCATTAAGTTAATAGGTGTTGCACTGGAACCGTTCTTTGCATTATGAGAACCTTGATCCACCTAAATACTTTTACCCTATTAAGTTCAGGATCGCGCTTATGCTTAGCACTGCTTAATTAGATCGGTAAAAGACGGATGATTGACCCTCATCCGCGAGGTAGGTGGTTACTACACTTTGGTTGATACTATGGAGGTTGGTTTAGCGAACATAACCATGTGGCCATGTTAAATCATGACTAGTCGGGGTTTGAGGTGTGTTAGACCAGGGAAACTCCGTCTATGTCACTTAAAGAAATATGACTTTGTACGTCCTCGGATCATGTTGAACAATGCCTCACAGATAGCTGGAAGGATGCGATCATCCGACCGCGAAGCCTTGAGGATGTTTGGGCCGGAATTTCAGCAGAGTTGAGTGTATTGCCCACAGGCGCGGAGATGTAATCCCAGTGGCCGGTCGCACCGGAGGTACCTGGTAGCCGGGCATGCCCTGGTGCAATCGTATTTGTTGAAATCCGCGATTCCACCCGAATAGACCAAGGTGACCGTTATTCGCTCTGGCCAGCGAGTGTGGTTTGTGTGAGGAATACCCGCCAGCTGGTTTGCAATCGATTATAATCGCCATCATTCCTGGACAGTGAACACTTGACCGAGCAGCGGCACTGTCGCCAATCTATGTGCAAAGTAAGATGGTTATGCTTCTAAAGTTGTTGATGCTGGTATGCTCAACCTGAAGGATAAGATAGTGTTGATTGTTCATACCCTGGAGCTGGAGTAGTACAGGAGCTAATGTAGTGATGGCAGGATCCAACTTAAAAGATGATAAGCTAGAGAGTCCTTTATCACTAAATGACTATTTAATAAGCTCATCTTTTATTGCAAGTTAAATGAGTTAGCTACCCCACTTATAAAGCCTTGCATACTCCTTGGTGTCACTTTATCTTCTTTTATGATGGGTAAGTCTAGCTGAGTACCTTCTTGTACTCAGGGTTTTATTCCCTTGTTGTTGCAGATGGCGAGATGTTCTATGGCTATTGCCAGACTTGCTTCTTCCCAGCGTATGGGGATGAGTAGATCGTGGGCACGATCAATCTATCTATCGTACCTCTATGCTGTTGCTGGATTTGATGTTGGACCAGGCACTATGTTTCCACTAAGTGTGCGTTTGTGAACCAAAACTTTATTTGCTTCCGCAATTTGGATTCGAACTTGGTATTGTAACAACTATTTCGTAACTCCGATGTAATCGTCTATTTGTGAACTTATGTATTACTATGAACTGTTGTATGTTGAACTGAATTCGTCTGGCTGTATTGTGGAAAGTTTGAAATCCTTCGTGATTTCACGGACTACCGGGTTGATATAGGCGCCATGTGCTAATTGAGTTGCTTCGATGACTCATTAGTACATTGTGTTTATATTAATTGGTCGGTTCTACATTACGAGAGATTGCAGGGGAGGTCTGTGCACCTTCAAGTTCCTGATCAGGCAAGTTACCGCACAGAAATTCTCTTTGTCTCGAGTAATTAGATTGGATCAAGACGGTAGTACTGGATAGATAGCCTTGGCTGCCATGCGTCACTTGGAATTAGGAATATAGAAATAGTTTGGTGGGTCTCTTGTTACAACGGGTAGTGACCTACTTAGACATGACTGATGGCAGATCAGGGTGTTGATTGATTTCATCAAATAAATGAGATGCTCTGTGTTTCAGAAATGGTTTATATCATCAGTTAAATGTTACACTCTGTGTTTCAGAAATATTGATCTGAGGCTGCCGATTTTTTGGTTAGATATTTGGATCGATGAGTGCAAGAAAGTGGCCGCTGTTTACCATTCCATGGTGGCCGCTGGCCTCAGGGAGGTTAGTGTGGTGATTTAAATTTACACGTCAATTTCATCTTATGCCTCAAGGAGAGAGTGGGCTTAATTAGTTTGAATTGAGCTTGAACAAAATGCTATACTGCAAATAAATTTCCTAGATTTTGAAGATGGTCATTGGGTACTCCACAACATTTGCAGCTTGTTATGAATTGACAGTGAAATTAAGTTAATTATTTTACATGTGATATTTAGTGAAAGATGCGGACCATTCCAAGATTTGGTGAGATTGTGATTTGTGGAGATCGTTACTAAATTTTGGGGTCAACTTAGTTTATTCATTCCCCTGACTGAATTGACTGTCCATGTTCTTATTGTATCTCTATTTTTCCTTTAGATATCTCATGCTAATTTACTATTGGCATCCCCTGGTATATATAATAACTAAGTACCAAACTGAGATGACGCTATTGTTATTTTTGTTGTTTTGTGCAGGTCGTTGCCTTTGACGAAAGTTCAAAGGCTGATAACCGAGTTTGTAACCTCATCTGAAGAAGCAGACGGTGGTCATATTGACTAGCCTGTTGTATGACACCCTATGAGTGCAGCGAGGGCTACCCAGTGCAGCTAGCTTTGGTCACATTGGGGACAATTCAGCAATGAAGCTGCTCACCTGCATGTGGATGCCTGTCTGCATCATGTCACTGAACATTGGTTCATACATGTATATTACATGATTGAAATGCAAATGCACGTTATGGTATGAATCCCATGACTAGCTGTCGATTAATATTTTTGACAGGAACAGAGATAATTGTTGGTTCTGTAAAAGCATACTTTATGCCTTCCAAGAATTGCAAGAAATGATATGAGCTTTTGTTTAAGTTGGAAGGGGCCAGAGCATCGTATTCTTCAGTAGCAACTTTAAGGGGTTCCTGCTTGTTTCGTATTGATCGATTGCCTGGATCTCCCCTTTAGCCCTGAATGTCCATGAGGTATTGATCCTTCCCTCAATTTGCATATGGATGGTTGAGTGGTTTCAATTAAGCCACAATATATATGTTTGCATGGTTTCCTGCGGGTGGCTGAAGATCCACTCGAACATGGCACCAGGTGTTTGAACAGGTATGCCAAAGATCCATCAAAAGCTATGACTCTTTTTGATAGATTAATTTTTTATGGTATAACATGCTTGTATGTATAACTGAATAATGGTTGTAACATTGCAGGGATGTTGAGGAAGCAGGATATGTAAGCTGTAGCATTAGCTTCTGGGTTTTTTTTCTTTCTTTTTCTTTTGTTGACACGTGCAAGTACAACCTAATCACTCCTTGTTGGCATCGATCGCCTATGAGCCCAGTACGAAGGTTGGTAGCTGCAAAGCTCAAGAAATGATAAGTTTGGAGTGGAGCGAAATAAAGTTGTGCATGGACGTGTGCATTCGGCCAATATGTCATATCAAAGACTGAGTTTTGATTTTTTTTTTCCTTTTGTGCTAAGTCTTGTTTTGTAATGATATTCTTGAAATCATGATAATAAAGCTTTCTTTAGCAAAGAGGTGGGTCCGGTGATAATTTTGGATCTAAGGGCCTACTAGGTTGGTAACCAAAATTTTGAAACGAAGTATTATGTAGGTAAACATTTTTTAATGTGATTTGCTTATAAAATTTCACCGTAGCGTTAACACCTGGACATTATACTAGTTATATTAGTCGAGAAGGCTAAAAGTAATATTAGGTAGCCTAATAGGAGTACTACCACTTCAAATTCGCAAAGATATTATATATAATGTATACTAGGATGAGTGAGTGGCTGAAATTCGCACGGGCGTTGAGTGTGATTGACGCGGACACGCACCCAGATTCGGGAAGAAAATGAACATCCTAAATTCCTAGTAGGAATGAATACGATAGAGTAATAAACAAGTAAAAGTGTAAAACAAAGCAAGTGTACAGAGGCAGTGATATGATGATGATCTGTTATCCTTTTTCATAACACTGATATGATCTGCTGAGATCTTTTGCATCTCTGTTAAACAGGGTTCAACGGCATAGCATCTCTGTTAATCAGGGTTCAACGGCATGGGCTATTAATTAAACTGCTACTGTTAATAATCCTGCACTGCACTACAGTCTGTAGCGTTCACAGTTGACAATCCTGCTTGGAATGGAACATCTATCTAGAGAAACAAAAAAGAAAGTGTGGTCAGCATGCGCGTAGGCGTAGACCGACCGCCCGGTCTTGCCTGAAACCGCGGCTCCTGCTCTCGCTCTCAATCAATGTTCTGATTCCCCAACTCCCCGGCCGCAGTGACCGGTGGTGAGAACGTGACGCCGAGATCCACAGATCACCCAGGCACGCACGCAGGAGCAGGAGCGAGCACACGTACGTCGCGGAAAGCAACACGCGCGCACGTCGCGGCGCCACAACGTGCGGATCAGTTGCAGCAACAGTGCTACCAGAAGCAAATCCGTAGGCCCCACACGAAAACGCGCACCCGGGGACGCGGACACCCGATTGGATGGAGTTGACCGCCACGCGAGCGCCCTCATCCGCCCGTCCGTGCGCGCGTGGACGGCGCGGATCGTCGTCTCCTTCCTCCGTCCAGTCACTCACCAACCTCCCTGTATAAATGAGCACCCAGAAGCCAGAACCAGAAGCTCAACAAGGCAGCAGCAACCAAAGCACAGCAAGCAGCTCAGCTCTCCAGCCTCTCTCGTCTTCTTGTCTTGGCAATTGCATCGTGCTCTTGCATCTTGTCTCAAGGCTAGCAGCTAGCTCTAGACTGCACGCCGGCGACGAGACGAGACAAGGTGAGAGCAGAGCGGTCCATTGAGAGATGAAGAGCCGGAGGCAGAGCAGCGGGGGCAGCTCGGCCGCGTGCGCCGCGGGGAGGGCAACACGAGCAGCGGCGGCGGATGGGGATGTAAGCTGGAGAGGAAGGACGTGGAGAAGAACCGGAGGCTGCACATGAAGGGCCTCTGCCTCAAGCTGTCCTCCCTCCTCCCTCCCGCCGCCACGCACGCCGCCCTCCTCGCCGACGCAGCGGCTGCCGCGGCGGCGTCCAATCCCAACAAGCAGGTAAAAGTCAACAGCAACCTCTTCTTGCCTTCTCTGCCTGCCATCCTCGGACCATTCGTTGCTCTACTTGGGCGCGAGAGCAACGATTGGTTGTGATTGAATTCGAATCACTCACTGCATCCATGACCTTACCTCGCCAAAAAGAAAATAATTAAGAAAAAAGTACTGTACTAATTTACTAGTAAATGATAGTACTAAGAACTCAAGAAGTCAACTGAGCAATACACAAGACTGGTAGGACATCCGTGTTAATTGATGGCGACTTGCTCTCCGAACAAAGTGTTATTAACTGTTAGTACAGGGTTAGAGAACAAGAGCACTGTAAAACGAATTGTTGACATCAAGTGCATACAATCAGTTAATCCTTCATGTCGCAGTCATTTCCCCTCCTGGAGATAACTACTGTAGTAGCGATAAAATCTCCCAACCATCAATTTTGTGTCAATCTTTGCAGGTCAGAAAAAAAATGAGTCATATCCTCCTTGTCTGTAGTTCTAGCTGGAGAAACCAATTAGCCCTATTATCTTTCGTAGCCTACGTGTAAATAAAACAAAAAAAGTCTACACAAAAGAGTATGAAAAACGCGTAAACGAACTGTTTGATTACTGTTTGGGTATAAAAAGCAGCAGTTCTGGATCAGTGAATTGCCACACCGAATCGATTCGATCGGATTTGATTGGATTGTGGATCGGATTATATTACTGGAGATGTCCGCTGCTTTTGTTTGTGATGATGCCCCACCGCCGCCGTGACCGGCCGGGCATCGATCGAGCCAAAGCACGAACCACCGTCGTTTTCAGTCACGTTTACAGGACACAAGATATTATTAGCGCACACACATCGCTGTAACAGTACTCAGCGAGCTTCTCCCTCCAGGTCCACTCCATTCACCCAAAAGTTCCACGTGACGATGGCCGGGCGGCTTGGCCCCTCACCTCCTCTGACAGCCACGCGGGTTTGCTCAGGGGTCACACGACACGTCGCTATTAGTTTAGGCGCACATGCACATGCCGGAGGAGGAACTCGTGGGCAATAGAATACTCCTAGAAAACACTTGACTATTGGGCCGGATAATAATCGTCATCATAAAATACCCCACTGGATTGATTATTGCGGTGCTACGCCACGATAAAAACAGTTTTCAACGATTCGCCGAGAAAAGTGCTCGGCGTAACGTAACCCCACCACAATTCACTTGTTTCTGCCGCCCTGGCCTCCTTCTCGACTCGACTCCCCAATTATTCAGCACGGCCAGGGCCAGGCCAGCGACCACACCTACCAACCGAGGAGTTGCCATGTGCGCAACGGAAACCCACACCACAGTCGCCATCTTGCCATGTACAGTAGCTGTACCAACATGTTATTACTCCAATTGTAGTATGGATTTTTTCTCTAAAAAAGATTATAGTTGGATTTCCCGCGAGACGGAGAATCACTGTTGTGGCTGGCACTGACAGTAACACGATATGGCTTCTCGCAGGACTCGGTGACGCAGCTGGACCAGCTGGACAGCGCGGCGGCGTACATCAAGCAGCTCAAGGCGCGGATCGAGGCGCTCAAGCAGCGCAAGGCGGGCTGCTGCAACGGCAGTGGCGGCGCCGACACGGCGTTGGCGTCGGCGGCCGGGTACGCCAGCGGCAGCGGCGGCGTGCGCATGCCGGTGATCGAGGTGCGGTACCAGGACGGGACGCTGGACGTGGTGCTCATCAGCGAGGCCGGGCGGCCCTTCAAGCTGCACGAGGTGATCACGGTGCTGGAGCAGGAGGGCGCCGAGGTGGTCAGCGCCAGCTTCTCCGTCATCGGGGACAAGATCTTCTACACCGTGCACTCGCAGGCGATCAGCGCCAGGATCGGGCTCGATGCCGCCAGGGTCTCGCAGAGGCTGCACGACCTGCTGCTGCTTGCTCCTCCGATCCTTGTCTGATCTGATCTGATGTGAGACTCAGAGCTGGCTCACGCCCGATGGCCCGATGCATTGCACTGCACATTGGAGCCGAGCCCCAGTGGCATAAGCCGGCCCAATGCGTTGCATTCCAGCCACAACAGCATCTGATCACTGATCAGCCATCGTGCTAAGGCGTAGTACTGTAGTACGGAGTAGTACTGTATTAGGAAGGAAGGTAGTCTGAACTGAACACTGAACCTCTCAGGTCAGGAAGAACGGAGTGCAGTGCAGTAGCGGGGATCCATAAACCGCCGGCTGATTCTTGCTGGTTTCCTTGCAGTTGTGCATATGTAGGAGCTAGCAAAGCCAAATAGCAGACGGACTGCCTTTTGTGTTTTTTTTTTCCAGCTCTTGGAACCAGTCGGTGGTCTACTACTACTACCTTTTAATTATATAAATGGTTTTAGGTTTTCTAGATATTCTCATCTAGACATAGCGTATGACTTAGCAAAGATTATGTATTAAGCAAAGCTAAAATGTCTTAAGAAATGAAATGGAGAGTGATAAGAAAAAATTGTCGCATTGGGGATTAGATTGGAGAAGTGCTAGAGCATGCAAATCCCTTACACTACATATTTTTCTTATTTGGGTGTCAAGGGGGAACTAGTGGAGATACTCAAATGTACTAACCATAAGTCCATCAGTGCTCATATTTTGAATAGGCAGCAATATGCTCTTTTTAGAATTCAAGTTTTTTTTATAAAAAATGATTTATATGATTCTTTTATATTTTTTATGAAATTCGAAAAGGTCCGTAGCTTTCTTTTTTTTTCCTTGGAGTGATAGAAGAGAAAGTTTCATGATTGAGCTCGCATTTGTCCCTGGGTTGGGTATCAAAACTGCCTAACCATCACCACATTCACATTCACATTCACATTCACATATGACGCGAGCAGTACTTTCACGTTGTCATTTTCACTAACGTTTACAAATGCATGTACTCCTCATATCATCACGTGGTGTTTAGTTCGTCGTCTTCGCGTAGCAGTAGGGTCCATCATTACCTGGCCGGTGGTAGAGTCGCCGCCGTGCTCAAGCAAAAAACCGAGCCAACTGCCTTGTCAGCTGTCACAATAAAGATCCAAACCCACCATCTACTGCATCTATCCTAAGTTTTGTGCGTAATATAATATATAACCACGTGCCCGATGTGTGCCAATAAACAACAATATCTACGGCTTATCGTAGTGCCAATAAAAGAAAAAATAAATTAGTCGAGTTTTGCTTCTTGTTGATGTTTTTCTACCTTTTCAAAAGGGAGGAAACTATTGATTGGGACGTCGTTAACTTATGCAGACGCGTGGCCCGCTGAAATTCTACTTTATTAGACGAATTTTGCTCGCTAGTTATGTCCTTTTAGAGAGGGGAGATAGAGACAGGGAATGAAGCGCTCTGTTCCGCTTCTGTACGCACGGCCACAATCGCAAAAACGAGTTGTTTTCTATTCTAGAAAGAAAAACGTGGTGGACTTGTCGTCTGACAAAGTTGAGATATAATCATATAAACTTTGAAACTAAAAACATCGTATGGAAGTCTTGTAGAATACATCCACCCACAATTTATTATTTTTATATGAATTTTGTTAGTTTAAGTTTGCATCTTAACTTTTATACTTGACTAGACTACGTGTATCGATGCAGTGTGTATCAAGTTTCAGAATTTTACAAATGACCAAAAAATATATATATTTGAAATGGTTTGTATGTTTGCACACAAGATGTGCTTATATATTTTTTTTCGTTAAAACAGGATCCCTTGTAAAAGCTACAAGGAAAATTAATAAAAACTTGAAACTGAATCAAGTGGGAGCGTAGTCGGCCCAACCACATACCCAACCAGAGTGGGAGCCCAAATCGTAACGGAAGTTTTGATTGTGACATGAATGGACCGAGGCCAGCGCGCTGAGCTTTTGCAGACCAGTTCGTTGATCCAGGCTTTACTCAAAAAAAAAAATGGCCAATTAAAACATGGGCCGAAACATGACAAAGGGCCGAAATTTATTTTTTTTTTTTAGATTTGGCAGGGGCAGAACGCGTCCCTCTACCACAAATTATGACGTCCACTCTCCCACTTGGGGAGATGGTAGACCAGCGCACCCACCAAGTGCAATGTGGGCCACTGACCTAGGCCATGGGCCTTATTGATCGCCCATCGACCCCGTCCAGGTAAGTATGGAGCAACGACGCCCATGGGTCTGGTTATGTAGTGCCTCACCCCCTCGCGGCTGGCTGCGTCGCCGAGGTGGGACTAATCCTGCGCACCTCTGGTGAGCACATGGCTCTACGCGGTGCGCTTCAGCGCCGCTCGCTGTGTGAAACTGGGCCGTCAAGGTTGTAAAGTACTACATGGGCCGAGGCGGGTTGCCGATTTGAGTTTCAGCTTTGTATGACGAAGGAAAATGTGTTGGGATATGTGTTTATCTCTCTCAAAACAAAAGGGAAAATGTCTTTATGACTTTTCACTTTTTCGATCCCTTAACTTTTTAAAACCATTTATTTTTGAACCCAATTAGGCAACGATTTTATCCTCATCGGCCATCCTACGTGATGCCACGATAGGATAAATAGGACTATATTGATACATGCTGAGAATAAATCGAACTACGAGTATTTTTTTGAAAAGGCTATCAAGTGTTTTTTTTAAAAAATATGTAATTAAAATCCACTCGTACCATGCTATAACTTATTCTAGGTGACAAAAACACTAGCACAAAAAGAAACTTGGGCTCCTACAAGTGTGTTATGTGAAATCAACTAATTCTAATATAATTAGATCATTTACTAATAAATAGACACAAAAAGATTCTATAGAACATTCAATCCAAGATAGGCACCATAGGTTAGGCATAATTTCCTTTTAGAGAAAATTAAAGCTAGTTTCATAATTTTTTGAACTAAAATAGTTTTCTAAGATTAAACCATATTTTATGATTTTTAATTGTAGATTTTTTTCTAAAAATGAGAATATTTTGATAACTTTTTGGAAAAAGAATATTTGTAGTTTAATATATTTTGATGGGATGGCTCGTCACGGCAGAGGCCAGCTGTTTGGTTTTTCCGTTGGCCAGCAGCAGTAGCCAGTAGGGGCGGCGGCTGCGCCTCTACTGGGCCGCTCCTCCACTTTCCCACCGTAGTCGACCGTTGGGCTCGCCAACGTTCCAAATGTCACGTGACCTTCTCTTCTTTCCCCCTCCCCACCACCTGGCCTCCTCTTCTCTTCTCACCTCGCCGCTCCTCCCTCCCTCCCTTCCTCCTCGTAGGTTACCGTTGGTGCGAGTGCCACGCAGCCCCACCCCAGCTGCACCGAACACCACAGCTCAGGGTCGCCTAGCCTACATCCATCCCCGTCTCCTCCAGCTTCTATCGCACAGTTCCCGACTGGGGTTTCTTTGAGATCGGGAGAGCGCAATTCTTGGCTTGCCCACGCCACCGGTAAGCGCAATTCTTGATGGCAATGGATCGATTCGTCCTGGGAACTTCCCCTCCGCTCCAATTCTGTTCTTTCCGTGCAATTGGCTCTGATTATACCGATTCCATCTTCTTGCTCTTGTTTGGAATTTGGGCCAAGAAGAAATCCCCCCTGTTCGATTTCGCCAAGAACGTCGTTTGCAAGGGGGATTCTGTCTGCGATCGCCTGAACTCGATATTTACTACCAAATCCTTTCTTTGATTTCTGACGAACCGATCTCCGCCGCCAGGTTGTGACTGACCGCCAGCTCCCTGCGAATCGATCGAAGCGTGTGAAGATGACGACGCTATCCTCGGGCGTGCTCCTGAAGCTCCTGGACGGGATGAAGAGCGGGGCCGCCAAGCCCGTGGGGGAGCACCGGACGGCGGTGCTGCAGGTGACGGACATCGTGCCGGCGGAGCTGGACGAGGCGGACCTCTTCGTGCCCAAGCACGGCAGGTTCTACGTCAAGGTCTCGGACGCCTCGCACTCCATCTACGCCACGCTGCCGCCGGCGCAGGCGGACCTCGTGCTCTCCAACAAGCTCAGCCTCGGCCAGTTCGTCCACGTCGACCGCCTCGACCCGGCGTCCCCCGTCCCCGTCATCGTCGGCGCGAAGCCGCTGCCCGGCCGCCACCCGCTCGTCGTCGGCACGCCCGACCCGGCCGGGAGGGGTAAGCCTGCCGCGCCGCGCAGGGGGTCCTGGGGCCCCGAGCAGAACGCCGCCATCAAGCCCACCACGCTCAACTTCGACTCCGTGAGGACGACGCCGGTTAAGGAGCGCCCGGCCATGTCGACTCCGGTCAAGGACCATCGCGCGGGCGCCGCGTCGACGCCTGCCCGGGAGCGCAGGGAGACTGCGGCGACGCCTGGTCGGGAACGGGGCGTCGCGGCGTCGCCCGCGATGAGCTCTGCGTCCGTGCGGAAGAGCAGCAGCGTGCTGCCCAGGCTGCTCACCCGGTGCAAGAGCTTCGTCGCCGACAGGGACCAGCAGCACCAGCATCCCAGGATCCCCAAGAGCCCATTCCCCGCTGTACGGTCGTCCTCAATTCAAGAACATTTCCAATTTGTGTTTATAAATCAATGCTGATTTCTGATTTGTGTTTGCGCAGGAGAGGAGCTCGGTGAGCTGCTGCACGGCCTCGAAGGCGATGAGGAGAGTTGCCATTGCCAGGGAGGAAGAGCCCTCCTCGCCTCCTTCCGATGATGAGCTCGGCAGCTCGGCCACATCCACCAAGAAGCGACCGGCGGCAGCTGCTCGCGTGCCAGTGCCGGGGAAGCTCACTCTACTCGGCAAGGTACCTACGATCGTATCTAGATTTGCAGCAGTAAACCATCAATCTCGATTCTTCTTTGTCTAACGTATCTTGGTGTGTCCTGCATTCAGGATGCGATCGAGCAGAGAGAGCAGGCGCAGAAGGTTGCTCTGGAGGCACTGCGCAACGCATCAGCCACGGACAACGTGGCTAGGATCTACAAGTATGTGATTTCTCGTATTAGTGTTTTGACAGCGATTGCCGATTGTGAGTGGGGAATGTACGATGGTCACTGACATCGCTGGTTGCTGCTGAACAATCGTTGCAGGATGTTCTCGGAATTGAGCAAGACGGCGAGGCCAGAAGCGCCGGCAACCTGTTTCGAGAGCTTCCTCAACTTCCACAACGAAGCGGTGCAGGCCGTCACGGACATCGAGGCGGTCCAGGCGGCCACCTCGATGGCCGCGGCGGTGGCGAGTGACGAGCAGCAGCAGCACGAGGACGCACCGCCGCCGGTCCTGCAGGAGATAGCCCAGAACAGGGCGATGGTGCGTCGGCGAGGCATTGGCTTCGGGAGCGTGTCGAAGTCGGTGTCCTTCGCGCCCGGCACGCTGGACCCGAAGCAGGACGATGGCGGCGGCAGAGCCATCCGGACCTCGAGTGCCAGCAGGAAGTGCCTCGCCATGGACAAGGTCGGCGAAGACGTCGGCGACGAGAAGAGATCGTCTTGTTCTGCTCCTTCCTCTCCCCTCGGCTCATCGCTGAAGCTGGCCAAGCAGATACAGGCCGAAGCAGGGGGCTGGTTCATGGATTTCTTGGAGGCCGCGCTGGAGACCGGGCTGAAGAAGAAGAGCAAGGCGTCGGCCATGGGGGACGGCCGGAAGCACAGCAGCTGCTCTTGCCCGCAGTCGCTGATGCTACGGGTGATCAACTGGGTCGAGATGGAGCAGAGTGGCCGCGGTGGCGGCGACAGCAGCAGCGGCAGGAGGACTGCCGCCCACCCAAGAGCTGCGGCCGTTGCGCGGAAGCTCAGGATCAAGGCCAAGAACCCCTCCTGATGCTCTGCTACTCTCTTATTCTTGTGAGAGGTTGTCCCCAAATAGAATATGTAGAATAATGCGATTTGCCTCCGTTGGTATTGTTCACGGCATAGTAGGATGACCTGTTTCAAGTGTTCTTGAAGTAGGATGACATGTTCCCTGAACCCTGATCACCAGCAATGGAGGTGCTGTACCGTAGTTACGATATTCAGTGTTTGTTGGAATTATAGCTGCTCATTCTTATTCTTTGCTTGTCTGACTGGTTATTATGCTTTGTAATTCTGCTGATGTTGCTGACACTTCTGTGTCAATGATTTAGTCGGCCAGCAAATCGACATCAAGATTCTAGTTACTGGAAATCTTCACAATTTATTATGCCCAAATGGTTCTCTCTTTCTGTCCTTGAACTAGAAGTTCATGATCATCGTTGTCAGATTACGGAAGAGAGAAATGTTAGATTGGGTCGTGCGAGATTTTGCTTGGGTGATTTTTTTTTCCTGAACTGGGTGCTTTCATTACTCGTCTAGCCTGAATGTTGCTTGGAATGGAGCTCTTCCCCATCCACACACTCATAACGCAGCTTAGTCCAATGCATGAGCTGCACAATTACGGACTATCCCCTTGAAAACACATTCAGACTGTAAAGGCTCGAATGGGTTAGAGACTTCAGCTCACAAACCAAAATAACTTCAGGCGCTGCATCAAATTCACTTGAGCAGAGAGCTTATTGTACCTGAAAAGGGTTCAACATATGATCGAGTTTCCCCCAGCTGCCCGAAGCAGTCTCACCTTTGAAGGAACCATCACAATTTTAGCTTCAGAACACCTTCAGGCCAGCAATCTCTGGCCTTATAGCTCGGTGTTGTTTCTCAGCTGTGAAGCTTCTAAGAACCTGAGCTGCATAACTTCTAGTGGAGCAAGCCAACAGCTCTGCACTCCTCCGCCTTCCTTCTTCCCTAACAGCAATTCTTTCCGGCCATGAAAACCACAAGGCAACCACGATCTTGATTCTGTTATTTTCCTTAGCTTTCATGATCCAGCACGTTGTCTCCCAGGCCGAATGTTTTGCAGCTAGCTGTGTTCGATCCCACTCTATCATCAACTGTTGCCATACTTGTCTTGCATACTTGCATTTGAAAACCCAATTATGGTAGAAATGTTTGGAAACGTAGCCTACTGAAGGCGTTTGGCAGCAGTTTGAACAAATTATTTTCCATACATGTTCGTTCGTTTTTTTTTTAAAGAAAAAAAAACGTGCATAGAACGATCAAGAGGGCTAACTTTAGCCTGATTTTAACCTTACGGTTTTGGGAAGGGAAACGTCGCTTTACCAGCAGCTGCAACTATCAATGCTGGACGCTGGATTTTCAAAACTGAATGTTCGTACGAGTAAATTCGATTTACTTCCCAAACTAAAAAAAAAAAAGTGTTTTTGTTCCTTCAACTGTTGAAATATAGGTTGGTTTTACTCCTTGGGTGATTTTGAAGGCAGTTTATTCTGATGTGGCACCACGTCATCAGTCATGAGGGAGGTAAACCAGACTCCATTAATCTAACTCTAACTCCTAAAAGGACTCAAAACATATCGTCAGCGCTAATCAGATGGGGACCGCTCGCTAATCACCCCG